>CANSZD010003810.1:0-135071 GCA_947648045.1 Beta corolliflora
TCAAATGAAAACAAATCCACGAGTTTAAAGCCCAACAAAAAATTCCAAACTTAAAGTAGATTTTTTGATTTTTACCCACCTTTTTAAAATCCCGACTTTTAAGATAACCACCTTATAAGTTCATTTTTTTAAATAACCACCTTATATAACCTAAATCTCTTTAAATACATATCAATTGACATATTTAGTCCAACAAATCGGTCTTGAAGGGTTAAAACCTTATAAATAGTCTAATGAATAAAGGTGGAGGTGATAGAATCATTCTTAAACCCTTTATGAGGATAATTTTTTGATGGAATTTGTCGATTGGTGGGTATTTAGAAGATTTAGGTCATATAAGGTGGTTATTTTTAAAAATAAACATATAAGGTGGTTATTTTGAAAAACCTTGATTTTATAAGGTGGTTTAAAGTCAAAAAATCCCTTAATATCAAACTTGCCACCGATAGGAAATAAATACAAAGAACCAATGGTTGCAAAGTAGCTCCAAGCTGAAATCTCCTTGACAACAACAAAACCCGATGTTCGCGTCATCGGGATGCGACAAGGCAAAGCCAAGGTGGTTATTCCACCAAAAAATACTCAATAAGAATTTTTGAATTTAAAACAAATAAAAAGGTTCACACTAACACACAAAACATAACATGCCGTAGAAAGCGAAAGAACGTCGATATCATCATCCACACGATCGGTCTCATCCATTCGTTTAGACAGCTCTCTAATTCTTCTTCTTTAAGATAACCAAACAAACCGGTTTTGAGTAGTGACATGAGCCTCAACATTCTTAGGAAGTAGGATAACATATATTTGGTCATTACTCTCCTCCCATGTCGAATGAAGATTCCAAGCAACACAAGTGATTGGAATAGCCAAAATATCCTTGGCCATTCTAGAAATAACGGGATATGCGAGAACATTGAGGCTACCAATATTTCAAGCACATCAAAATCGAAACTACCCGAATAAGGGGATAATTAAGATAAGCATCAACATCATATTGTGCTCCCCAACCAGATGAATTACGGCCTCAAATTGCTATGATAAGAATCAAAACAAAGTCCTAATTAAAACACAAAGATATTTAATTATAAATAAACTATAATAAAGACAAGTAAAAATAATAACCTCAAACATTTCCAACAATGAAAATTGAGTCGATGAAGAAGATGAAGCACGATGGGTAGATGAAGCAAAAGACGAATAGAATTGGATGTGGAAGACGTGTTGTAAAATGCATAAAGCTCCAACAAAAGCATCATATACACTTTGCACCTTTTCCTCCACCTCACTAGGAATATAGAGTAAGTTGTACAAGTTCCTCACAAACCGAAGTTTATAACGAGGATCAAGAACAACAAAGAATAGAGAGAATAATAGAGTGATCGACCAATACTTCTCATACTTCCCTATTATGTCCTTACACATAGTACAAATACTATAAATGGAATAGTGATGAGCTACAACCAACAATGTTAGCAAAGTATAAATTTGCGTGGGATAGTCAAAACCGTAAAACAGCATTGGTTACCTCATTAAAAGGCTCAAGAAATTTGCAAACAAACTCATTAATTTCCCACTTAGATGGAGTAAGATCATACTTAAAGTCAATCTCCCTAGTTGCAAACAAATCTAAAGCATGCCTAGCTGTCGATGCACGTTTCATCATATTATAGGTGGAATTCCACCTTGTACACATGTCATACTTTAGCTTACCAACAAAATGAGACCTTGCATCATTCACACATTGTTCAAATTTACATTTCCTAAGATCGGAACTTTCAATGTAATTTACTACTTCACGTAACTTAAGAACACTCACATCAGGTTTTCATGCCACATTGAACAATGAGATTCAATATATGCGCCAGATTTTAAACGAGCAACCATAACATCCATAGCACCAGCATTTTCCACAGTCATAGACAACACTTTACCCTCCAAACCCCATTCTTTAATCAAACCCAAAACAAATGCATAAATATCTGGGACCTCTGGGGGTAGGGCAAATACCTAAAGTTCAAAATGTGAGACTTCAACACCCAATCATTATCAATATAATGTGCGTAAGAGTCGAGTATCCACGATTAATAATGGTAGACCAACAATCGCAAGTAAAACAAATACGACTACTAATTCCAAAGAAGTTTATCATGCTCCAAAGTACAATACCTAAGTATTGTATTCCTAGATATATGTGTCTTACTTTAGAATTAAGATATGAATGCAATTTTCTCAATTTTTCATGTTCAATAATATGTAAAGGGTATGCATGGCACAACACATCTTAAGCAAATAATTGACAATAGACCTTCTGATCAAAAGCATAACCATATTCGGGATTTTCAAAGAAGAAAAGACTTGTATTTAACACAAGACTTAATGTGACTAGTAGCATTAGAGGAACCAAAACTAGGGTATGCCTTATACTTAGCCCTCTCACAATACCTACATGTGGCATATGTCTTAACCTTACCTTCCATTTCATCCTTACCATGCACAAATGAGAACACAAAATGATCCTACATGGGAGCCCTTCTTCTGCCTTGGGGAGGTCTTGCTCACTTTGTCTTCTTTGAAGGGAGAGAATAAAGTGCATTAGAACCGGTAGTGTCCTGATCAGAAGTTAAAAAAAATAAAAATAAAACAATTAGTATAACTAAATTAAAAAAAAGAAAAAAGAAATAAATAGAAAAAGTGAAACAAAATTACATGTATAGGAGCAAGGAGGAGTTCAAAGGGCTTCAAACTGAGGATCATACTGATCGTCCATGTCTTGAAACACAAGAAGAAAGAGGGCTAAGAATTATGGACAAAAGAAGAAAAGAGTGCTAACAATCATGCATGGAAGAGAAAAAGAGTGCTAAGAGTAACAAGTAACAATCATACATGGAAAAAGTGGGGGGGCCGGGGTGGTTAAGGGTGGTCAGGAAGGTGGGTCATGGGTGGTCAAGGGTGGTCAAGAGTGGGTAAGGGGTGGTTGAGGGTGGTTAAGGAGGTGGGTCAGGGTTGGTCAACGCTGGTCAAGGGTGGTATAAAAATTAATATCATGATATAAAAAAAAGCAGAAAATTCATAAAAAAAAAAGAAAATTCCATATAAAAAAATTGCATTTTTATTAATTATTAAGGTGAAAATTTTAGTCTGTTACAAATAATTCAACAAATATATGAATCAGAATTATATTTTATTAATGGGTTTTTCTATGATATACCCCTGTGTTTTTTAAAATTCTACGTTATACCCCTAATGTTTTTTTCTTCTACACTGTACCCTTAAGTTTTTAAAGTTTTCTACATAGTTTCCCTACGTTAAGTGTACGTAACGTTCACCGTTAAATTCTCTTTGCATTTACGGGTTTCTCTCTCAACCCTCCCCTCGCTTGCCCCAGCCCAGCTCCCACCCCCCTCTCCTCCACCCCCGCAACCACCATGACCGCTTGGCCCGCCTCCACCACCTCCCCCTCCCCTTCGATTTTTGCAGCCCCCATTCCTCTCCCTCCACCCCCTTCCTCCTCGCACCGCAGCTCGTGAATAACAACCACCCCAACCTCGCCATTGTTTTTTAAAAAAATCAACCCCATTCAATCGTGTTTCAACGCAAAATCAACACTCGGATATCTCTCTTCCATCTCGGAACCGCACGATGCATTGAAAATTGATGCGGGAAATCGAGGGGGGGGGTGGGGGGCTGGGAAATCGAAAGGGAGGGGGGGGGCTGGAAATCGGGGAGGGGGTTTGGGGCTCGGGAAATCGAAGGGGATGGGGTGGGGGCTATGGAAATCGAAGGGGATGGGGTGGGGCTACGGGAAATCGAAGGGGATGGGGTGGGGGGGTGGGGTGGCAAGGGGAGGGGTGGCGGCGGGGAGAGGGGTAGGGGGTTGGGTTGGTAAGGGGAGGGGATTAGGAGTTTCGGCGGTGGAGGGGAGGGGATGGGGGATGGGATGGGGTGGAGGGGAGGGGATGGGGGAATGGGATGGGGTGGAGGGGAGGGGATGGGGGATGGGTTGGAGGGGATGGGGAGGTTTGGGTGGGAGTTCAAAAATCATTAACGTCCGTTTTCATTAATACACACTAGGAGTATTTTGTAGAAAACTTAAAAAACACAAGGGTACGAGTGTAGAAAAAAAAACATTAGGGGTACATTATAGAATTTTAAAAAACACAGGGGTATATCATAGAAAACTCTTTATTAATTATTAAGTTGAAATTGGGTAGCCGTCAAAATTCATAAAAAATAGAATAATTCAACAAATGAATGAATCGTAACTATATTTTAGTCGGTTACAAATCGAATTACAAGCATCTAATTTTTTACAACAAATAATTCAACAAAGGTGGGTATGACCGTATGAGAATTACAACAAATACATAAATCAGAATCCCTAAAAAAATCAAAATAATTTTTTAAAGAATCAAGATAATATACAACATCCAATTTCCAATTCAAAAAAAAAGCAAAAAAAATCAACAAATATATGAATCCGAATCCCTAAAAAATCAAAATAAATTTTCAAAAAATCAAGATCAACAACAACAACAACAACAACAACAAGAAGTTGTTTCCTAATTCCTACGGTACGGTTAATACTTAATAGGCTCATTAGATTTGGTTTGTCAATGGCCCAAAATTGAACATTAAAAACCTATTCTTTGCCTCCATGCATATACCTAATAACCTAACATCCCTAAACTTCTAACCACACAACACAAACACAAACCCTATAACTAAGAGAGAACTAGGCGCCTATCCTCCTCTCTCACACCATTTCTGATTTTCTTCTATCAAAACTCAAAATCTAAAAAAAAAAACTATTTGTCACTTCGCCTATCAACCTTTGATTTTTCTACTCTCTAATTCTCCCTCATTTCCTCACATGAAGAGAAGAATGAAAACTGGTGAAGATTGAAGATACGAAGAGGAGATTTTTAAAGTTTGAAGAGTCGAAAAACATCTCATTTTTGAAGTTCATCACCTTCATCACCGTCAACATTAATACATCATTATTGTTATCATTTATCATCATTATTATTATTGTTGTTATTATAATCGAGCCATTTATATAAACTTATTAATTGATCGCATATTCGTAGAATTGTAGTAATCGTATATAATTATAATTCTAGTGGAAAAAAACTCAAGGGTGCGGCAAGGGGCCGTGGTTTATTATAAAACGCAGCCCTTAATAGTGAAGGGTCATGCGGTTAGCCCAAAACCGTAGCCCTTTAGTGATAAAAGGGTTGCGGTTAATTCAAAACCGCAGCCCTTAAATTAAGGGGGTGTGGTTTTTTGCCTAACCGCAGCCCTTAAACAGCCCAAAAATGACATAACCCGCTTAATCACATTACTCCCTTGAGCAGTCTCCTACTCTCCTTCGCTGAACCCTATTTCTCTCTCTCCTAATTCCCATTAATCCATCTCTCCCCCTCTCACCGCATCATCTCCCCCTCTCACCGCATCATCTCTCTCCTCTCATCCTTCTTCAGGCGAGGGTTTGCCACGGTCGGTGGTTTGCAAGGGTTTAGGGTTCGTTGGCGAGGGTTCGCAAGGGTTTAGGGTTCGCAAGAGCTGTCTCTCTCGCACCTCTCTTCCCTCTCGCCGGTGAATCCACACGGGTTTGTGCTCGCCACCACCGGTCCCTCCGCAAGATTGTCGAATCGCGTCTCCCTCGTCGGAGCTCGCTTTCCCCTTGCCGCCTTGCCTCTTTCGCTCTCCTCCTCGATTCGTTCTGGCTGCTACACTCGAGCGGCCTCACCGCACCTGCGTCGGCGCCGCGCAGCCTTGCCGGAGCTCTCCTCCCTTGTCGGATGTCGTCACCGTTTCCGGAGCCCGGCTCTCCTCCCCTGTCGTGTCTTCCTTGCTCCGGGAAGCGGAGGTAAAGGCTACCTCCTTGTTCCCCATAAAATTCGATTTTGAAGCTTAAAATTCAAGCCCTAAGTATAACCCATGTTAATTAGTATGAAGTTGAGCCTAAAAGCGATTTTGTTAAATTAATTCACTTAGCAATTTGTTGGGTTGAATTTATATTATGGATTAAACTAAAATGCTTAGCTAAACCACTTTGTTCAATTTGATGTTGTCTACATAATTATGATTGGTTTTTGTCCATTTCCTCGAGTTGGTGATTTTGTTGATAGTGTAGAACATGTTTGGTCTTCTTAGTGTCTTGCGGATTACCCTTTTACTTTTTTTAATCTCATTTCCACCTAATGCTTACCAAACAATTGTGCAAATACTTGTCGCTAATGCTATTAATTCATGTTTTGCGGTTCATGGAATTATTGGGACTCTACATGCCTTAGAGGCTATAAAAATTGCTAGTAATGTTGGTGATCCACTATCGCGGATGCTTATATTTGATGCCTTGTGCGGAAGGATTCGAGTGGTATGTCCCTACTTCCTGTTATATTATGTCTCTTTTCGAGTTTGGGCCTTTCTAATCTCCTTTGTGTATTTAACCTCTTTCATTTTGTACAAGTTTAAATGGTTCAATTGTTGTGTTGAACTTTGATTGCTTGCTAATTTATCATTGATATATTCATTCTTTAAATTAGATTTATGGTTGTGGATTTGCAAAATAATTGTGATTGTTGGAGCAGCGAGGTTTCAATATGAGAATTCATTCTTTCGGTTTGAAGTTTTTTAAGTTCAATCTTTGAAATTACGCACATCTTGTATGTTTCTATCAATTGAGTGTTGTCTTTGCTTTCATGTTGCCTTGAATCTTCCAACAAAATTAAGCTTGCAATCATGAGTGAAGTATTTGGCCTTCATTGCGGTTTTTGTGTGAACTTCATTAACCATTCAAACATTTTGGTTATCATGCCATGAACCTTGTTATTCTATAGGCCATACTCTAGCTTGTTCTTTTTGTCACATGCGAAGCTTTAAATTGAATATAAACAAAAGTGTCCTGAATTTAAAGTGTTGGTTTGGCTGTGTACCTATTGTTTGCGATAGTTTCCTACTTTTGTTGTGGGTTTTTATGGAGACCAATTTGCTTGGAAAAAGAGAATAACTTCAATTATAAATAGAAATCGGTTCAAATTCCGGGAGAAAGTAAAAATTGGAAAGGTGACGGCATGATACATAATCAAACTCATGCGGAACATTAAATAGGATGTTTCAGCTTGGTTTAGCATTTTTTCGCACACACACTAACGGACGTGATTTGTTCTTGATGATTTCTTTTGTATTTAGTTTAACTCATCCACGATTCACTTTAATATTTTCTTTCACACAGGGGTGGGTTGTATTCTTTTATCTGGTCGGCCAACTTGAACTTCATAGCGAAGTCTTGCATACATTGAAATATGTTGTAAACCGGTCGGACTACACAGCTCAAATGCTAAGAAATGTGTTTGACTACTTATATATATACGGCGAGAATGTAATGTACCACAATTCAAGTTGCCACGGAGTGCCATGCGGGGAAGTTTGGATGAGCTGCGTATGTGGTTGAGTTTTGGCCCGACACATTAATCGAGAAAACCAATCAAATTGTCAGTTAGAAGAGTCTTTAATACTGTGTATGAGCTCATATTCCTTAGTTTTGTTCACTTTGAGAAGAGTATCAAGATTCCATATGTCAATTTTGAGGATGCATATTAACCTCTACATTCTAATGCCTTTGTTCTAATTCCCTTCTTCGGGAAGATCGGCGTTAATTATTGTCGCTTCGGTGATGCTTGTTTTAGTTCTATTGGGTCTTGGTATGTAGTATCAATGCCACTCATTGCTTTTATTGATGTCATCTCTCGATCTTTTAATTGGGGTAACATTGTGTTTCTTTGCGGCTATGATACTTTCTCTCCTTGGGTGCCAAAATGTGATTCACATGTAAGCCTTTGTAGCATCGATTCCTTTGTTGGTATCCCTGTTGTTCTTTGAATGCTTGATTTATGATACGTTGATTGATCGGATTTGCAGATTCGTTTTCGGTGGATGGATACTTGTAGCAATTACATTGACCTCTATGTGGAACTTTTATGATCTTCAATTCACAAGTGTTCTTCTTTTATGTTCGGTAGTGGATAGACCAAGGTTTGTGAATCAAGGTGGTCTTGCTACATTACCTATTCGTTACGGGAGATGGATGAGGCTGCGTATGTGGATGAGGCTGCGTTTGCGATGGCGATTTGATCATGATGCTTTCTAATCTTGCTTGCCCGGGTATTCTTTTCCTTTTCCTTTATTATGTTTACTTAGATAAATCGAATGGATATATGATATATCTATGCCACTAGTCACTAGCTTTTTCCATTTATTAGTATTAATAATATGACAAGGATGAACTTCACTCTCGATTTGAGGTTGCTCATCCTATTCTGCCGAGGAAAATAAACCCCTCTCACTTCATGTTCATGTTGTAACACATTCTCATGGAATCAATTGCTTTTTCCATTTTGGTTTTATTTGTCAGGTTTTGAGGGATTCGGATGCTAGTCTTGGTGGAGTTGTTGTATTGCCTTCATGGCTGTTCTTTGGTTGGTTTATTTTCTGATATTTGTGATCCTGCTCATATATTGCAATTCGAACAATCGAGAGCAACTTCGAACTAATGTAATTCAGTTATTATTTTCTCTATATTTGTGTAAAAAACATAATTTGTAATGAAAAATGATACTTTTATATATGTATAAGCTGTTTGGGAACATTTACGACAAAAAATGCAAAAAAAAAAAAAATTTTTTTTTTTTGGGTCCAAGAGTGCGGTTCGGGCAAAAACCGCAGCCCTTGGTGGGTTAAGGCTGCGGTTAAGGGCAGCCAAAACCGCAGCCCTTAACTCATCAAGGGCTGCGGTTTTGGCCTAACCCAACCCATAACTACCAAGAGGGTGCGGTTTTGCCTGACCCGACCCTTAATCGCGATAAGGGTCTGCGGTTTTTAACCGCACCCTTCCTAAATGCTAAGAGTGCGCTAGTCCAATGGTGCGGTCAAAAAACGTGACCCTTGGGCCCTCCCGACCCGTACCCCCTTGGGCTTTTTTCCTCCTAGTTAAGAGAAGACATTAAAGATTATTATTATATGAGATATATAAGTGTATAGTTATAAGCCTTTCATAGGTCTTATTGGATAACAACTTGTTTCGATTCAAGTAGAAGTTTTGAGTTTCGAAGTGAATATAGCTTAATGACGATTAACTGAAATGGAGTATTGTTATCCTAAACAAACTTATCGACTTACATTGATACATATTAATCTAATTCAATAGCATGTTTACAGTTTCGAAATGGATTTAACTTAAATACTATTAACTTGAATGTAGTATTAATACTTTCTATCAGCTTATCAGAAGCCATTGATTGATGATATATTCATTTATCTCATCCCATAACAACTTGCATCAATTGAATTAGATGTTTTATTTATTAAATGAATTTAACTTAAAGACTATTAAACTTAAATAGAGTAGTGTTATCTTGAATTAGCTTATCGACTTACATTGGTATATTCATTAATCTCATCCGACAACAACTTATTCCAATTCAATTTGATATTTTTAGTTTCAAAATTAGTTGATCGAAATTAAATATGATTAAGTTAAATAGTATATAGTTATGTTGAATCAGCTTAATGACTTACATTGATACATTCATCTAACCCAATAACTACATATTAGTTCAGTCATATGTTTTATGTTTCAAAATGCATTTTACATAAAGAAGATTAACTCAAATATTGCATTGTTATCTTGAATTAGCCTAGCGACTACCATTGGCACATTCATTTAGTACAATAATAAGTACTTGGAATTATTTAAGTAGATGTTTTTTGTTTCAAAATGCATTATACACTGGAAGACAATTAGCTTAATGATTAACCACTTACATTAACTGATCTATAAACTAACTCATCATTATAAATCATCATCTTAATCTTTGCCACAATCAATCATCAATTCATCATTGATAGTTACACATTGGAAAACAAATAATTAATTAAGAATTTGAAATTGAATTTTTTAATATCAGCCAAATGTTGAACCTTTAATTAAATAATTTTACAGAAAAGATAGCAACTTCAAAATGTGCTTTTGTTGAAAAAAAATAGACATGTCTCTTGATGGCATCGTTGTTTTCGACAAGTTTAACCGATATGGCAAAAGTCCAACTGAGTTGAAATTCTCTGCAATGAATAATGCTTTGACCCCAAGCGCGACCCGAAGGGAAAAGTGTACATGGCATAACCGATATAAAGTTTCACCCGAGTCGATGCGGGTTTCCTTAAGAAACATAAATTAACTGAATCCGAACTGAAAATAACGGTTAAACTGATAGTAATAGGAAAATAGTCAATTGTTTAAACTGAAACTGTATGGGTCAACCAAAAGACAAATGTAAATTGAACTGAACTGAACTGAAAATTGAATTAACTATATGGATTGAAACTGAAACCGAAAAAATTTAAACTGAATCAATTTAGTTGGAAAAAAATGAACTGAGTTAACCAAATTGACACCACTAATCCTAGACATGCCATACTTTATGCATTAAAGCTGAATTAGCACGACAAAATGAACCGCCTCTAATCTCATGATGTGGTCCTTAATTAGAATCCAAGCTATACCAGTTGTGTTGTTTGTTTTAAGCCGTGAACCATCCATTTGGATCATTAGGCTTGCCTGACCAACCTTTTAAGCACCCAAGGTTCGAGCTTGGAACACCAAATGTTTATCTTCCAGGATACGAGAGACTCAACCTTCCCCCTTTGATGTTGAAAAGTACAGCATTTTAGTGTGCTTTCTAACTTTCTACATTCTAAAGTCATAAGGATAGTTTCGGTGTCTAACGAAAGACATTTGTATTTTCTACGGCCACGATTAATCAAATCAACGAAATTTTTGGAGTCTGACTGAATGATAACATCTCTGCAACCACTTACCTTTGCTAGTCAACATGCAACCTAGATAGCTTTAAGTTCACCCTGGACAATTTGTTTTGGTTTCGAATCGATAAGTTTGTCAAACGGTTCTCCAATATAGTCACCGCAATGGCCTTCATTATTATCCCTAACCACTATCCAAAACCCAATTTTGTTGTTACTTTCGATGCTAGCGTCAATATCAATTTTAAAAAACCCTAATGACATTGTAAAAGAAGGTTGATGAATCCAAATAAGCACAAAATGATTCTTCCTAACCAAAATAAAATTTATAAATTATTTAAAAGGACACCTAAGTAACTTAAAATATAACTAAGATAAGTAATAGGAAAGATTGATACTAGCAATCTCAACTATGATTGAACGCTTTTAGAATTTCTCAACTATTATTAGCCAATGACAGCCCTAGAAAATCAAATAAACTGGACTACAATCGGCTAATTAAATACTTTACAAATTACAGACTTAGCCTGTATCTTCTCAGTTTGGAGATTTTGTTGTCTTTAATTTTCGAAAAAAATAAATATATCCATAATTGTGATGTAGTGGTACCTCATCACCTTATACTTAGATACTAGTTTTGAAGTCTGTGTGATGCACGAGTTTGTTTTTAATTCTCTGGTATCTAGTATAAGTTTTATCTCTAATCTATATGTGAAGAGGGGTAGGACACCAAAATATGAAAACCCCTATTTTACCCTCACTAAATTAAGCAAATTACAAACAAATCTTTTCTAAGAAAAAAAAAGAAAAAGGAACTTGACAACCTACCAAGCAGTTACTTCACTGTACCATAAAGTGACAAAAAATAAGAAAAAAGAATACTACACAACAATTTCTTCTCCAACCTTCAATTACCTGCAAATTCTATGTTCTTCCTCTTCCAAGTCCCTACATAATTTAAAACTCACATTAGGTATTACAAAGCATAAATAAATTTGATTTTGTCATAATCTTTGTACAAATTTAAAGTATGACATTTTTTTGTGATTTTAATTTTGGACGCAAAGATAATTGAAGCACCACAGACCATCAAGAGCAACAAGAAAAACAGTTGCAGGTTCATTCAGGAAAACGGAGAAAATACATCATATCTCGGCTGAAGTCAGATAGAGATTTTCAAAATAAATCAAAATCATTTTTAATGGATAAAAATTCATTCTTAAAAGGAATTAGAATTCATTTTAAAAACGAATCAAAATTCAAGATGCAAAAAATTACCCCTAGCTACAGTAGCAACTACACAAACATTGAATCACCAATTCCCCACAACAAATCTTGAACAACCAAAATATAAAATGAAGGGTAAAGGCTTCTGTACCCGAAAATTGAAGGCGAAGGTGGATCTGCAATTTACAAAAACCTCCAAGATTGGCAACCTCGATTGATTCTTCATATGGGTAGTGGGGTTTTCGTGGTGGGCGGGTTAATTGAGGGGGGTGGTAAAATCTTCGCGATTTGGGGTTTTGGATATTGCGAGAGATGAAAACCCACACCGATAGGGGAAGGTGTTTGTTGTGGTGGCGAAAGTGATGGTCGAGGGCAGGAGATAGAACCAGAGGATTGGCCTGACACCATTTACAGGGATTTTGGTGGAAATTAATTTTGGAGATCTTGATTCTTGAGGGCATGAAGTTGATTGAATATAGTTGGGGAATTGGAGCGAAAATTGTAGAGGTGGTAGAAGGTGGTCGTTTTAGTGATGGAAGGAAGGACAGAGATTGATGAGTATAATTTTAGAGAGATAAAATAGGTATGCTAAAGAGAGAGAGGAAATAGGTATGATTTTAGAGATAGATGAGCCGATAAAATATTTACTAAATACTTCACAAGAAATTGCATAATGTCTTTATATCAGAAATATGAGCTTCAGTTGAGTCAACACACAAGCATCCGGATTTAGACAATCACTAATTAAAAAAACACACACAAAAGCCTTGGAAATCCACTTACAAATAATTATACTTTGGTGTTTCTAATTTGTTGACTTCTAATATCATTCATATTGCTCATAGTATTCATAGAGATTCACTTTTACTTTTATAGGTACATATAAGTATTGTTTTGAATAGTTGTAATATGATAATAATGTATTAAATAAGAAAAAACAAATACGTATTTTCAAAATACAAAATTATCAAAAAAGATAATGATTTTTTTATAATTGTTTCGTACGCATTCCGTGCATATAAGGCTAATAATGAGCTTTTTTATTATGTTCTCATAGGTAGCTAATAATGAGCTTTCCCTTTGAAACTATCTAGATGTAATTACGCAACTAATTTAATTCTAATAACGATTTCGCACGCATCGTGTGCATATAAAGCTAGTACTTTTATATGCGGGTGATACACATATTTTAAACAAGTGTCATAATCAGGTTATATAATTGATTTGTTGGTCCATTCTAACCTTATAAAGAACTTTTAGTTAAACTATATAACTAGTCCTCTAAAGTAACTTGGAAAATTGGTGAAATGTCACACACACGCATGCACGCACGCACACAGAGAGAGAGACCCTTAAGCATTTTCAGTGGACCATTGGGAGCACTACATAAAAGAAGTATTAGATTTTGTATTATTAAATATTCAAATTTCTATCGATTAAGATCTTTAAAAGTGAAAATATGATGTTTCGCGAACTAAATTTTAACCCTAGTGATTTAGGTTTCCACTATCACTAAACATAATCCTTTAGAATTCCTTTTAATGACACCAAAAAACGTTGCATTTCCTCCCTACTACCTACGATTTTGTTGTTACCACCTTGCCACCATCTTTCTACTACCCATCCCAAGAAGAATACACGCTCATCCTCCATTCCTCCCCGCTTCTCTGATGACGACCTCCCTTTTTTCTGCTGGCGAATCATAAGGTGCACAGTGCACACGCTAGCACCATACTCAACGTGCACACAAAGAACATCGAGTTAGATCAAAAGATCATATTTGTATTTATTATATAGAATACCTAACTCTAACCTATTCAGTGCATCTCTTCGCTCAATTGGAGATTTCATTATTTTGCAGCTGATTGATATTATATCTAGGAACATATTGTACGTGTATCTAGGGTTGGTGCCAATGAAATTGTAATTAACTTGTAACAAATATATATTATCTATGTTATAAAGTATATAAAGCCAAAATGCTTTTTTGGTAGGATAAAGTTCACATTCTAAAAATGCTTTTAATAACTTCTACTTTTACCTATTCTATTTTTTCTTTTGAAAGTAGTAATCTTAGACAATGTGTTTTATGTGAGGTACACCACACAGAAAAAGCAATCTGCGTGGCGCATTCACGCGGAATACCGAAAATGCCTATATAGACTCACACAGGTTTATACTCCATAAAATCGTATGGGTTTATACTCCATAAACCCATGTAGGTATTGTAGACACATAAATTTGTCTCCCCTTTGAGCACCCAATCATGAAACATACAGTCTTTCTTGGTCAGGAGTAAAAATGAGCAATCAAAAAAGCCTTGTCCAAAACATTCTTGAGTCCAAAATATGTTTTAAAGTCCAATTTAAAGAAAAATCCAATTTCAAGCCCAATTAAGTACTCATAATAATTCATTGAATCTTCAAATAAATTTTTTATTGAATTATTTTTATAAAATCAGATTGTGTGATTTAAATTATTTATTCTTAATAACCTTCGATAAAAGATAAGTCAAAATGGTTATTTCAAGATAAACATCAAAATCCGGCAAGTCATAGGCGTGCATTGCACGTTGCTGTGGTGTGTTGTGCGCGATCACCGGCGTGGGGACGCGAGTGACGTGGCAAACAATTGTGATGGGCACATTGACCTTGCGTAATGCGCAGGTCATGTGCGTCTAGCGCACTTCCTTTTTTTCGCGGCGATCGTTTTCCGTACCCTAGTCGTATTTTGCACTATAAATACCCGTTATCACTAGTATTTTCAAATGGACTTTTCATATAATACAATTCAAAAATAAACATAAAAAATGTCTCAAGAATATTCATTCTTCACTATTAAAAAACTCTCTCAAACATATTCAAACACATTCAAACAAGAATTTTTATTCTTCCTTCTTTGAATCTTCATTCAAGAACTCTCTTTTTCAAGGCTAAAGATTGATTCTTCCAACGTCCGTACAGTTACACCTGGGCGACAAAGGCATAATTCCTGATGGTCAATTCTATTTTAATTCTTATTATACTAACTATTTTATTTTCATGATGCAGGAATTAAAATTAAAGGCACAAACCTTTGCTTATTTTGATATTCTCTCCAATCTCCCTTCTCATAATTATTTTCATAATTATTTTCATGCCTCGAATATATTTTTATGCCTTTTTTATTACAATTGTCTGATCACCAATATATTATTGTTTGCTAAATCAGACATGCAAATTAGTTAAATCTTGCCTAATAAGATAAATTGGACAACCGATCTAGGTACCTATTAATCTTGTGATTTAATTAAGTGATTACCAAAATTAGATCTTATGTGTTCAAAAAACTAACCTTTAACATATTTATCTATTTATGCAATTAACTGAATTATGTGCATGCAATTAAATATTTCATTGATAAGTAAGGAAATTCACCTCGAAATCAATATCTCTTCATTTTGGTTTTATTGATTTTTCCTGAAAATTAATTAACAATTCTCTTCGAACTAAAACAAAACTCTATAATGTGTTGGTAAAAAAATGATAATCACAATCCTACAGGTATATACTTTTGATATAGCTTTGTGCTCTTCAAGTCAGGGGTTCAAATCCGTGTAGCTTCATTTTGCCCTTTTTAAAAAAAATGTATCCTTCTTTTTTCCTTTTTTCTTCTATTCTGAGATGCATTCCCTCCTTTTTCAAGCTACTTTAAATATCAACTAGTATTTTACTAATCCTATTAATAAGGGTTACTAGACATACATCATATTATGAATAGATGATGTTACCCTTAACAATTAAAGGAGGATACTCTTATAAATAAATGGGGTTGCTTTTATAAACATAAGGAGATACTAATGGGTTTACTCTTATGAACGAATGAAGTTACTCATATGGGTTATTTTGACAAATGAGGTTACTCTTAACAATGAAAGAGGGTTACTCTTATAAACACATGGGGTTATTTGTATAACAAAAGGGGATTCTCATGAGTTTACTCTTATGAACATATGGGGTTACTCGCATGATTAAATGCTCTTACTATTGTACACAATTAAGGTTACTCATATGATTAAATGAGATTGTTTTATAATTAAATGAGGTTACTCGTATGAACAAATGAGATTTCTTTTAATATTATACGAGGTATGATTAAATGAGATTATACAAATGGGGTTACTCATATAATATTCTTAAGGTTAGGCAAAAATTCTCTTTGTCTATGCTTCACTTCTCCCTCTTCCTCAGAAACAAGAGGATCACTCTTATACATAAATGGGGTTACTTTTATAATAAAAGGGATATACTAATCAGCTTACTCTTATGAACGGATAGGGTTACTCGTATGAATAAATGCAGTTACTTTTATGAACAAATGGGGTTACTCTTATGATTATATGGGGTCGCCGTATGACTAAATGAGGTTACATGTATGAATAAATGACGTTTCCTTTATGACTAAACGGGGTCACTCATATGACTAAACGAGGTTACTCGTATGATTAAACGATGTCACTCCAAAACATCAACGAGGTTACTCATATAATAATCTTAAGGTTATGCAAAAGTTCTCTTTGGATATGCTTCATTTCTCCCTCTACATCACAAACACTGTTGTTTGAATAACACCACCACCATATCTCCTCTAACCACATCATTAGAAATCGTCAAGTACCCGTTTTTATCTTTCTTCATATGACAATATATCCAATTGTTCCCCATTTGAATACTTAATTACCAAAGCTTTTCTATTATGTTCTTTCACCCTAAACCCCTTCTTGCCCTCACTCTTCCGTTCTTTCTCTCTCCTCTGCTTCATCCTTTCTCTGTCCTCACCTAAATCACACCAATCCATCTTACGATTCGATAACAAAACTAATTACACCTACTTCAAAGCTCAAAAATCTCAGCAGCTATGGTGGCAACTACTTCATCTCCAGTTCATAGCAACAATGGGTGAGTTTCTCTCTCCTTAATTTTCAATGTTTCTTTTCATTGAAGGAGGAAACAATTGATTAGAAAAATATAATTGGAGGTGGGTTTACTTTTGGACAGGAGAGAGAAGGACAAAGGAGAAAAGTAATAAAAATGGGTTTACTTTTGAACAGGAGAAAGAAGAGGAAATCATATTAAAGTAATAAAAATCAAAAAGAAGGGTAAAATAAGGAAGATAAGGATTGTAGTGTCAACATGTTACACCATTAGCTATAGGTTTGGCTAGCCACATATAAGAGCAACTCCAATGGTGAGCTACAACACCTTGTAGCTTGACTTGCCACATCAGCTTTTTAAGCAATATTGCTTTCTAGCTACAAAGTATTCCAATGGTAAGCTACAATACATTGTTGCTTGAATGGTCCCACATCTCAATCAATGTTTTCAACTTTAATTTTTTATTCAATTATATTTAGCTAGGAAACAAAAAAATTGTGCCTTTATTGTGAATGGAGATGCACTCACCAATCATATGGAGTGTGAGCATCACCTTCCCTTTTTTCCAATTTCAAGCCATATTGCTTTTTTAAAGTCAAGCAAGTAGCTTGGTGGAGCAGGTGTTGCTCTCAAGCAGGTATCAATTATCTTGCTCCAATGGTTAAGCAACTTGCTTACTACTTTCAAATATTGCAAGCAGGTCCAAAATTACAACCATTGGAGTTGCTCTAAGAGTTTGGAACTTTTTCCCTAGATATTGTCAAAAGAAGTTTTAATTCCCTTTATGCGCCAAAGTTGAACTTAATTCCCTCCATACCGTCCACGTAGAATAGAAGCAGAAAATTATATTTTTTATTTAGCTCAAGTATAACCGCTACTTGAATTAGCGGTTATCTAAAATAAACCGCTAACCTAAATAGCGACTTGTCCTTAACTAAACCACTAATATCCATGAGGATAACCGCTAGTATGAATAGCGGCTTTCATGAAATTCACAAACTCTATATACCCATTTCTCTCTCTCCTCTCTTTTTCCCCTCTCTATAGCCAGTTCGATCTTCGCGTGATTCCTCTATCCTCCACCCCCCACCAGCTCCACCTTCTCTTTTGTTTTAAACCTAGATTCCCTTCTCCCTCTAATTGAAAATTTCCTGCTTTTTTTTCCATTCACAAAATCTTTAATATTTTCCCCCAACTTATTCTTTCGCTATGGCGTTCCGCATTCCATTCAACATCTTCATTACTATATTTACAATATATATTCTATATACACACATAACATTTAGTCCAATCAATTAAAATTGAAATTCCATCCTATATATCATCTCCCTCTTCTTACAATTTACAAATGAAAGTTAGGAATGCTATAAAGATGTTACAAAAATCTCAAATATGACTACTAGAAACAACAATGAACAATCTTCTAGGCGCGATACGCTTTCCCAAAAGCAATATTCCGACCCTTACTTTGAGCACGGGTTACACGGAATTCACTCTCGAGATACAAAGAAGAAACAACGATGATCACGCTCACTATGATAATCGTCAAATGAGAATAAGTGTGTGAATGATTTTGATGTGATGAACAATGAACTTGTGCTTTTCAAGAGAGAGAGTTTTCTCTTGTTGCTTTCATAAACATGTATAGGACAATGAAATTTGAGTCTTTGAAACACAGGAACATCCGGTATTATATGACAAGTAACCGTCACAAACTAACCGAAAAGACGCGAAAACAAGACATCGCAGAGGAGGAGCTGGCGCTCCTTGCTGGAGCGGCCGCTCCAAGCAGGAGCTGGCGCTCCAAGCAGGAACCGACGCTCCAAGCAGGAACCGGCGCTCCTCGCGCACTCTTGTCAGTTTTCGCGTTCCCTGCCAAATCTGTTCGCTCGCTCTAACAGAGCGAACGCTCCTTCATCAATGTAATAAATACATTAATATACTCTATAACTCATGTTGATTCGAGTCACGCCACCATAACCATTGCGACTCAAAACCACGTGACATGAAACCAATACATCTAATACTCTAAATCTCCAACAATCCTCCCCCATTTAGAGTATCCAATTGTATTACTAGCACTCACATCATCACTACAAAAACAACCTCATGCATAAATGAAAGTGTACAAAGACTTGAACTTCAACTTAGTACAATACACATTCCAAGCATTCGTATCCAAATGGTGTCGTTAAACGTTTGAACCATTAGCAATACATAATGAACACTTGAAGATATTATACACACAAGATTAAATACTTGTTCTCATTATATACTTGACACTAAAATAGCCATGTGTCCGTATCATTCATAAGTGCATCAAAGCTATGCCCACTAGCTCCTTGAAGCGGCCAAACCTCGCACTCACATAGGTAGATCTCTTAGAAGAAACATGCTCCTGTGATAAAGCATAATGTCAAGAGACCTATAAAGATTATACAACCTCTTAAACCATCACAGATTTAAAGAACTTTACCTTGGATGATTATATTAGTTCTTTCAATCATCAAATAAGGAAATTAATCTTATTGAACTCAAGACCCAACGTCTTATTGGGTGTTAAGTTAAGATTTCCCTACTCGTGATTTTCAATGGGCACCAATCCTAAACCGATTGTCATCCTCTTTACTGTATCTCTAGCTAAAGCCTTAGTGAAGCAATCCGCTAGATTATATGTAGTCCTTACATAGTCAACTGTAATAGCACTATCTTTGATCAATCCTTGGACATAGCTATGTCTCACACCGATGTGCCTTGATTTACCATTGTAAACTTGACTATAAGCCCTTGCCAATGCTGCATCACTATCACAATGTATAGCAATAGGTGAAATCGGTTTTGGCAACAAAGGTATCTCAAACATGAGATTCCTTAACCACTCGGCTTCTTTGCTTGCCGATGACAAAGCAATAAACTCCGATGTCATTGAAGAATCCGCAATGCAAGTTTGTTTCTTGGAAGCCCAAGATATAGCACCTCCCCCAAGGAGGAATACCCATCCACTTGTGGAGGAATGATCTTCTCTATTAGAGATCCAACTTGCATCCGAATACCCTTCTAAAACCGAAGGATATCCACTATAGGACAAACCATAATCCATGGTTTTCCTTAAACACTTTAATACTCGACGAATAGCTTGCCAATGTTCCATACTAGGATTACTAGTATATCTACTTAATTTCCCTACCGCAAACGCGATATCCGGCCTAGTACTCGTCATAGCATACATCAAACAACCTATAACCCTCGCATACTCAAGTTGAGACACGACATTACCATCATTTGGCAACAATTTTTCACTTGGGTCAATAGGAGTTGAAACAAGAGAACAATTACTAACATTAAACTTCTTGAGCACTTTCTCAATGTAATGAGATTGTGACAATATCAATTTTCCATTGTCTCTCTTAATTCTTATACCTAAGATGACATCCGCCTCCCCCCAAATCTTTCATGGAGAATTTTGAAGATAGAAAGGATTTTGTCCATTCAACTTGTGACAAATCCGTTCCAAAAATCAACATGTCATCCACATATAGACAAATCATGACACCATTACTGTTGTCATTAAATTTGCTATACACACACTTGTTTGAATTATTCAACTTGAAACCATTAGACAACACAACCTCATCAAACTTTTGATTCCATTGCTTTGGTGCTTGTTTTAGCCCATACAAAGATCTAATCAACTTGCATACTTTATGCTCTTGACCTTTCACGACAAACCCTTCCGGTTGTCGCATGTAAACCTCTTCCTCTAGTTCTCCATTCAAGAACGCCGTCTTGACATCCATTTGATGGATCACAAGCTTATGAATAGCCGCAAGAGCTATTAATAATCTTATGGTAGAGATTCTAGCAACGGGTTCATATGTATCGAAATAATCAATACCCGATTTTTGTGAAAAACCTTGAGCCACAAGACGGGCTTTGAACTTATCAATAGTCCCATCCACTTTCATTTTCTTTTTAAAAATCCATTTACACCCTAATGGTTTACACTTAGGAGGTAAATCAGCTAGAACCCAAGTATTATTTCCCATGATGGAATCCATCTCATCATCAATTGCCTCTTTCCAAAAAGCGGCATCTTGAGACCTCATAGCCTCATTAAAGGATCCTCTTCCACATTAAATATATATGGAAACTTAGTCACTATGGAACTCCTTGATCCTTCAACCAAATATACATGAAAATTCGGGCCGAAAGATTTCTCTTTTCTCGCCCTTTTACTTCTCCTAGGTTGTGATGATGTTGATGCAACATTCTCATCAAGAGTTTGTTCATCAACTTCTTGATCAATGTTGGTTTGATCAATTTCAACTCCTTGATCAATGTTAGTTTGATCAATTGCTTGAATATTGGTATTAGGAGTAATATCCTTTGGTCTAGGAATTGATGAATATCTGTTTTCATCAAAAATTGCATCTCTTGACTCCACAATAGTGTGAATTGACCAAAAGTCATTTTTTTCTATAACATAGAACCTATAGGATTTGCTATGAAGAGCATACCCTATAAAGATGCACTCAACTCCCCTTTCACCCAACTTTTTACGTTTGGGTTCCGGCACTTTTACAATTGCCCTACATCCCCAAACTTTGAGATAACTCAAGTTTGGTTTTCCTTTATACCAAAGTTCATATGGGGTAACCTCGTTCTTTTTCATTGGAACTCGGTTTAAAATATGACAAGTCTGTTAAAATAGCTTCTCCCCAAAAACAATCACTTAAACTCGAATAGGATAACATAGAATTTACCATTTCTTGCAAAGTTCTATTCTTTCTTTCCGCTATACCATTTTGTTGTGGTGTATAAGCTGCGGTTGTTTCATGTATAATGCCCGTAGATTGAAAATAACTTGGGTCATAGAATTCACCACCTTTCTCGGTTCTAAACCGTTTAACTTTGTCATTTAGTTGCAATTCAACTTCATTTTATAGATCTTAAATTTATCAAGGGTTTCATCCTTAGTAAACAACAAGTATACATAACAAAACCGAGAATAATCATCAATAAAAGTTATCATGTATTTCTTGTTCCCTAAGGAAGGGGTGCTATGGAAATCACATAAATCACTATGCACCAAATCAAGCAATGAAGTATCTTTTTCCACATTGTTTGGAAAAGATTTTCTAGTTATCTTTGTTAACATGCATATTCTACACTTCTCTATACTTGGATCAAAAGAGGGAATCAAATCATGCTTAGACATGGAATACAACTTTTTATAGTTAACATGACCAAGTCTATTATGCCATAGAGAAGAATTATCATTAACAACAAACAAAGTATCTTTCAAAGCATTAGAAATACTAAGTTTAAACATGCTATTACAAAGATAACCAAGTCCTACAAATGTACCACCCTTAGACAATATAAATTTATCAGCTTCAAACACCATTTTAAAACCTAATCGATTCAAGGTAGCACCGGAGACTAAATTTCTCCTAAGTTCCGGAGCATACAACACATCTCTTCAAATAAGAGGCTTTCCGGAACTAAAAACTAATTCTACTTGTCCTATGCCTAGAACCTTAGCCGTAGAATCATTTCCCATGTAAATAACTTCTCCATTGTCAACCTCCTTGAAGGTCTTGAATAGAGACCGCTCCTTGCATACATGTCTTGATGCTCCTGAATCGATCCACCATGAACAATCATCATGTACACAAAAGATTTCAGAAATCATACACACAAAATTCAGATTTGAATTAAGTGAAACTTGTGTACTCATACCTTGTTTGGCATGGGTTTGCCTAGACTCGCCATTCCCACCATTCTTTTTGTTCATTTTCTTCTTCTAAATGGTGCAATCCTTCTTGAAGTGACCGGGCTTTCCACATTCCCAACAACCTCGTTGAGCACCTCCACCAAACATGGTGAAATTGTTAGCCCTCTTCTTAGGATTAGAAGACTCCTTTGATTTACCATCCTCCACCATGTTAACGGTGGAAGAATTATGATTGACATTCTTTTGTCCATCTTGGACCCGAATGCCCTCTTCAATCCGAAGATGAGCACCCAATTGTTCAACATTCATATCATCTTTCTTATGCTTAAGAGAATTCCTTACATCTTTTCAACTAGGTGGCAATTTGTCAATAATAGAGGAAACTACAAAGGTCTCATCCATCACTATGTTGTGTTGTTTAAAACTCCCTAAGATTCTTTGAATTTCATGAAATTGTTCCATAATAGGCCTTGAATCAACCATTTTAAAGTTATTGAAATTACTAACAAGAAATTTCTTGCTAGAAGCATCCTCGGCCATGTACTTACTTTCTAAATCATCCCAAAGAATCTTAGCGGATTCTTCAAATTGATAAACATCAAACAAAGTGTCAGACATACCGTTAAGGATGTGACCACGACATATGTAATCGTCGTTCTCCCATTTGTTTCTCTTCCTAGTTGCTTCAACAGTTTCATTTTCCACTTCCTCGGGTTTGGGAGTGCTTAGGACATACACCACACTTAGAGAGGTAAGGAGGAAATGCATCTTCTTTTGCCATCTACGAAAACCCACGCCTTCAAACTTGTCTAGTTTGTGAAAATTCGCTGTCATCTCACGAACCGTAGTCATCTTCGATAGATATTGCTTTTGGATTGTTAGGAATGCTACAAAGATGTTACAAGGATCTCAAATATGACTACTAGAAACAACAATGAACAATCTTCTAGGCGCGATACGCTTTTCCAAAAGCAATATTCCGACCCTTACTTTGAGCGCGGGTTACACGGAATTCACTCTCGAGATACAAAGAAGAAACAACGATGATCACGCTCACTATGATAATCGTCAAATGAGAATAAGTGTGTGAATGATTTTGATGTGATGAACAATGAACTTGTGCTTTTCAAGAGAGAGAGTTTTCTCTTGTTGCTTTCATAAACATGTATAGGACACTGAAATTCGAGTCTTTGAAACACAGGAACATCCGGTATTATATGACAAGTAACCGTCACAAACTAACCGAAGAGACGCGAAAACAAGACAGCGCAGAGGAGGAGCTGGCGCTCCAAGCAGGAACCGGCGCTCCCCGCGCACTCTTGTCAGTTTTCGCGTTCCCTGCCAAATCTGTTCGCTTGCTCTAACAGAGCGAACGCTCCTTCATCAATGTAATAAATACATTAATATACTCTATAACTCATGTTGATTCGAGTCACGCCACCATAAGTCATAACCATTGCGACTCAAAACCACGTGACATGAAACCAATACATCTAATACTCTAAATCTCCAACAATGAATCCCCCACAACTGAGTTCGGAGCACGCAAACCGACCTCAACGTCATTCAAACTTCATTGTTGTTGGGTGGAGGTGGAAGTGCCGAAGTGGTGTTGGGTTGGATGTATTGTTGTTGGTTGTTCACTTGTTTGGTTAGTGGGGTGGAAAATTGGTGGTTGTTTGGTGGTTCATTAGATGTCCTAAGGGTGCGCTGGTGAAGGGGGGGTGCTTGGTGGACGCCTGACGCTAGTGATGGTGGTGTTGGATTCGGTCCGGTACTATCATGGTGTTATGGGTATTAGCTATTGTGGATGTCAGGATGAGGAGGTTTGATAATTATTTTTGTCCCTCATACAAAACCGCTACTCTTAGTAGCGGTTCTACCTACTGAACCGTTATTGTTAACTGCGGTTTTCCCTATTTTATTTGGCAGTTTAATGTGTGGTAAACCGCGACTTCCAGTAGCGGTTTCGTCTGAAGAAAATAAAAAAAAATATTTTATATGCATCCACGCTGACATGGACTGTATGTAGGGAATTAAGTTCAACTTTGCGCATAGAGGGAATTAAAACTCCCTTTGACAAAATCTAGGGAAAAAATTCTAAGAGTTTGTACATGTGTTTTTTAAAAAGAATAACAGTTTTTTCTTTGTTGAGAGGTGGTTTCATAAAAAAATAACCTTTTCTAATTATTTTTTATATTCTTTTTGTACGTATTAGACGCATGACTTGTGTTTTAAAGCTTGTACAATATTAATGACTAGTGTACCAATATGATAAATTGTGCAAAAGTGAATGTAATAACCACATAGGACAACAAAGTTAGACGAAACCAATATGATAACATGGACAATATCTTTAGAATGGAGTATGAAATTTTCTAAACTTGTTTTAGCACTAATATGGTTGAACATAGTATGATCAATGGTAGCATATCTTTATAGAGGCGATTAAAGTGGGTATAAGAAAAATAAAGCTATCAAAAATTGACCCGAGCAGAAGATTGAGCTAGACCGGAGGATGGCCGGACTAATTGGACTTCGAGAGATTGCGGCCTAATAAGACTAACTTGAACCTGACTCAAAATTCATTTGACAACAGAGTTAACTAGAGCAATTTAGACTCAAACCATGTTGCACTCCACCAAGGGTACACCCAACATTCATTGTAGAGCCGAAAATTAGGCACCCAACTTGAATCAACCATGACCTTTAACACAACCAATAATCTAAATGCAACCTAACTCATCCTTGACTTAACTTGTAATAATTTTAAACCTAATTGCACCGACATAAATTGTCCCATACATTGTCCATATATCAATTTAGATAATAATAATAATAATAATAATAATAATAATAATAATAATAATAATAATAATAATAATAGTAATAATAATAATAATAACAATAATAATAATAATGAAAATTTCACAACAATAATCTCAACTATGACCACTCTTCCCATATTAATCCTAGGAAAATTTGTCAGAAACAACCTTTTAAATACAAGTTTTTGCGAGAAACAACCTTTTAAAAAAAATCTGGCAAAAGAAGACCTTAAGAAGAATATATTTTGCGAGAAATTTTCCGGCATTGACAAAGCATTTTTCAGCGTTAACTCGTTAAAACCAAACATGTGGAGGGAACGTGAACTGCATGTAACACTCCGTATTTATAATAGTTAATATTTACATTTTTAGAAAATTTTGGTTATTAAAAACGCTTGTTATTTACTAAAAAGGCTTTTAAAATAGGCTTTTATAAAAGATGTCGGGTGTTTAAAATAAATTCTAGCCCAATTTGGATTTTGGGCCTAGCTTTACTAATTTTAAAATCTAGGTAGTTTGTTTAAAACAAAATCCAAAAGATATTACAAAAAGATTTACAAAAAGAAAAAAAGAAAAAGAAGAGAAAAAAATAAAAAGCTAATTGCCGGCGCATAGCTCACGGCCATTGAGTTCAAGATTTATCATATATGGTTACTTTATTCTTTATCTTTTAATTTTAAACTTCTTGATTATATATCTTACGGGATAATTTATATTTTTCCCCAATCATAGCTAGATGATCGTAAAAATTTGTTGGATCTTAGCTAGATTTGTTTATCTTTTCTCCTAGACCCATCTTTTAATATCTTAGTCCCATTACGACTCTACCTATCCAACTAGTATAAATAGGGGTCTCCATCCATCATATTCTTCACATCAAATTTGAGAAATACATCTCTTTTATCAAGTTTAAACTCTCTCTCCCTCTTAGCTAACCCTTTCTCTTCTTCCCTAGTAGTTATTAATTTTCAAGGTGCGTGTATATGTAGATCTTTAAATATTATTCTACATGCCTAGTATCATGTTTTAGGGTTGTTATTTTAGATTGAAGTACATATTTTTATGAGTTTCATTATGAACTTTATGAGTTTTATTATGAATATTATGAGTTTACAAGTATGTTGAATTTTTGACTTATTATATAAACATATTAGTGTCTACTGTTCATTTTATTTTCAGCAATCGTGAGCTATGTAACCGGTCATGCGTTAAGTCCATAACATCTTTGTCATCATTGCCATATTGCTATATTGCTATATTACAATTAATCTCCAAAGAACTATACTTTGAGTGGTATTGTTGTTAAAAACGTAAGGCTTGAGTACTGTGTGGATTTTGAATTTTATCTTTGAGGTTCATGAGGATGATTATCGCATAGAACTAAATTATAAACTTTATTATTATTAGCATTATAATTATTATCATTCTTATTTAGTATTATCATAAATGTTTTTCAAGAGGATTTCATAAACAAGTTATTTTATGCCTTTATATGGCTAAGAATTATTATTCTTAAAGGAGGATTATTTCCGAAGGATTTTTATTAGTTATATGATCTTTTACGATCACAATTATAAAGAGGCAATGGCTTGTTATTTATTAGCAAGAACGGTAGCAATTATATTTTACCCATGTACTTTTTGTATAAGTCATGTGGACAAGGTAGTAACCCCTCGTAATAGACTCAGTAAAGAATACTAAACTTGGGGGGTGTGCACACTTTAGGAAAGGTACATAGGTAAGAAAAAAGGAGTTTTTATTAAAGTTATATACTTTATATTATATAAGTATTGCAGGTATCCAAGGAAGGATTTTCGAAATTAAATATTTCAAATGTTTAAGTAAATAAAGTGTTTTAATATTCCGCATATACATGTACTCAGTATTTTACTGACACGCTTTTATATTTGTTTTGTTTTGTTTTATGGCTTTGTCCCTGTGATGACCCTATTTTGGCGAGCAAAATTTACAGGTTGATATGATGCATACTTCAAATGGGGGAGCTAGTGAGGAATAATAATTAGTCCAAGAGTTGTTATTTTATTTTATTAATTTCTATTGTCATAGTTGTACAATAAAGTTTATATCAATAAAGATAAGTTATTTTAGTTATTTCCGCTGCATTAGTTTAAAGTTCAGTTAGTAGTTAGTATTATAGCCTTTAACATTATCACGTGGCAGTAATACTCTCAAGTTTCTCAAGAGTTTTATATTAAAATATATTTTTAGAAAGAGAGACATTTGGGGGTGTTACAAAGTGGTATCAGTTTTCCAGGTTCTTTTTGAAAATAAAATAAACAGTCAATGAGAGTATGGGTTGATTTAGAAAGAGCATATAAGCTAGAGTTTCGCATTCTATTTGTATTTTCTTTTGGCATTTTTATGTGCAATTTTTTTTCCTAGCATAAATACTTATATTTTCAAGTATAAATATTTTCTGATTTATATTTTGAAGAACGGAATAAGTGTGTGTAATATTATTCTGAGGAAAGTTCTGGCTAGGAAAGACTTGGTACTTAAGTTGGTCGTTTGTGCCGCACCTCTCTTTCCTGGGAACTCACTCGACTAATTATTCATACACTATAAACCTTGTACTCAAATAAGTAACTTTTTTTATCATATGCGTATATATGCATTCTTCAAAAATTTCAACTAAAAATAATATAGTTAAGATTTTGTTTTTTTGATCATAATTAATATTTTTTTTTAGAGATTTCGAATATTTTTCTATTCATTTCAAATTATAGTTAAGATTTTGTTTTTTTATACCGACTATTCATTGTCAACATGTGATTCATATTTTTACTTATTTATCTATATATTTTTTCAAATTTCAAAGGTTGCAATTTTTTTTTAATGAAGTATTGAACTTTTTTTATATGAATTATTTAGTTATTTATTGTTATATTAGAAATATGATTATTATGAATATATTTCAAGGAAGTGTGACTTAGTGTCAAGTTAATATGAAAATCTTTGTATTTTTCATAAGCAAAAGAAAGGGTTTATTATTTATATAAGAATTGAGTTATTATTCTATTTTTCATGACATATTATTATGAAGCTACTTGCAAGTTGAGATATTACTATCTCTTAAGGCATTTTTTTTTTGTATGGATATTTTTTTTGAGAAGAATTTGGTTATTTTACGTCTTATATGACATGTATGCATGTGATCCAATTCATGCAAAGTGTTTTAAGTGAAATGTACGTATAAAGTATGCATATGTTTATTTTATTGGTTTATAAGTGTTAGGAGAACCTATGAGTTCAAAGTAAGCCTAGTTGACTAATTTTAGATTCTTTAAGGGTGAAGATTGTTCTTGTTTATTCCTTTGAAGGAAAGAAGTTTAGTAGTTATGTTAATTTTTTTTAATAGGAATGAAGAAGACAATACCTTATGTTATGTGCTAAGAATTGTGAAATTAGTCATTTGAAGTTTTATACAGTTGGATGACCTTTAATATTTAGTGACATAGGTAAGGAAGGGAAATGTTATGATTTGTGGAAACAAGAAGTAGGGGATTAATGGTTTATACAGCTTGGAGGAATTATATTATTAAGATTTAGATAAGTTATATACTATGTTTATGGATATAGCCAACACTATTTTAGCTTCGATATAGATATAACCTTAAAAAGGTGACAAAATAAGGGATATTATGAGGACCTTATAGGTATATGAGATACCATATTTGATGTTTGATTTAATTAACGAATTTTATCCTATGCTGAATTGCAAATATATTTAAAGGAGTTATCGCTGTTATAGTAAAGCAAAGAAAGTACGAAAGACCATATTTGAATTTTTAGTAGGTTCTTTTAGATCCTTTTTATTTTAAAAGGTGGAAGTAAGATACTATAACTCTCTAAATGTATGCTAAGTTGATTTTGGGGGGATTATTAAATGTTAAGAGAAGTATTATTTTTGGGAGTAGTCTTAAACTCTTGCTTGATGTTTGTTGCAATGAGTTATAAAGGATTGGGTATATCAATTATTAAAGGAGCTAAGTGACTCTAAGTCTCTAATAGTGGAAGAAATATACTTTTGGAAAAAAAAATCGGAAGTTTAATAAAGGAGAAAAGGGAAGAAATTAGTCAATCAAGGTGATTGATTTTGGAAATAGTAGTCGTACTTTTGTCTTATGGGGATTTAAGCATTGAGTATATATTTTGTGATCAAAGAGTTAATTTTATTGAAATGAAGATTATATGAATTTCGGGCAAGATTGTTTATTTATTGTCTCAAGTCCTAGTTGTCTAATGTCTGTTTTCGGCGAATATTGCTTATGGTATTTCAAGGAAAATTTGAAGATGAATTTCGCAGAGTTCTAGTTCCGAGGACCTAAGTAAGGAAGACTTTTTTCTTGAAGTATATATGTGTTATGTTATTATGTTAACAAGTTTAGCATATGAGTAGTGAGTATTTGTTATAAAGTATGACCAATGTTTAATTTTGATGGTATTCATTGTGAGACCTTTGTGAGTTATGTATATTTTGAGGAGAAAGCAAATGTATTTTTTATTTATTTTTTAAATAAAAGAAAAGGCACTTTTGAATATTACATTTTCGAGTACAGCTTGCGAAAGGTTTTATAAAATTCTTTTGTTCGACTATGTTATAGCATTTTCATAATATATTAGTATTCACCTCAAATCTTTTTCCTACAACACTTGTCTTTATAAATAAGTATCAAATTTTAGTTCTTTATTATTCTAGAAATTAGTTTTGGAAAATTTTCCTATTCAAGTTTTATAAACTTTTCAGTTGGTCGTAAACCACCCTTTTTGACTCATTTAAATATTTTTTTATTATGTTGATCTATTATTGAAGGCAAATACTTCTATTATTAATACCTTGAAAAAGAGATTAATTCTCAAAGCTCAAAAGATATTTTATAAAGTATTATCTCTTTAGTGATTTTGTTATTCCTTTTCAACCAATGATTCTTATTTTTATTTTTTTTGTATTACAAAGATTGGTAGCTATGATTTTAAGTCAAGTTTTAAGTCTTAGCGAGTTACGGGGGCGTAACTCCTTTTTAAGGGGGGTAGAATGCGATAGAGTTTCGCGTGTTTGACCTTATAATGCTATTTTTGACCTAATTTTGACTTGCTTTATGAGTTATTAAGTGAGTCAGCTTACTTTTATGGAAAGAATTTGGTATATGTGAATTACTTGCTTTATTTCTTACTTGCTTGCTTCAAGTTTCGAGGACGAAACTTCTTTTAAGGGGGGTACTCTGTAATACTCCGTATTTATAGTAGTTAATATTTATATTTTTAGAAAATTTTGGTTATTAAAAACGTTTTTATTTACTAAAAAGGCTTGTTATTTACTAGAAAGGCTTTTAAAATAGGCTTTTATAAAAGATTTTGGGTGTTTAAAATAAATTCTTGCCCAATTTGGATTTTGGGCCTAGGTTTACTAATTTTAAAATCCAGGTAGTTTGTTTAAAACAAAATTTAAAAATGTTTTAAAGGAAAAATCCAAAAAATATTACAAAAAGATTTACAAAAAGAAAAAAAAGAAAAAGAAGAGAAAAAAAAATAAAAAGCTAATTGCCGGCGCATAGCTCACGGCCATTGAGTTCAAGATTTATCATACATGGTTACTTTATTCTTTATCTTTTAATTCTAAACTTCTAAATTATATATCTTACGGGATAATTTATATTTTTCCCCAATCATAGCTAGATGATCGTAAAAATTTGTTGGATCTTGGCTAGATTTGTTTATCTTTTCTCCTAGACTGATCATCTTTTAATATCCTAGTCCCATTACGACTCTACCTATCCAACTAGTATAAATAAGGGTCTCCACCCATCATATTCTTCACACCAAATTTGAGAAATACATCTCTTTTCTCAAGTTTAAACTATCTCTCCCTCTTAGCCTACCATTTCTCTTCTTCCCTAGTAGTTATTAATTTTCAAGGTGCGTGTATATGTAGATCTTTAAATATTGTTCTGCATGCGCAGTATCATATTTTAGGGTTGCTATTTTAGATTGAAGTACATATTTTATGAGTTTCATTATAAACTTTATGAGTTTTATTATGAATATTATGAGTTTACAAGTATGTTGAATTTTTGACTTATTATATAAACATATTAGTGTCTACGGTTCATTTTATTTTCAACAATCGTGAGCTATATAACCGGTCATACGTTAAGTGCATAACATCTTTGTCATCACTCATCATTGCCATATTGCTATATTACAATTAATCTCCAAAGAACTATACTTTGAGTGGTATCTATATATATATCTAAAACCCAAGACAAACAAATGCCATGCTGCCACATGTACTCTTCCCTCTCCCACACAATCAAATGAGACATTAAACAATAAAAATGTGTGTTTCAAGACTCGAACCCATGACCTCTCATTTGATATGGTAATGCACTAACCAACTACACTACAATGCTCATGTTGGTCTTTATGGGGGAAAAAATCTTTTAAAGACAAATATTTCTATTTTTGAAGACTTTAAATGCACACCGGTAAATAATCCGGGGCATATAGCCCGGGACAAGAACTAGTTGTTGTTAAAAACGTAAGGCTTGAGTACTGTGTGGATTTTGAATTTTATCTTTGAGGTTTATGAGGATGATTATCGCATAGAACTAAATTATTAACTTTATTATTATTACCATTATAATTATTATCATTCTTATTTAGTATTATCATAAATGCTTTTCAAGAGGATTTCATAAACAAGTTATTTTATGCCTTTATATGGCTAAGAATTATTATTCTTGAAAGAGGATTATTTGCGAAGGATTTTTATTAGTTATATGATCTTTTACTATCACAATTATAAAGAGGCAACGACTTGTTAGTTATTAGCAAGAACGATATATAGCTATTATATTTTACCTATGTACTTTTTGTATAAGTCATGTGGACAAGGTGGTAACCCCTCGTAATAGACTCAGTAAGGAATACTAAACTTGGGGGGTGTGCACATTTTAGGAAAGGTACCTAGGCAAGGAAAAAGGAGTTTTTATAAAAGTTATATACTTTATATTATATAAGTATTGCAGGTATCCAAGGAAGGATTTTCGAAATTAAAATATTCAAATGTTTAAGTAAATAAAGTGTTTTAATATTCCGCATATACGTGTACTCAGTATTTTACTGACACGCTTTTATATTTGTTTTGTTTTGTTTTGTTTTGTTTTATGGCTTTGTCCCTGTGATGACCCTATTTTGGTGAGCAAAATTTATAGGTTGATATGATGCATACTTCAAATGGGGGAGCTAGTGAGGAATAATAATTAGTCCAGGAGTTGTTATTTTATTTTATTAATTTCCATTGTCATAGTTGTACAATAAAGTTTATATCAATAACGATAATTTATTTTAGTTATTTCCGCTGCATTAGTTTAAAGTTCAGTTAGTAGTTAGTATTATAGCCTTTAATGTTATCACGTGGCGGTAATACTCTCAAGTTTCTCAATAGTTTTATATTAAAATATGTTTTTAGAAAGAGAGAAATTCGGGGGTGTTACACTGCATCTTTTATGTTTCAACCCTGTTTTCTCCATTTTTCGACATTGACCAAGTATTTTCTAATGTTGACTTTATCAGTATAGGAAGGGAAATGGGGTTGAACATAAGAAATGTGGGTTACATGCCTTGCCATGTTTGGTTTTAGTGAGTTGAAGCCGCAAAATACTTGGTCAATGCCCGGAAAATGGGCCAAGGTTGTTCCTCGCAAAAAAATTACTTTTAAGGTCTTATTTTGCCAGATTATTTTTAAAATGTTGTTTCTCGCAAAAACTTGTATTTAAAAGGTTGTTTCTGATAAATTTTTCTTAATCCAAACTACAATTAATTCCTGTATAATCCAAATTATATGAGTTATCTTCCCAAATTGAACCATTACCTGTTATAACCACTAGAGGAAAAAGCTCAAGGGCTGCGGTCAAAAGGAGCCCAAGGGCTGCGTTTTTTGACCGCAACCATTAGACTAGCAGCCCTTGGCATTTAGGAAGGGCTGCGGTTGTTAACCGCAGCCCTTAGCTCGTTAAGGGCTGCGGTCAAGACAAAAACCGCAGCCCTTGGGGGGTTAAGGGCCAAAACCGCAGCCCTTGGTGAGTTAAGGGCTGCGGTTTTGGCCCTTAACCGCAGCCCTTAACCCACCAAGGGCTGCGGTTTTTGCCCAGGCCCGCAGCCCTTGTGACCCAAAAAAATAAAAAATTATTTTTTTTTTTTTTGCATTTTTTTAATCCTAAATGTTCCCAAACAGTTATATATATATAAAAGTATCATTTTTCATTACGAATTATGTTTTTTATACAAAAATAGAGAAAAAAATACGAATAAACATACATGAATAAACACAGGTTCATGGGGCTTTTAACTTTTGCCATGTTTGTAAAGGTTGGAGATTGACAATGGTCCAAAAACTAAGCCCCAGTCATATTCAATTGCAGATATCCGTGCAGGTTGCCACTGTCCAAAACCAGCAGTTCGTAACCGCTCCATCACATGCCTTCAACTTCTTTTTTATGTTTCTTGTCCATCTCACTCATGGTATCAACCCATTTTATCTTCTCTTGAATTGTCAGGAGCAAGTTGTCCGAAGTCGACAACCTATAATTTATTCAAAAGGCTCCCATCAAAAGTAGGCTTACTCAAATAACAAAAGAAATCTCCAATCATAAACAGTGATACTTATGTACCATACATTCAGTTTACTACATAGATGTATGAAATTCATGTTTAAAAAAAAAGAGAAGCATTGAATTGGATGAAATCTGACTAGTTAATGGAGTTACGAACACCATATATAAAAATCATATCATTATAGAATATAAAGTAGTCAGGGTGTAAAAAGTAATGTGGAAAGTGGAAAAGGGCAACCAGTAAAAAAAGAAAGGCACAAATCATCTTACCTACAATAGTAGCAGCATCACCCAAGCCGCAAGCTTTCATAACATTGAGGTAAACTAATCAACTCCTTTTTAACATTTTCCATAACATTGAGGTAAACTAATTAACTTCTTTTTGTCATAGTTCGAGGGAGTGTAGGAAGAGCGGCACGTAGTTGTAATTCCGTTTCAAACAATCAACATATGCATTATCACTGTTCGAAGAATCAATTATCTAGGTGGGGATCGGTACTTGGTAAGAACTTCATCTACTAAATTGACATGTTTCTATCCTATAGCTTTCATAATTCAGTTTGTGTCGGCTTTATATTTTGGTTTTACCAATAATTCTAGGATGTTGTATCCATTAAGTTACGCAATAAATGGATATTGGTGGACATTCAAATATCTCTCTAAATAAGTGTTGCGAACAAAGTTCAGATCATCAGATTTCCAGCTCGGCATCTTTGCGAATCGCAACAACTATAGTTTAGGTTCCCACTTAGATGCATATTAGGCCAAGAAATCCCACAAATATCAATAACTAACTAAATTCACCAACTTTAAGCATGAAGTAAACAATGATGGCAAAAAACAATTAAACAAAACCAGCACCATGATCCCAAAGGGGCCAACAATGCCCATACTAATTCCTCGAACAATCATCTTCAACTAAGGGGGAAGAGGGGAAAAATAAGGTTCATCCTCGAACAATCAACTTCGGATAAAAGGGTTCCAATTTCTAAAACATAATTCGATTAAAAGCAGCACAAAAAAGAGAAAGAATAACACATACCTTTTCTCATACTCCAGAGATTAATACAAATCAATATATAACGCCTTGCTCTAATGTAGTTAACCCCTACAACGCCTGCATCGAAAACAACTCCAATATTCAATCAATTATGTTTAGTTCAACCGAAAGAATATATTCAATATCACTGTCAATTTTTAGTTCTCGAATCCGAAATGTAAGGTTGTACATTATAAGTCATATACTAGTTAACTTAATAATAACTATACACTTCTGAACTTGTTGGCTCTAAAGTCTAAACTTAATTTACAAGTCTTACTCAATTTAATTAAACTTGTTTCTTGAAATAAGACAAATTAAGGCGAGGAGAACAAAGTCTAATCTTAGGTTGTACATTATAAGGCATATACTAGTTAATAATATGACAATGCTTGCCGACATCAAAATAAATTGCGGCAGCAACAAAAGAACAACAACTATAAGTCCACATGCAATGCAACACTTTCAAAGCACATGATATTTTTCATTTTAGTAGTACAACTAACTTTCAACTTGCAGAAGCATGGACTTAAACTCGTATCTGGAGTATGGGCACCACTTTCAAAGCAAGAATCATCAAACATGACCAGAGCACATGTATTATGAAATGCAAAAAACACCTAAAGAACAAAAATCAAAGAGAAAATAATAATGAAGGCAAATATGGATACATGATAAATTGACAATTGACAATTGACACACCTATACACAACAAACCATATAAAGATATACATCATGAACTTGACTATGATTGAAATTTGTCTAGAAGACTTAGATGATCACCCAAGATAAAGAAAACGTAATACTCACATTCATCCCACGTGTCACCATCAGCATCACATCCCTTTTTGCAGAATACTCTCCCTGCAGAATACACAAAGAAGCAAGAAAATTTAAGGTTGCAGAACTAGTTTATACAGCATTCATTGACTTGTTGTCAATGAACCCCTGTACACAGTTTATTATGATTGTCAATCCATAGAAAATTGCAGCAGTTCAAAAACCAAAAGATACACCCGGATATAAGATTACCCGGATTTACCACTTGCATAAGAACATACCACCATCAAACTACAATTACTAATTATGAAGGAGTTCAAGACTTGAAGTTGCTTTATATTTCTGTAGGCTGTAGCTACATCAAGTAAACTAAGAACTTCTAAGAAAACAACCGGATTAATGGGACAACAGTCTTAACTCTTACGTAATACCACCAACAAATTAAAGTTAGCAAAAGAAGCAATACAACTCATACTGAGCCATCTGAGAATAAAAGGAAAAGAACTAGAGCAATGGTTTTCCATCAAAACACCATCAGGCACAAGAATATTAGAGCGAGAACAATATAGCATCCCTTCTCATCTTATCAGTTATGTAATACAGATAACTATTAGAGGCTAATTTATCAAATAATTAGAAACAAAATTAAACTATATAAACATTTACCAACACCAAGCAGAAATCACATTCACAAAATAGAGGAGAAGGCACGCACCAAATCACTAACACTAGCATCAGCACCGCGGCGGCAGAACCAACAACTAGCGACAGACACGAGCAGCAACCACGACCACCCTTGCAAACCCTAAACCCTTGCGAACATCCAACCCTTGCGAACCCTAAACCCTCGCGAGCCCTTCCCAGCCAACCACCAACCGACGAAGAAGGATGAAAGGAGAGAGATGATGCGGTGAGTGGTGATAGACGAAAGAGGGGGTGTGGTGAGCGACGAATGTTCGTGGTGGTGATACGAGAGCACAGAGAGGAGAGACGAGAGATGAAGGAGGAAAGGGAGTGTGGTGGTGTGAAGATTTGTGAGAGGATGGAAACCCTAGTCACTCGAATGAGAGAGGAGAGAGACGTGAGGTTTGCTTGCCGCCTACCGGTTCATTTAAAAGTGGCCCGGCCGCCTGACCAATGAGAATTAATGATAAAGGGTGCGGTTTTTGTATAACCACGACCCTTCACTACTAAGGGCTTGCGATTATGGGTTAACCGCGGCCCTTAATAGTGAAGGGCTGCGTTTTTGCAATGAACCGCAGCCCTTGCACCGCAACCCTTGCATTTTTTCCTCTAGTGAACCTATTTAGCGAGGTTACCTCATCCACATGGCGTAAGGTGGTTCGTAGATCATTTTTTTTTTAAATTTCTTTATCTCTTCCTTTCTCGTCATTACTACCGACCATCCCCTTCCACTACCCGTACACCGTCCAAATACACCACCACCCCTCCACTCCCCAAATCCACCACCACCCCCTCCCCTCCCCAAATCCACCACCACCCCTCATCATCAATCATCTATGTACCTTTGCAATTCAACAACACCAGAGCGGGACAAGGAGAGAGAGAGTAGAGCACCCACGTCCCACGTAACACCAACGGCGCGCAACAACAACAAGGTGAACGTGAGGAGAGAGAAACACAAGCAAAGGTCGACTTTCAAGGCTGCATCACCAACAAGGGACGACCCATACATCATCGGTGAGGACAACAATAAAGAACAAAGACAAAGAACACACCTAGGTGAACAACGACAACAACGGCGACGACACCAAAGCATCGCACAACCAACGCGAAGAGAGAGAGAGAACAAAATACGCGCAAGACACGAGTTAGGGCGAGACACCGGCATCGAGGATCCGACGAGCAAGATTTGCATTTTTAGGGGAGCGGTTTTGGGTTCGGGTGGGTTGTAGCTGTTATTGTGGGCAATAATTGTGGTGGGTTTGGGTAATTGTGGTTGTGTGGTGGTTCCGGTGGGGTGTATTATTTGTGTTAGTTGTGTAAATGGTGGTGGTTGTGGTCATGGGATGGTGGTTAACGAGAGGTTATGGTGGTGTACGGTGGTGTGTGGTAGTGGTTAACCGTGGTTAGGTGGAGGGTGGTGGATTTTTAACTTAATTAAATAAAGTAAGAAAAATTACAAAATTAACTTTGTTTAGTAAGTCACCGATCATTGGGATCGTTTTGGGAAGATGCACCCCATAGTTTGGATTATCTTTGGAATACTCCTTAGTTGGCATTAATTTTGGATTATTGATGTGAATTTTTCCTAATAATAATGATGATGATGATAATAATAATAATAATAATGATGATAATGATAATGATAATAATAAAAACAAAAAAAGTAGGGAAACCCATGACAAGACTAATAAGAATAATAATGAGAAAAAAGAAGAATATTGAGAATAATAATAATGATGGAGTAGGCAAACCCATAATAATAATTATAATTATTACGGACCCGAGGATGACCTAATCCAAGCTTAGCCCAAACCCATGATAAGCATGTTCCAAGAATGTGACCCGATGTCAAAATTGACCCAAGCAACCGAAATAACTTGGTAGTTCATACCCGAAGATTATCCAACCCTAACTTGTCTTTAATCCTAAAGGACACACGACTCAATCATGACCCAAACTGACCCAATAAATTAGGCCAACCCAACATGACCCAACTCCATATTAACTTGTTCTAAAACAGACCCAATACATGCGAAAATTCTAACGTGATCATATTGAAAATATGATCACTGAAAATGTGGGGTCAGAATGAATATGAGCCACACATTCAACATGGCCCACTTGTATTTTCTTTTCCTCAAAAACATTTATAATATTTAGGAAAATACCTTAAATTCATTTCTGAAAATCCCAAAAAATACCAAAAATAATAAAAAAATACCAAAATAAATCCCGAAAAAAAAATTATTCCGAAAAATTATTTTGGTGGAAATTTTTTTTTAAAACTTTTGGGGAATTTTCTCTCTCTTCTTCCTTCGACTTCCTGCGGTTCCTCTTTGACAATTGTGAATTCTCCTATCCCCCATGGAAAGAATCTCTTAGCTTTGTGCAGGCGTCGATGAATGATGTTAGGCCGGCGACGATGACTGATACTCGGCCGGCGACGAATGACTGATATTCGTGGAATTAAGTAGATTTCTCTGCGTCGTTTTGTAGTATGTCATTTCCTTCCCGTATCCCTATATGCCCGGAATCAAACCCTTGCGCCGGCAACGCTGACCTCCACCTCAACTAGGATTTTTCCACCATAAATTTTAGATTGTAGCTCGATATATGTTATCGGCGACAAACTGATATGAGATTTCTCCTAAAAATCAGGACATGACCCCAAACTTTAGGATTAATTAGGGTGACTGGGTGTGGGGGGCTGCTGGTGGGTGGTTGGCTGTTGGTGGTTAGGGAGAGAGAATTAGGGTTTATTGGGGTTAATTAGGGATTTCTAGGGTTTTTTAGGATTAATTAGGGTTAATAACTAACAGAGTTAACCGCCGTTAGTCATTAAGGGCATTCTGATGTATTTTCAAGAAAGTCAGAGGTATATGGTGAATTTTGAATAAAGTAGGGGTATCTGGTGAATAAAAAAATTTATCAGGGGTATATGATGAAAAAAACTGATTTTTCTACTAAATTTCCATTCCCATCCAATACCACCTTGTAGGTGGTAATGAGTGGTAATGAAAATTGCTTCCCTTTGAAGGAAAAACACAAGCTTAGGGGTGAAATTGCTTCCCCATAGAGAAAGAAACACAAACTTGGGAGTTGAAATTGCCTGCCCATGGAGATCTTAAGGGTTGCTCCATTGTAACATTACACTTAAAATTCATTCCCATTACCATCATTTATTCCCGACTATCAAACGGGTCGTAAATTCTAATAGATAAATAAAGTAAGGCCATGTTGTATTATTTTTATGGTAATTAAGAGTTAAATTTGATAGAAGATAGTGGGTTAGTTTATATCATAACAAAAGTATGTGGGTCCTTGATTAAGAGTTGTAGGTAGAAGTGGCAGTGAGTCGGACGGGGCTCTATCCGCCTTCATCCTTCAACAATCCATCCACCACCCGATCCATCTGTCACCCAATCTACCCTTCATCCACATCCAATCCACCCATTATCCATGGATGAATGGGGTGGATCGAGTGATGAGTCGGGTGAAATAAAAGTATACAAATATATAGTCGCACTCTATAATTAAGATCAAGATTTTTCGATAAAGTGATTATTATTTTAGAACTTTGATACATCCTCTAATATTTGTTACTTTCTACTAACAAAAAATCACAATTCAACCCAAACATTGCAAATAGACATCAATCTATTAATATTTATAAATATATATATGTATATGTAAAATTGTATCTTTTATTTTTAATTAACGGGTGGATGGATGGGTCGGGTAATGGACTGATATCTGGATCCGTCACCCTATCCATCCATCATCCGTTTATAACCCGCCTAAATTTGGGTTTTTGTCCATATATCTGGATCGGATGGATGGTTATTGATCGTGTTTGGATGAAATTGCCAACCCTAGTTGTAGGTGGGGTGAGTATTACTTTACATAGTATTACCTCTGTTTCTTTTAATGTACACGAGTTTGACTTTCACGCTTGCCAAGGCGTAGCTTTGATAATTGATATCTTTAATTACGAACAAGTAATAATTATAAAATGTTGATATATGAAAACTTATATATCTTTGAGACGAATCTAACGAGGATCTCACATACATGACTATGTTTTTCCTTAAAGATAAATCACAAATAACAGTCACAGTGAAGTATGTGAATAGTACCGTAATACAAAGTGCGTAGATTAATAAGAAACGGAACTAATATATAAGAGAATAGTGGTATGAGAAATGATAAAAAGAATAGTGAGTTCATGTCATAAATGGAAGCGTTGTAATTAAATTGTGATGATTGAATAGGAAAAGTGTTGTGATGATTATATTAAGATGGAAAGAGTATATGTTGTGATGATATTAAGATGGAGAGAATAAATGAAGTTCAATAATAATACACAACTAGAATTATTTAAGTAGAGTAAATTGATATTATAACCTTTATAATACACTTCGAAAAGTTTTAATTTTGGATATTAAAACAAGCTTAAAAAGCACTTTAAAAATAAGATCACTTGTAATTTATTAAAATCTTAAAATCAATTTATTCATTGATCTAGATAAAATCCAAATACGACCTCAAAAGTATTTTACTAAGAGAAAATTACAATTATTCATGTCGACTTCTCATATTTAAAAACCGAATCACAACTGAATTAACGCTTATATTAAAAAAATCTTTCGAGAGATGAGCAACTATAAATCATTCAACAATCGGTCTCCATTTTCATTAGGTATCCCTTTGGAAAAGAAAACTTGCGATGTTTTCCTCTTGTGTTCGTTTCATGATTCCGAAATTAATTTATACATATTACACATTATAAACTTACGCAATTACACAAAAAAATCACTTATCAATTTAACTACTATTTTCTTACTCCCATTGTGATTCAACATTAGAGCACTAAAGAGAAACTTCACAAGTCAAAAATTCACAACATCACAATTTATTTACTATTCCACTACTACAAAAAGGCTTGAAGAGACCCCCTAAAAATGCCCTTAGAGACCACTTAAGAGGTGGTCTCTAGCTCACTGGTCTCTTAGTATAAGATACCACTTTTTAAAGGTGGTTTTTTAAATAAAAGGAAGAGACCACTATTTAAGATAAGTGGTAGCTTAGGTGCTGGTTGGAGGAACTAGGAAAGAAGGGAAAGAGACCACTTATTTGATTTAAATGGTACCTTTAACTCTACCAAGAAACCACTTAGACAAATAAGTGGTCTTTTTGGTTCCACTAAAAAAGACCACTTATCTTTATAAGGTAGTCTCTTTGCTCAACATAAATAAAACAGCTTTTTATATTGGCTTTTTTAAAGCGAAAGTTTGCATATATGCCCTTTTTTTAATTAAACGTATTATCATAATATATTAATACATTTGATGTGTTTTATCCATCCACTAAACATGTACCAAATATTCATTCATTTATAAAATAATTATTTACATAATAATATCCTTAACCACTCAAATATTCAACGAATATGTTTCGAAAAATGAGTAAATTAAGAAAAATTCAAACTACATAGACAGAATTTTCAAAAATAAAAAAGATATAGATACATTATACGTCCTAGTCAAAATCTAGGATATCTTCAAGTTCTTCCTATCCGCATCACACTTGTGCATGTGAGCTCGCCAAAATACTACGACGGAGTGGGCCCCGTTATACCGAAAATCCTTTCACGTAAAATTCAATCGCAAATCCTTGCCTGGTAGCTTTTGTGGTGTTCACAAAAGCATCCAAGACATCAGCAGTTGCTCGAACACTCTCGAGCTGCAGAAAAGCATATGTCCATCTGTTAGCATGAGTCAATACTGCAAATTAAAGTATATAGACTCAACAATATTATGATACCTGACGAGTCATCTCCACAATCCACCCACAATGTCAGCTATTGGGCCAAAGATTAGTGCTGCAACTCTACAATATCATAGCTCATCGTGTTTTCTGAGTCAAAATCATAGTAAAAAAACAAACGCAACAAAGAAACAACAATCGATGAAAACTCCTTAATATATAACATCAATTGTTATCTTCAGTAGCTAAAGCTTAAAGCATCATGTAGTAACAGCTTAATAAATCCTGAAGCATTGTTATTGATAATAATTCAAAAGTATATACAACTAAAGGCATGTATGTGCTTTGTTAGACTTCATCACAATCCACACATAATCGATTAGTTATCTACAGCAATACTTTCAAAGATAACTGCACCACGATCAACACAATCGCCGACTTTGTCTCCACCTGTAAATCAAACATCTTTATTTTTCATGTGCAAGGTGCTATTTAGATTTAGAATCCTTAATTCTGAAAAAACTTGCCAAGCAATTCACAATTTTTAACAAAAATGTAGTTATAAACCTTAGAAACCAATTATATACATTTCAAGGAATCTAGTAAAAAAAAACAAAAAGTAGAAGATAAGATTGAAAACCATGAAAAACGGTGAAAGAAATTACACTTAATTCCAAAAAAAAACGAGAGTTTATCGTCCAAACTTTGCAATACATATAAGCAACACACAAAATCTTAAATCTTTTAAATTTATTCAATCAAATGAACCTGCAATATGAGGATGCGGGTGAATCAAGTCATAGTAGATTCATGGTAAATAATTTAGGGAAGCTTAGCAATAATAAGTCACATAAGAATTGAAAACCCCAAATTGTATAATCTTCAAGATTGATAAGTGGAATACTGGATACCTGAAGGAGTAAGATATGAGGAGAGAGAAAATGAACTAAATGTTGGACCGCGAAGAAAGATGAAGGAATTATGAGGAATTACATGTGATAATCCTTTATTTGGGCTCATGAGAATGTTGGCAGCCATTGATTAAACTCGAGATAACATGCTCGTGAGCGTCGGGGGCGGAAGGAGTCGTGGGCTTCGGAAGACAGGAGGGTGGGGAGTCGCGAAGGTCGGGTAACTGGGGACTAAGGGGTTCGTCGGCGTCGGGCGACAGGGGATTAGTGACGGGGGTCTGGGCGTTAGAGGCTAAAACCAATAATACATCATAATACAATACTTAAAGTTCTACTTCTAGCCTTCTAGGGTTGAATTATCAAAAGGTCGGTTCGTAATCTTGTTCACAAGATTACGTTTCCAATTTTTTTTTGGTAAATTCTAATGTACCTATTAATGACTAATAAGTGTATAAGAAAATTAAATTTAATGGATGGCATCAATTTTCAAAAAACGATGTAAAATCAAAGTAACCACTTAATAAGAATAAGGGGTTTTTTTTATCTTGGAAATTTTTGGAGACATGCAAAAAGACCACTTTTCTAAAAAGTAGGTCTTTTTGTCATATGAAAAGAGATCCCTTTTCTAACAAATTAGGTATTTTTTACTAAATAACCACATATATCATCAATATGGTCTCTTATGGGTGATTTATTTGCACATATTTGTAGTAGTGTTCATAGGTTCAAGAATAAGAATTCACTAATCACAATACCACCACAAATTAACAAACTGAGATATTTATAAATTTAAAGTTCAATAATCTATATATTCTCACAATTTATGAATCCACATAGTCACCATTCGCAATTTATAACTCTATAATATCACAATTCAAAAAATCAAAGTCTATAAATCAACAATTGAAAATACAAAAAGCAATTAGAAAGACAATGAAAAAAAAACACTCATCTCTACGGACCACACGCACACGATTCCAACAATCACCAAGTCTAACTCCACCACAATGGCGTAACCACATTCCGGGGTCAATTTATCGGTAGCAGGCGCCACGTCTAATTGCACCCAAGACAACGATACAAAAATCCTTAATATTATGACGGTATCGAATACGGATAGAACGCCATAAACTATTAAATATGAAAGTTACAAAATACGAATACTCTTAGACATACTTTAACAAAAAGAAAATGGCACTTGTTCGATCTTGCAGGGTATTTATATTTTGGAATCGATTTTCAGTTGCATGAATACTTACATCTCTAAACATATTGTTATCAAAATAAGTAGCTAAACTATCATTCAACAATTGATCCTCCATGTTATTACACATCTTTGATCTAGGTCATGCTTAGTTGAGTTGGAGGAAGATATGGATTAGAGTTATCTATCATTTCATTCTATATCCTTTTTGGGGGAAGAAAAAACTTGAAATATTTTTCTCTTGTGTTTCTTTTCATGATATTGAAATATATTAATTATATCTTGATCAATAATTTATTAGACAAAAAAACATTTGTTCTTCTAACTGTCATATTACAATTGATGCTAATTCATATACATATTCCCATCGTTCCAATATGTTCTTTCTACCCTTCAAACAAAAAAAAAATGTTATTTCTACTTTTTCCATTGAACAACAAAAATTGAGAAAAAAGTACTATCAAGTAAGGTATAAGTTTCAAAGGCAGGAGAAAACTTCCAAAAAGTAAGAAAGAGTCCAAAAAGCGTATTTACGCTGTTTTATGCTCATATTTCAAATAAGCTGAATAAATAGGAACGGGAAGAGCAACATATTAGTACAAATAATTCCTTTAGTTAGTAGAGGGCCCATATTACATAAGTGTTAAAAAATCATTTATTTTTTGTCTGAGGAGAGAAAGATAGTTAGTAGAGGAGTAAAGCATACAACAAGGACCTGAACTTTGCCATAAGTTATTGTTAAGGACCCAAACTATCAAAAAAAAATTGTTAAGAACCTCAAAAGCAACATAAGTTACTTTTTTTTACCAACACCGTTAGTTTACGGTGTTAGACACTAAAACCAATTATGAAAGAGTGTGTCTTAGGTGTAACATGTTACACCATAACTTATTGTGTAACATCTCACATGTGCAAATTGATATAAGGGATATCATCCTAGATAACCCTGACTTATAGGCCTTTTTCCAATATAACCTCGACTTTGGCAGCCTTGTCTCCAATAACCCCGAACTTGATTTTTGTCATTAAACCTGACGGAATTAGACACGTCGTTAACTATTTTGTGTTCTTCATCCTCTCTCTTATGTTCTTCATCCTCTCTCTATTGTTCTTCACCACTTTCTCTCTCTTGTTCTTCAAGTCCTTGTTACTCTTCAATTTAAATTCCAAAATATATTTTAATTTGATTTCATCACTCTTGTTCTTCCTCTCTCTAATGTTGTTTCCATTAATCAGTCCTTATTTTAATTTGCTTGGCTTTTGGTTATGGTGGATATCCACGATGGAATTCCTCTCATCGCACGAATTTGCATCTCAAATGAGGAATATAATCGTAGCTTCTTCTAGAATCACTTGGAAGAGCTTCCTTACGGCAATAGGGAACTAACCAGGCCAAGAGTCTTCACCTTCCTTTGAGCAGTAGGTAAACTATTACCTTTACTCTTCAACTTCAAAATCGGCTTCCGTTGCGGCGGTGACCAGTTAACGCCCGTAGCACTGACACGCTGGCGTTTATGAAGCTTCTTGTTTAAGTATTGAAGCCGAAATCGACTCATTAGAATAGCTCGGCTCCAGCTAGTTCTACCACGAACCGCCACGGCTAAGACTTTGTCGGCTCGGCTCGACTTGATGGTGATGCTGAAGGAGATATACGAACTTGTTGAAGAGCTTGAAGGAGTTTTGAGGTGTAAATTTGTTGAGTTTTTTCTGATTTCCAGGAGAATTTTTTAGTTTCGTTAGGGTTTATGGAAGAGAGAGATTGAGATGATGATGATTGTTGATGTTGTTGTGATTGTTGAGTTTTCATCTTCTTTTTCCGACGCCTTGATTCTCTTGCTATGTTTGAACCACTTGCTACTGGATTTACTACTACTGAAGGTGATGATTCCATCAGGAGAGAGAATCGTGGTTTAATTTTTTATTATTCTCTTTTGAACGAACTTGTTTACATTAATGGTGAATCTTACTGTACCCAGATTCACTTGTACATTCATGGTAATTTTTCAAAACAAAAAAGAGGAAGAAATTTTGGAGAAAGGGGTGAAAACCATTGATGAATGCTTGAGAAGAGATGAAGAAGAAGAGAGAGAAAGAGACGAGTTTGGTTTTTTTTTTTAAAAAAGGCAGTAATTATTTTTGTTTGAAAATAGTTAACGCCGTTAACAATTCCGTCAGGTTTAATGACAATATACAAGTTTAGGGTCATCTGGGTAAAAAAAAAAATTGTGAGGGTTATTTGGGAAAAAGGCTTATATGTCAGGGTTATCTGAGATAATATCCCTTGATATAATTGTGTGTCATTATAAAACTCTTTCATGTCATTGTTGGTGTAATTCATATCATTTTGAAGTTGTTTCATGGCATTTTTAAATATGTTTCAGGCCATTTATAAAATCTTTCATGTCATTATTGGTATGTTTCACATCTTTATTACTGACTTCTATGTTATTTTTTAGCAAGCTTGTATAATTTCCCCCTATTTCATTATCATTTGTCAACTCTATATACAACTTTATCATTATTACACAAACTGCTATCATTTATAAGACAAATGATATCATTATTACTCACTTTTATGTTATTTTTCAGCAAACTTGTATCATTTTTCTCTATCTCATTATCATTTATCAACTCTTTATGTACCTTATCATTATTACACAAATTGATATCATTATTACTCACTTTTATGTCATTTTTCAAAGAAACTTGTATAATTTTCCTCTATGTTATTATTATTTTTCAACTTTTCCAATATACCTTATCATTATTACATATACGATATCATTTATAAGATAAATGATATCATTTTTGTTCACTTTTATATCATTTCTCACCAAATATGTATCTTTTTCGTCAAAACTTACTTATTCTTTCTAAATCAAACAACTTGAAACTTCCACTAAAAAAAACTTGAAACTCACCGGGACTTTTCTCTCTCCTCCTTCACTCTACCTCTCTTTTACTCTCTCGTGTCTTTCCCTCCTAGTGTCTCTCCTCCTCGAGACTCCATCAATAGCGGCTCCAACTCCACCACTCGAAGACCTCATCTGAGAATGCAAAACTCGCAGAACAAGCCGAACGTTACGAAGATAGTGTAACCTACATGGACAATCGCGTAACCTCCTTTGTAGTTGAATTCACCGTCGAAGAAAACAACCTTCTCTTCGTCGCCTACAAGAACGTCACTGGAATTCTCCGCACCGCTTGGCGAATTGTCTCGTCCATCGAATTGAAAGAAGAGACTTGCGAGATCATGTTCAATTTCGTTCGATTTCAAGAAAAAATCTGGTTCGATTTCAAGAACGTATCTCGAAATTTTGGTTCGAAGGTTCAATGCACACCACCGGATTGTTGCTTTGCAAGGGTTCGAACTCGCCGGCGTCGGCGTAATCACCTTGGAAAATTGTTCTTGATGAAGAAGAAGAGAGAGAAATGTAATGAACAAATTTGTGAATTTTGATCTCTCTCTCCTCCGAAGCTGTTGTAGAGAAAATGTGGGGAAAAGTTGATATTGCCAAAATATTTCGCTCCACTTCTCAACCAACTGGCAATCTAGCATAAATGATAGATTAGAACATATTTCTTCACATGAATCTACAAATTTCTTATGCTCTATTCATCCTTGAAAGATCTGAAAACTTGTTAAGACACATAGATATCTGGTGTTATTTATTAAAAAAGTAGATTGGTGATAGAAGTTAGTGGGGTATTTTTTGGATAACTTTTTATTGATAAAGGTAGAGTGTGAACCAACGAAGTATAAAAGAAATAATAATATAGTAATAATGGGACCATGTCAAAAATAGAAGTGTTCAAACTAATCTGGGACAAACATAAAAAGAAAGTATTCTGACTATTATGGGACGAATGGAGTACTGCACTTGAAAAATAAGAACTTCAATCAACTACAACTTGTTGCAAAAATTTAACGAATTGGTTATCTAATAATTGTTCATCAACTGCAACAATAGTCATCTTCATTTCTTGAAACCACATCACTCTTCATTATCCTGACACAAAAAAAGCCAAATTCACAACCAATTACAAAATAAATCCAAACCAAACAATTTACGAAAAACAACAATCAAACTAGTCAAAAAAGCAAATAATAAAGTACAAAATTCCGCAAATAAAATTTTAGCATTACAACTGAAACTCAAATGAGTAATCAACTAACAAACCAAAGCATAAAAATTGAACCAAAAGATCGATAACTCAAAATTAATAAAAAAATATTTAAGTCAATAACTCATCTATTAGATCTAGTTATAATTTTATAAATTCAAAATTGATCGTTTTCTTAAATCAAATTTGTGGACTATTTTAAAATGAAAGGTGAGAGAAACTAAATTATAGAAGGCATATTTTTTGGAAGAAGGTAACTATGTAAGAGGAAAAAAAATGGTTAGATATGAATTAACTCTTGCTTGATTTTTGAACCCATAGATGAGCAAACAAACAAAATCAGTGAACAGTTAAAGAATGAAAAAATTTCTTACTCATCTTCAAACAATTCACCATTAAAACCAGAAATTTTTACCTTCTTGTTTAACAAATTTCATGGGGATATTGGGAAAGATATGAAAAAAGTGAGGAAGAAGGTGAGAAGACCGGTTTTTCAAATTGTTTGATGGTTTGACCTCTCTCCTACCAATTTGTCTTTTACTGCTTTATGTGAATTTTCCTTTGTTTTCTAATTATATCTATCACCAAAACTAACAATGTTTCGAAAAAGTAACTTCTATTGTTACTTTTGATGTCTTTAACAATAACTTTTAATAGTTTAGGTCCATAACAAGACAAAGTTCAGGTTCTTATTGTATGCTTTATTCGAGACCAACATTACATGAGTTGAATGATTGAGGGGAGCGAAGTTTTCCATAGTAATCGAACAATTAGCTAAGAACTTAGCTGAATAATAGAAGTATACAGTACATTAGTCACAATTCACAAATTCAAATTGAACAATCCACAAATCAGAATTTATTTATCTCTATTCACAATTCTATAAATTCACGATGACACAAAAGAAATACATTCACACACACAAAGAAAGAATCATTTAACTAAAATAATACAAACTTTGGCCGTTTCTTGTAAAATAATACAACATTTAAATTATTTTTTAATATATTAAACCCTATACCTTATTTCCTAGAGTAAATTAACATGTAACCTTTAAAATAAGAAATAATTTTTTGACCATTTTTTTAAAAATAAATTTCTCTTTCTTCCTCCTCCCCCACCCATGCCCACCGAAAACCACCCCCTTCCCGACAACCACCATCACCTGATCCACCCTCAACACCACCATCACATTCCTTTTACTTTTTCTCTCTCCCTTCCTTTCCCTCTATAGACCACAAGACCACAACTCCATAACAACCTCCATTAAAATCAACCTCACAAGGCACATGGTCCAAAATGGACAATTATGCGCTTCACTTGGCTATGGCGGCGCTAGTTGGAGTGTCGTTTGTGGCGGCTTCAGCATACTATATGATTATGCACCACAAAACTTTGGAGGGAAAAGATGAGGAGGAGGAAGGAGGGAAGCAACTCTTGCCTCCTCATATCCGCCCTTTATCCAATCGTCGTCGTCGGAACATTATCGGAGTTGAGGAGGAGAAGAATGACGGGCTGAGGGAGGAAGACGGAGCAAGTGAGAGAGAGAGAGGAGAAGATTCACAAGAATAACGGTTTTTTTAATTAAATGAAATTTAAAAACTAAACCAATGAAGTAAGTCCTAGTTTACCTGTTGCATCCGGTTTTGGGAAAAGTTGGTATAGCGTTTGTATTATTAAAGTACCAGTCTTATATGCATTATCAAAGTTAAATTAATTGCATAATTATATTTAGTAGTAACTAATAAGAAAAATTACTTTTAAGGTTTTATTAAAGGAAAATATATTCATAGTTTATGTTTTTGCCTTTTATTTTTATTTTGTCAGTATAGATGTAAGCAGTTATTTTGCATATATATATATATATATATATATATATATATATATATATATATATATATATATATATATATATATATATATATATATATATATATATATATATATATATATATATATTATTTTTCTTATTTTTTGGTGTCCCATTTTCCTTCCCCTTTTCATATATAATAGAGATAATAAGAGCTTGTATTATTTTGGAATTATCGGTAAAAGTTTGTATTATATTTAAATTATCCAAAAAGTAAAAAAAAAAAAAACTACTAAAACCAAGAAACTAACGACTCAAGAGTCAAGAGTCAAGAGTCGGTTTCTCCGGCAACAACCAATTTAGTAATCCAAACACAAAAAACAATCCTCCCTAAAACCCTCTCTTAAACCAACCTACTTCAACAGTTTGTCAATTTCATGAATTAATTCTTTTTTTAAAGGAAATTACCCAAAAAAGGAAAAAAAATGCCAGCTCTAAACCTACTCCTCCGGCGCACAATAGCTTCAGCCGCCATGAAGCCACCATCAATCCTGCGTCCTCCTCCATCAACCCTAAAATTGAGCACCGGCGTGTATTTGATAGGAGGAGGTAGGAGCACGTTAGCAAAGGGGGGCGCACGTTTAGGAGTACAGGGGGTGCACGTTAAGGGTCCTACAACAAAAATAATAATAGTAGGGGGTAACAACAGCAACAACATTAATAGGAAAAGGGTATATATGCTTTCTTCTTCATCATCTCCATTTTCATTTTCTGAGGAGAGAGAAAGTGAAGAGAGAGAAGGAGATAAATTAGTTTCATCTTCTTCTTCAACCTCATCGCCTTATCTCCTGACGGCTGAGATGGGTCAGGAGAGTAGGAATAATAAAGGAAAAAACGACGTCGACTGGCGTACAAACGACGTCGTTTCCGGTTCGCCTTTGAAAGATCAAAAGGATCAACAGTGTTCTAAATTGCTTACATTGCCTACTGTTTTGACCCTTGCTCGTGTTGCCGCCATTCCTGTTTTTATTGCAAGTATGTTTCTTTTTTCTGAATCTGATTTTCTTGTTTTTTGTTGGGTTGTAATTGATCTGATTTCAACCGGTTTTTTTTTTGTGGGTTGTCTTTGAATTCGTTGATGTAATGTGTGGTAGTTTTGATACTTGGAGAGTTTTTTTTTGATTGTTTGATTTTGAGGGTTTGTTAGGATTTTGCTGTAGGATTGAATTTGGGTTTTAGATGCTGAAATTGGGGGTTTCCTAGATTCTTTAGTGTTAATTTGCAAGTATTGTGAGTTAGAATTGCATTTATTATGATTGTGTTTTTGTTGGGTTTTCAGGTTGTTTATGGTTAAAAAAAGGTGGAGTCTTTGTATCTTGTTTAGTGTCGAAAAGTTGAACTGAATTCTGGATTTTTTTTAGCATAGTGAATTTAAAGCCTCTCATTTGTGAATGATGAATAGAAAGCTCCTTACTTGTTTTAATTAAACAGCTAGAAATTACCTTTTAAGGCATCTGAATTACTCTTATTCTGGGGATAGGCACTCTTATGATTTTATCCTCCCTCCCCTCTTTCTCTTGGACTCACTTCTTTCCTTGGGTACCGTCGCATTTACGGTGGTATTGAACTTATAGCCTTCTTCTCGTCAGCGGTTGTCGAATGGTTGGATTGTTAAGGGTAGCTTTCTTTCTATGAATGGATTTAAGAGTTGGTATTCTTTTCTCTCATTAGTGATAGGGGCTTATTCTATGTAGCACACTGGCATTGATGTTATACTGTTAGATTTTATCACGACTTTTATGCTAAGCACAAAAAAGGTTGACTTTATGGTGATAATGCTGCTCACCGATAATTGCTAACGTATAGGCTTCTGTTACCAGCATTTTACGCGAATAGTTGGTGGGGAGCAGCTGCCACGACTAGTATATTTGTTGCTGCAGCAATCACTGATTGGCTTGATGGTTACCTTGCCAGAAAGGTGTGTATCAAATAAAATTATTTGCTGAACTTTCAAATTATTCGTAACTTCTCTAACTCATTGCTGTATGGGGCGATTTCTTTCAGATGCGTCTAGGTACTGCATTTGGTGCATTTCTAGATCCTGTGGCTGATAAGGTACTGTCGTTAGAAAGAAGCTTCGATGTTGTTGTTGATTATTGAAGTATTTTCTAAGTACTTATTTGATTTTTCTGCTTGGGTTATGCAGCTTATGGTTGCTGCAACATTGGTCTTATTGTGTAGCAGACCGCCTGAAGCTGCCATGTTTGGAGATATTCCATGGCTATATCCAGTACCAGCCATTGTCATCATCGGGAGAGAGGTTTGTTTGCATGCCCTTTGCTTTAGAATATCTTTTTTTTCTTTTTGGAAATGTGCTTTGGTTTTAAATAATATATCATTTTATGCATTTGTTCTGCTGATGAAGCTAAGTTGAATCTTAGAAAGCGTGTTAGATCAGTAATTTTCTGGATGCTTTTGAACTAACCATGAATCTTATGGTTGTCAATCATCTCTCTTGAATGGTCTATCTGATTTCTTTAATTTCCGAGTAGAAACTTGCTAAACAATATATTGAATTTTGGACTTTGAATTTAGTGTTATCCAAAGTCTGGACACACTGTATGTTTCGGTACTTGGAATATTGTTCTTACGGGGTCCGGGGGGGAGCGGGAATGTCGTATAGAAATAGATTTAAAGGCGGAGGCATTTCGGCCACAGAGTTTGCATTACTCAAGCAAAGGCTTTCAGTCTGGGACATTGTTTTTGGAAGTTGTATAGGATTATAGGAGTGGATTTATAGGTGAAGGGTACATCCCAAATGCAGAGATTGCATTACTCAAGCAAAGGCTTTTACAATCTGGGTCAATGTATTGGAAATAATTGCTTTTTAGACAACAAATGACTTTTATGAGCAGAAAACTCGTTAGAATGCAGGGCCTACTCAGCCTTGATTGGAGAGAATGACCTGGGCCTACTCAGCCTGTTTAACGATGTGAAGATATTAGGTTTGCGGAAGCATATAACACTTGATTGGAGAGAATGACCTGGGCCTACTCAGCCTGTTCTGCTTCAAAATTTGCTGAAGGACAAAAAGCGAGAGAGATGTATGATGACCTACATTATGGCTCACCAATGAAATGCTCAATGTTGATTTATTTCTGATGAATGATGATTGAGCATGGATATTGTAAAAGAATTCAATCCTTGGACAGAACAATGAATAACATTATTTTACTTAATATGACTAGGATTAGTTTGGCTAATGTGCCGGTGCAACAGTATCGCAGTATGACATTGTATGTTTGAGCGAGCCTTTATGATGGAGCAATTCTTGACTTCATGATTGTATTTGTTTGGCTTTATGGGTGAGGAGAAAGTTGCCTTTTTCAAGTGGTTATTTTGCTTTAACTCTCTGTGACATGTCCTCTATGCTTTTGTTGTATATAGTAGTTATTGACTGTGGAGCAGAGACTAAGGAAATGCTTTATGTTCCCTGGTGATTAGTAATACATGTTATGCCGTGGCCCGTGTGAGTTAATGACTATTATTGCATGAAATTTGTTCCTTTCTATTCTTTTTGCAATGGCTATATATAATATTTTGTCAAGCATGCATCTCTTTACAACTCCTGCATTTTCATATCCAGTTCTGTTCTGATTGCCTAACATCTTGTTTTTCAACTCCTTCTAGATAACCATGTCTGCAGTTAGGGAATGGGCTGCTTCTCAAGATGCTAAGCTTCTGCAGGTTTGATTTTTTTTTCCACACCTTGTTAATCTGTTGATAATGTGGTGAGTCTAATTCAAAAATTGTCATCTTTCGTAGGCTGTTGCTGTAAATAATCTAGGCAAGTGGAAAACTGCAACTCAGATGACTGCACTTACTTTTATCTTGGCTACCCGAGATGGCAGGTACTCTCATGCTTCCAGTACCACACACACACACACACACACATATAACATTCCTCTTGTAATTGTTCCATTTGTTTTTTCACGGCCTTCAGTTATCACCTTTGATTATCAAGCCACAAAAAGTTTAATTTTGAAATTACCAAGCAAAACGAATTGAACTATATTCCACATGATAATCTTTGTTTAATGCATAGTATATCAGTTTAAACTTTAAATGCGGTCAAAGTTATCAAAATTCGACCATAAATAAGTATTTGTATATATACTTTCTTTGTTTCTTATTAGTTGCAAGAATATCCTTTTTTTAAAAATGGAATATGAGTTGCTACATTTTCATCTGGTAATTTTACTTGTTATCCCTTTTTTTAATCACGTAACTATCAAAATTAATCTACCCACTCTCGTAATCCATAAGGATAAGACCATCCCCTCATAACCTGCAGTGTCCTTGACCAACTATCTTCCACCACTCCACTAATTGAACAATGCCAGCCCCACCACTACCTGCTCCATTACCAGCACTACAACCACCATCGGGCCTCCCCACCCCTAAACACTTCCCAACCACCCCCATTACCTAGCTCTGTGCACTACCTGCTCCACCATGGCTGACCGCATGTCCCCACCAACCACCCTTACCACCGTGAATGCAAGGTGCAACTAGAAGAGAGCGAGGCAGATAGAAAGAGGAAAGAGAGTGAGTGAGTGCCTACCACCAGTATTTTCCATCACCCCTAAACGCTAACCACTACCATCACCACATGCATCTCACTTTGGAATCCCATCTTTTAAACCACAATTTCGTTCCATATTACTTGGTTTTTGAGATGATATGACTTGCTTTTTTGTTCTTGTGCTGTCAATATATTATATGACTTGGTTGAATAAATTGGTTTAAGTAGATTGAAAATTCAAACCCTCTCTCTCTCCCCCGCTTTGGTCTTTGTGCCATATGACATGGTTGCAACTAGAAAGGAACAAAGGAAGTGTAAATAGCTATATATACACACACACATATATGCTCCACTCTACAAGTATTATCCACAAAATATTGTATCCTTAATATAAGAAAATTAGGTAGAGAATTATGTTCTCGTACCAGTGTTGTACCGCGAATTAAGAACAATGTTTGAAAGAGAAGTTATATCCTTGAAGTAACTACACGATACTCCAATTTTCATATTCATGGCCAGCTTACATTAACATAACTTTGCAGTGTCTCTAGCCAAGGGGCTCTAGCAGCGTCTGGTGTTGTACTGCTCTATATTTCTGCCGGGCTTGCAGCATGGTCATTGGTGGTATACATGAGGAAAATAGGGAAGGTGTTAATGAGATAATAATATGTTGAGGCTACTGCCTCTGGTATATTCTACACATTTATTCGTGAGGATCTGAATTGGTCGGTTTGTTGCTCGAGACATCCGGACCTGAGATGATGGATCCCCCATCTTCCTGACGCTGAGAACAAAAGATATCATATTCATGTTTCCCCCTGTAAACTGGGCATTCTGCTGAACAATCTTCAGCCGAGTATTTGAGATTGCTTTTTTGCGCGAATTCTTGTTCATATTAGTGGAGTTCTTTGGGGGATTGTCACCAAGCGATTCTGGGATTATTTATATTCAGGCATAATCTCAGTATAGTTATGTTATCTGGAGATTCTAGCAGCAACAAGCACTGGATGGAGAGAGGAAGGCAAGGGTTCATTTGCTCTTTGTTTAAGTCTTTTTGTTGGAGGATTTGATTTATTGAATTTGAAAACAAATATACTCCTTGTACTATGTTAAACAAAGTAGGTTTCACTTATACTTTAAATCATGCTGTTTATTCACCTCTCTTGACTTTGTTCCAAACCTGATTTTTTTTTTTCTATTCTTGTAAAGGGCAATAACAAGCCAAAATGTGCGTCTATCCGAGTGTATAATACAAATTGGAGGGAGTTTTGTGAGAGTCTGACGGAAATATAAAATAGTGAGAAACTGAATGTGGCTTAGTATATACTAGAAGAGAGTTTGAAGGACAAACATGCCTACACTGCAGAGACGATCATAATCAGCTAAGCTCTGTCCCCTATTGTTTGATTGCAACCAGTGGTTTTAATTTTAACTTTATTGAGTGACTGTACAACATAGTGAGTCACGATTGGCTTGGATATTCTCATTGTGATGGCCAGTGGCGGATCTAGAAATTGGGTCACGTGGGTTCGGAATCGCTTGAAAAAATGACCATGACTAGTTGATGAGAAATTTTACAGCATAAGTTCAAATTTCAATTACAACCAATAGTTAAGGAGTTTTCTTTTAGTGTTACACTTATAAAATAATATCAATTAAGAAAAATTATAATTCATTTTTTTTAAAGAAAAACGTAATTAATTTTATTTATTAAATAAGAGTAAAAAACTTTCAATATTTAGAAATCAGCATTGGGGTCGTAAATACACGGGTAAGCATCTTACATTCGAATTAATGAATAACTGTTTGACACTTCTTTAAGCGTTTGAAGGTACAAACTTACTAAATTAAGGGCTGTATAATGATGAGTATTCTAGTATTATAATTTATCCTTACATAAAAATCATAGACAATGGTCAATTTAGAGTATGTGAACGGCGTCAAAGTACAAATATATCAACAATTATATTAAAACGGAGGGAGTATTAGCTATTTAGAAACTGAAAATAGGAAGCCAAAAAAATTGTAGGCGAACTAATAGAGGATTCACAATCATCAAGTAATGAGATAATGAATAAGTTTCAGAAAAAAACAAAAGGAAAAGAAATGAAACTGAAAATAGGAAGCCGAAAAAAATACAGGTAAACTAATAGTAGATTCACAGTCATCAAGTAATGAGATAATGATTAAGTTTTAAATAAAAACAAAAGAAAAAGAAATAAAAGTGAAAATAAAGAAAACAAAATGCTCTAAATAGCCACTTAGGATCCAAAGAGTATAGACAATAGGAAAATAAAGAAATGGAAAACAAGTCAAAAAGAAGCAACAACATCAGTAGAACTAGAAACAAATTAAAAAAAGAAGGAAAACATTAGAACTGGGACTTGAACCCGCGTCAGCCGAGAAGGCAGATAAAAATATTATCAGTCAAACCACCAAGCCAAGTTCCAACATCTGTTTTTGAGCAGCGCGGAATGCATATATTTCATTTTCGTCTCCAGCTTTTCGCTTTATTTTTTCCCAGATCCAGCGTGAGTTCAGTTGAACCCACTGAACCCACGCTGGATCCGCCCCTGGTGATGGCCAATTGTGTGATCTCAATGGTTGAAAGTAGTTAAGGCAATATTTTTCAGGATATCAGATAATTACAATTCACATTAATTAGGACCCCTCAACAAAAAATTATTAACATTGCTTAGTAGATTGATCAAATAGGTTGGCCTTGACCTTATTCCTTGCAGATTTGACCTTAAAATTTCAGAACAACCATATCTCTATTATACTCCATCCGGTCTTTATTAGTTTACCCGTTTCTTTTGCACAAAGTTTTAGGAGAAACAATGTTGTGGGCCATAGAAAGAAAGAGAAACTATTATTTTATGTTAAAGTTGAATGTATGTGATGGAAAGTTAGTGGTCCCATTCCAAAAATAAAAACAAAAGAAATGGGTAAACTAATAAGGGACATCCCAAAAAGGAATACGGATAAACTAATAAAGACCGGAGGGAGTATAAGGCAACAAATAGAAGACACCAAAAAACTAAGAAAAGGGAAAAAAAATAAAAATAAAAAGAGAAGGGTAACTGCCAAGTGCCAACCATATTTACAAAAAATAAATAAATTATAATCCTTAATTTATCTCTTATCCCAAAAACAAGTTACACTACAACGTCTTCTTCCTCATCATTATATTATCTTCTTCATCATTTGCAAACAAAAAACACATAACTACAATTCTGCTTTTCAATTTTTGTAAACAATTTTTGACGAAAATGATTACTAGAAGTAATTAAAGAATATATGATTTCGCACGCATAGCGTGCATATAAAGGTTAGTAATGATTAAAAGAACACTGTAAGCGGCTTCGAATCTCTGACCACTTATTTTAAATGTCATGAATTAGCCTGTGTTTTAAAAATGATTTTTTGACGTGAAATCTAAATTGACTCAGACCCAATGAGCTCAGAAATTTAGGGTTAGGGTTGTACCCAGCCCGATTTAACAAAAATTATAATAAATTTTAAATAATAATAATTTTTAAATGTAAGATATAATAAATAAATAATATGACTAATAATAATCAAACATAATTATACATCTATATGAATAAAAGTTTACTTTCACATCAAACTCAACATCTTTGATTTGTTATGATAGAACACCATTTATCTATTCTTGATCTAATTCTGTCAATTTTATTGATTTAAATCATATATATGTTATTAATGTAACACCCTTGAAATTTCGCTCCCAGTTTTTCGTGTTATTTTTTCCCCTTCATTATTATTTTTTGTTAAAATTAGAATATTTTATTCTTAAAACTTTTACATTGTACAAATATACATTTTATTTGTCAACTTTATAAACATTATATTTATATAATTTATTTAATTAGATATATATATATTTTCTAGTACTTAAATTTTGCGTTTTAACAACGTTTTTATCTTTATTGATGTTTTAGCGTGTTTGGACCGTTTGTGTAACAATAGTGGAGCGACCCAATTGCATTTGAGCTGATCGAAACATCTTAAAATGGAGGGGGGGGGGTGTTGCACTGTTTCGGAAGAAATTTTGGTAGCTTTGTAACCCCCAAATTTATCCTTCTTAATTGCTTTTTGTCTACCCATTATTACCATAATCGAATCCCCTTATTATAAGCTATTGTAACTTTCTTCTTTACTCCCTTTTTGACCCACTTTGGAGCTCTTTGCAATAGCTAAAACAGTCCTAAACCCCTCATTTCAGTCGGCTAAGTGAACTGAGAACACAAAGGAAAATTTTGTCCACCTTCTTTCACGAGATAAAAAAACACCATTTTCACTCTTCCTTCTTTGACTAAAATTCAGCTATTACACTCTAAATATCCATCTTTTCTCCTTTGTTTATCTTGGGTACTGTTCTAAGCACGTGTTTGGGTTGCTAGGAGGCGAGCGTTCAGAGAACAATCCCGCGCAAGAAGAAGAGAGCTAGATGGTTTACTTCACTCCTTCAGTTGGTCGAGGTAACCAACGGTTTTCTTGAAATGGTTAGAATTCGCATAGGGATTATTTTAGTTTTAATACTTAAGTTGGGTTAGTATTATTTTCGGAATTTGGGTGGGTTTAGCTATGTGTTGTTTGTATTATATCTGAATCTATGGCTAGTGAAGCATTTGAGTTGATACATTTGGACATATGGGGTCCTCATAAAGTGTGCACTAGAAACAAACACATGTACTTCATGACCTTGGTTGATGATCACACCAGGGCTACTTAGGTGTATTTGTTGAAACTCAAGTCTGAAAGCTTGGAAGTGATCAAACTATTCAGCAATTTTGCTGAAAATCATTTTGGGAAAACCATCAAAATCATCGAGTCGATAATGCCCGGAGTTTGATGATGGACCTTGCGGGAGTTTCTTTGCCAAAAAGGGGATTGTGCATCGACAACATGTGTTCCTGCACCCCCACAGAAATGGGAGAGCCGAGAGAAAGCACCAAGATGTGCTTGAAATGGCAACAACTCTTAGACTTCAAGTAGGCCTCCCATTGAGCTTTTGGGGTGACGTGTTGACCTCTCGTTTACTTGATAAAACGGACTTCCTAGCATTGCTATTAAAAACCTAACTCCCTATGAGAAACTCTTCAATTAAAAACCTTCATACCTTCATATCAAGAATTTGGATGTCTAACATTTGCTAGTAATCCAATTAGAGAAAAAGATAAATTTTTGCCAAGAGGGGTGCCTTGCATATTTCTAGGATATCCTAATGAAAAGAAGGGATATATACTGTTGACTTAACAAACAACCAAGTGTTCATATCTAGGGATGTGAAATTTGTGGAAAATGTCTTTCCCTATAATAAACACAGTAGCTCTCAATATCTTAACCCTGTACCTACATCCATGTCTGGCCCTCCTCACGAACCAAACAAAACACCTACATATCTAGGCTGTGATCTCCCAACAGACACAAATCTTGAAATTGAACATGAACGTCCACAAAATCACCCTGAAGCTGAAGATGAAACTGCACCTGAAGATGATGCTCATTATGAACCAATAACTCAAGCTCTTGATTCATATCTAAGGAAGTCTAGTAGAATCACAAAACCACTAACTTGGTTAAGTGACTATTAACTACGAGTTGGTAAGGAGTCCATGCAAGCCGAGCCTACACCCCTAAACAATGTAGGTGAATATGAAGTTTCTTATGCTTTTACATCCTTTGTGAATCAAGTGGTGACAGTTGTAGATCCCACAAACTTCAAGACTGTAGTTAAGAAGAAAAATGGGTGAAAACCATGAATGAAGAGCTGAAAGCTCTTGAGAGCAACAATACATGGACTCTCACTCATTTACCCCCTAGAAAGAAAGCCATAGGATGCAAATGGCTTTACAAAACAAAATTCAATCCAGATGGATCTGTAGACAGGGAGAAATCAAGTTTGGTAGTTCTTAGGAATAGACAAAAGGAAAGGGATTGACTACGAGCAAAAATTTTCTCCTGTAGCCAAGCTCACTACAGTTTGATATGTGCTTGCTGTTGCAGCATTGAAGGATTGGAAAGTTTGCCAGATGGATGTGAAGAATGCCTTCCTCATGGAAGTCTTGAGGAAGATGCATATATGCAACCTCCACTTGGATATTCAGGTTATGGCATTAAAATCACTAGGGGACAGGGGGAGTGTGTTTCACTTCAGCAAGTGTGCAAACTTCAAAAATCCTTATATGGATTGAAACAGGCACTTAGACAGTGGTTCGCCAAATTATCTACTGCATTTAACCAATGCAACTTCGAAGACTGACCTTCTTTCCTAAGGAACCGTTGATACTGGCAAGTAAATGAAAGGAACAGGGCCATACCCTAGGACTTAAACTGGAGAGACTGAAGACTGCCTGGAGGAAAGATCCCAACGAGAAGAGAATGACTAAATGTAAATGGGCGAAGCACTCAAACTCAAAATGTCTGGAAGGGAACTGGCTTAGTGCCCTTAGTCATAGCAGGTGATGTTGTTGTGTCTTTATCCGAGGCTGACGGGATGGTAGGGGCGACCTCTAGCCCGGAGAAATTGTCTCCCCAATGTAGGATGGATCGCAGCTTCGAATATGGAATTCAAAGGGATCAAATAGGAAACGATACTTTGAATCATAAAACTATAAGGAAATATACGATCAACCAACATTTATCGAATTTTAAAAAGAGTCAGAAGAAATGGTTCGAGCAAGGATGTTATTCTCTAGCCGCTGATGAGAAAGATTGTCGTTAGGGGCAAGGATTATTTGGCAAGAGAATATCAACTATAGCTGTTGCTGTTGCGCATTAAGGCAGTTGGTCATGAGGAAAGGAAGAACTCAACTGACTTTGGTTCGCTATCACATGTTCACTATTAAGAACACTAGAACATTAAATTCAACACACTGGTGACAAGTTCCATACCAGCACATGGGAGAAGTGGAAAGCAACTATTCAAACCTGCAAAGAAGCCATTCTATCAAAGAAGTTGAAAAGCCAGGATTGGAGTCTCTTATGATTTGTCGAGTTAGAGATCACTTCGAAAAGCGGCCTAAATCTTATATAAGATACCAACAGAGGTGCCCCCGCTCTGTCTTATCCAATCGGGGATTTATAAAAATTAGGAAAGTGCTTCTATCGAAGAGGCCCACGCTTCTTGTGTTGAAGTAAGTACACCGGTAACGTATTATAAGATCAATGGTCTTCTTCCTTCTTTCCTAAGAAGAAAGCCAGTCAAAACCCATAAGAGAAGAAAGATCGTAGCGTAGAAAAGAAAGGTTTGAAGAGCGACGAGTCGAAATTTCTTAGTAAGCTGGCCTGTGACTGTCCCCTTACTCTTCCTGAGACATAGCAACATGATTACATAGAAAGGCAAGAAAAAAACAGCCTCACCGATCAAATAGCATCACGTTCAGGATTCCTTAAGAACCATCCCCTCATCTCTTAACCCTAAATGAACATAATGTTCTAGTGTGAAGGAAGTTCTCTTTATCCCTATGTATTAAATCACTGATAGTAGGACTTGGTTGCCTAATTCCTGCCCGGTTTGTCCTCCTATGAATGCCCAATGTAAATACTTTGGTCTTTTGGCCACCGATGAAAGGAGGATTCCCAGTCATGTAATTCAAAATCAATAGAAAAAGCCCATGCTAAGGAGAAGGTGTGGTGTAGCACCGGTTGCTCTTTATATATATATCTATATATATATATATATATATATATATATATATATATATATATATATATATATATCCAATATGATAACTTGCTTTTGGTGCTTTCACCCGTCATTCTAACTATCTGCAATGAGGACCACTAGTAGAGGACATAACTTTGGAACTTTTAGAATATCGGCTTTGTTGCTTGCTCTTCACACGCCGAAACCCTTTCCTTTAAAATGTCAGTTGTTTTGCCCTGTTCATGACTTTCTCATGTCGGTGTTGCGTACCACAAGAGGGTACATTATACCGGACTCGGCCTCTTGACTTGCTAGTTGGAAATCTGGTGTGCTATAGTTTCTCCCTGGTCGGCTACCCGGCGGAGTGGAAATAAACCCTCAACGGATTGTGTCTTCGATCGCTTTAGAGTTTAGGTAAATAGACAGAAGATCACCCTAAGGTAAGATGATGATACTGAACACCAACCCAATCGGTGGGGGTGGTGTCATGAATGAAGACAAAGCAATCAACCAAGGAAGAAGATCAGGTCTACGGATAAAAACGACCGACTACATTAGAAGAAAAGGAAGAAGTCTGGGGCACCTGCTACCGGATCCCGTTGAAGTTTACCAATAGAGTTCGGTCGAACGCAACCAACAAGTTCTTATTCTTCAATAGCAGTCCGGGTCAAGGTACCATGCCTTCTAGGTTCAAGGGTTAGTCAATCTATTTCATATCCTCCGTCGGTGTCTTTGTCTTTTCATCTCCGAGAAGTGGTTTTTTTCGGACTTTGAAAAAGCTTTGGATGTACAAGAGCTTGTTTTTGCAATCGCCAAAGGCATAGATCGAGATAAGAGAAGCGGCAAAATAGCTCACAAGAGAGCTTCTCTTTATTCCAGTTCTTAATGCCTCCTCGAGCTATTCAAACTTAGCGAACTGATGAAAGACCTAACACCCAATCAACTGGGGCACTAAAGAATGTTCTTGTAAATTATGGCCAATACCAGGTATATAAGCAGTGATTTCAAATCCAGAGGTTAATCGTACTCTAGCCACTTTACGTAAGGCAGAGTTTGGTTTTTTGGGGGTGATAGTGGAAAAGTTGACAGATAAGTCACCCTTACTGCCACTCTAACCGTATGTGTTGAACAAGGACATAGCCGTTCATGCTCTAGCCGGTCTTACTTCTGAGTATGAATCCTTTACCACTACCATCATCAAGATGAATGCTAATATCACATTTGAGGACTCTACTTCTTTATCAAGAGTAGTGCTGTTTAAAACGCGAAACGTTAGCATTCCAGACTTTCAGTCTTTGTTTGTCATTTTTAATGTCCTCCGGTACCTCCAGACTAAAGAACTTGTCTAGCCTTTGGCTAGAGATTACACTCTGACAGACATCCTATTAAAACGCTTTTGAAATGGTAAGTAGCGGTCAGAGGGTGGCAAAGAGCGGAGAGGGGAGGTTTCGAAGAATTTGGAGATTTATGAGACTCTCTTTGATATCAATCACTAAACTAAAGAAAGTTTGAAAAATCATAAGAGAAGAAAGTATGCTTAAGTCATCGCTTTAAATCCGATAACGCTTTTTGGCTGAGCCGTATCTTGTTGGGTGAGACCGAGCTTCGGGCAAGCAGCTTAGCCAAGGCAGCAGCCTTGTAGTTCTTCCACGACATGCTCAGAGTAAGACTTTCTCCATGGCATAGCTTAGTCATTCAATCATGATAGGGCCAGTCAGACAGGATTCTTCTCCTAAGCGAAGGTCTAGCTCTACTTTAGTTCGTGGTGGTGACTGGTGCCCCAGGTAGTGACCCTGTGTCGGAGTTGTCTCCATGTATGGCCTGTAAACAGAGAAAACTTTTGGCCTTACCTTACTTCTACTTCTTTATGTGTGATAGGCTTCTTCGCAGCCTATGCTGTGATGGAGAGATCGAAAGCATTAGGGTCGTGGCGTGAATGTGAAATTCCCTGTATAATTGACACCTTCACCTCAAACTTTTCCCTTTCTTTTATTCGAAATTCTTCGCTACTTCGTGCCTCTACTTCAATGAAAGCTAGCTCCTACTCCTTCTCCTCCTAGAACGGGTTAGCCTTCGTTTGCGGCAGGCAAAGTGCAAAGTTAAAAGTCATAATGGTGAATTCGTCTCACTACTATAATCTTCACTTTCTGGATAAAGCGGCACATAACAGGGAGAAAAGCGCTCATGTCGTTCCTGCGCTCTGTATCACGGAATGAACTCACCCCTACCGATTCACTGAAAGATTTCTATTTATGCTACTGTGGGACGGAGTAAGGGCCCTTCTCACCTCCTACGAGTCGTCCAGGCGTAAAAGACTTTCTGAATCGAGTAAAAGAACTTGGGATCGTCGATCTCTTCACCAAATCCGGACTTCTTTTATCTTCCATACTAGCCATTTTCTTTCTAAGATAGAGATTCTCTATCTCTTGGGAAAAGAGTTTCTGTTTCATGCTATAGATTATCTCTTTAGATGCGTTATCTAGACTTTCTAAGTCAAACACTACCTTAGGAGTTCTACCCACCAATTTACCTCTCAGTTTGGTCCTACTTCTGCTTCATTTTGTTACTAAAAAGGGAGGAGGAAACTCAGTACCAAATGTTTGGCAATCCTTGGTAGAGCTTATTTATGATTTCGTGATGAACCTGGTAAACGAACAAATAGGTGGTCTTTCCTGAAGAACAACGAGAACTCTAAATAAATAACAACCCTAATGGGTTCACCCATCAACTGTTATACAACCTTTTTTTCAACAACGAAGTAGCAACTACCTTAAATCAGCTATTAATACGGTTAGCCCTCTCGGGAAGAACCCATAGAACCAGAAGATGATCCAGAATTGGGTCAATCACGCTTATTAGAAGTGGACAATAGAGTGGTTGTACCAGCCAAAACTCATATACGTTTTATTGTAAGCGCAGTTCTTTGAATCAAACGTTGAATGAAATCGATTCATTTTTAGATATCAAAATCGAAATTGGATAGGATAGACGGATAGATCTATCTTTATATTCATATAGATTAAAAAAAAAGATTTTTTTTTTACGTAGCAAGAGAAGCCCCAAATCCTTGATTTGGCCAGGAAAGACTGCACTGCTTTGGGCCTAGGAAGCCAATTCCTAGGGTGTGACGGGCGGTGTGTACAGGGCCCGGGAACATATTCACCGCGGCATGCTGATCCGCGATTACTAGCGATTCCAACTTCATGTTCTCGAGTTGTAGAGAACAATCCGAACTCTTCTGGAATCGTATAACTATTAAAAGTGAGTGACCGTTTATCAGAACTGTTATAGTCCGAATACTCATAAGGTTGGGTCGACGCCCGCCTCCCCCCAAACTGTACTTGCAAGTTTCCCCGCAAAAAGCTCTCCACGACTACTCTTAGAAAGAGCACTATTTTTCTTTAGCTTTAGGTAGTTCTCCCAACCGTAAGACCCTTTATGAGTAAGAGGAATCGAAGGCGAAGGAAATGAAATTGACTGACTCTTTAGAGTAAGGTAATGCCAATTCACTTAGAAGAATAAGTATGGCGACGAAAGTCTACTTACTTTTAAAAAAATTAAGGCCGAACAATGTTTATTGGCAACAGGGGACCCTTTCTTACCCAGCCCTACCTACCCTATGTATTTGAGGGGAGGGCTGTAACCGAAAAAGACCTGGTTCCACACACATGGGACACGCAGAAGGTATGGGACGACCAATTCACCATGAAAAGCTAATTCTATCTTATAGTCGTCTTCTTTGTTCGATAAATGCGCAACGGAAAAGGATGCTAGACAAGGTCAAACTCTGCATTGATGAGGTTGCCTGAGCCGGACATCTAGTTTCGAAAATTTAGGGAGCTTAGCTCAATTGATGCCTTTCCAGCCCTAAGTCTAAAGGTCAGGCAGATGGACCTGGGAGCGAAATCCTGGTACTACTTGTCACTAAGCCATGGCATAGGAGCAAGCTCAAGTTCCGTTGTTACCTAAAAAGAAAAAGTAGGTAGAGGAAGCTTTTCGCTGGCTCGACCAGCCCTTGAACCTAGCCGTTGGTACTTTGGTACATTCCTGACCTTACTTGGTATTCTCTTCAATTGGAGAAGAAAATCTTTTTTGTACACCTGTAGAGCTGCTCATAGTCGGTATGCAGTGCTACTATATAAATCGAGTATCGAAAGGAGAAGGGAGCTCCATCATCGAGACTCCCACTCTTGGTTCTAGCTATTTGCCTTCTTTACCAGAGAAAGATTCAAAAGCAAAAAGGGAGCGATCTAGGCGTCTGTGGACTTGGCTCGGAGCGAGAGGTGGAAGCCGATCGAAAGAACAATGAATAGAATTCCCCGCCATAAGATTACCTTATATCTTGTAGAGAAAGAGCCCGTAAGGCACTTAACACGAGATTACTAACTCTATAAATGCAGGAGTCTGGATATCTCTTCTTCGTCGGCAATCCAGCGAACCCTTACTATGTCGAAACCAACTCACTAACTAGAGTTATTTTTTCCGGGTAAGGAGATCCAATGCATTGGATTCGCTAAGATAACTAGGAGAGCTAGCGACTCTTGAACGATTATCTCCCTGATATAAATCCATTGGCGGAACTTTCTTTATCAGGAGCATCTTTGCTTCCTATCTCTTCGCTTGCTATATAAGGTGAGGTTAGTCTCAGTCCTTCTAAACTTAATAAAAACAAAAAGTGGGGGAATTTGGGGATGCTCTTAAGGAAGCTCTGAAGTAATTGGATCCAAATCGATATATAATGCTAAATCGAGACCGAGATAGAGAGAGAGGGCTGTCCTTTTTAGTTTTGTTGGCTCTTCGAGACAAATCATAGGAATGGTGCTATTTCCCATGTTCCTTCTAGTCTCGTCTAGTATCATTTTGTTGCACCTTAGGAACCCACTTCTGAACCGTCTTCTTCTAAATGGTAGGTCTAACAGATCTAGGTTGTAAAAATGAAAAAGACTTCCTTTGTATTCATCCCATCTAAGATCGAATGGGGGTAATTCTTTATAGATCAGATATGCAGCGCTTCGATTCAATCCACAGTGATACGCATTCAATTACAAATAGAACACTGGTTAATTGAACAGTTAGCAAATCTGTACCCTTCGAAAGGCCCCTTTGTTTATAAAGTCACCGATCCACTATGCTTGTCGTATTGGTACGCTGTGGCTTTTCATCCGGCCAGAAGTTCTTGGTTTTATACCTCGGGATCAACTGGCCCTACATAATAATAAGAACGTGTCGTAAAGGAGACCAACTTAATTGATAATGGTGCTTACTGTAAATGAGGCTTGCTTTCTTTGAGGAATTGATGAGTGAAAGGCGATGCTAGTCGATTGATACTCTGATTCCTACATACCAGACTTTGATCAATCATACATAATAGGAGAGAAATCGTCTGATTAAGAAGGAAGGGTTAGGATATATTAACAACCTTAAATGGTGGATGGGGGACAACCGTCCTCTTAATCCCTATATCAAGGGAAGAATTGTTAGTTATATCGAGTATACTTTATACCACAATTGGATTCAAATGTGGTTAAAGTGGCTTCGCTTCATTCCTATTTCCTATCTCCTTTCCTCTACTAGACTCGATCGAGGAAAAGAAAGAGAACTTTTGATTGGGTTAAAAAGTATTCCACCTAATTATGTAACAATGTTCCTTTCATGCGGTTGCTAAACCCCTACTTTGCTATTGGTTCACTCCGCCTAGCCTTGGACAGCTGGAACGGATCCGGATACTTGCTTTCAAGCGCTTTGCCTCACTACAACGATAGACGAATTAGCTCAATCTCCTACTAATGAAATGGATAAGTACAAGATTGAATAGCAAGAGGGCTTTCCTGTCTCACAACTAAGTATTCCACCTAATCTAATGATTTCTTTCTAATTCGTAGATTCTCAGGAGGGTTAGTGAATGAGAAATTCTCTTCTCTGTTAATGCGCTCAAGAGATTACACCTAGAGAGTGAAACACCAATGCTTTCTTTCTTTCCTAACCTAATATTTTCTTTATATTTATACTAGATTTCGGGGTTCGTTGACTGTGTACATAGAAAGAGGGAAAGGTTCGATACAAAGGAAAGGGTTGCGGGGCTTAACGATTTAGAATATAGGCTGTTGAGGTGGCTTTGTTCCCCGGGCGGGGTATATGCCCGTAGCTTTCTTCTCGGATAAGAGAAGAGCTGCAACTCAGGGGATTCACTAGCAAGGGTAGCAGGCGCCGATAAATTGGACAATTGGGTAAGCTATTTCATTTGTAAATATCCACCCTGGCTTGGTTGGTATTATTGGGAGGACTCTTAGACACAGTAAGACTATTATGAACTTCAAGCCCTAGTACTTTGACTCTTAGACACCCGCTTGCCGTCTTTCCGCTTTGCCATTTGACTTATTTGCTACAAGCTGCAGGGGCTTACCCCGAGATCTGTTCCCGGGGCTTAGGACTCCCAGACCAAAAGAAGACCGGAACTTAAAGGGCTTAGATGCGCAGGATGAAGTTTTTTCGCAACAGGGTACTAGATCCGCCATTGCCTTACAGGAAGCGGCCCTACATTTACAGGGGCTTACCAAAGGGGAACTCCGGGTGAAGACCTTATTAAGTACTCCAATTGGGCTTGCTTCCCAAAGACCCTTAGCTTTCTCCCCAGGAGTGATACAATGGCAATAGGAGAAATCCCACTATTACGGTGGAAAACTTCTTACCCAGAGATTGGAAAACTCTTATGAAAGCCCTTTTGATCTTGTCCCTCCTTCTTTCAAACTCACTTTATCAAAAATCGACTTTCTCATAGGCTTGCTCACTTAAGACATAGTACGAGAATAGGGCTACCTCTTTATCCCGACTTTACAAGGTTAGACCCTTACTATCCTCTAACCCTTAGTCAATGGATCGAGATGAGAGGGATTAGGAATAAAAAAACATAGCACTATCATAAGAGTAAGTTTACTCTCACTAGAGAGGCTTGCTTACCTTATGACTTTAACTGGGAGGGCAGCGGGAAAGCTACTCCAAGTAAACTGACTAGCCTACGCTAAAGAACCTCTTCGCTTTGCTTTGTTTGAGTCACTTCGTCCTGAAAGCTTTCGTGTGAAGAGTAAGGGTCAATCTAGAAAGCAAGGTTCTTTCACCAATCCATCGAGTGTAATTCCTGTTATTGGGAGTTCTGCATTAAAGTAGAAGCTAGCAAAGCAAGTCAGGGAAGCTAGTTGCAACAGTTAAGCTCTTTCAAGTTTGTAATATTTTGAAAGCTATCCTGTTACATATTCTGTTAGTTTCGATTATTGATATTGATTGACAGAGAGCAAAGAACTAACCGGTGTTAGCAGTCTTTCCAGTCTTGCCCACTTCTCACTGTACATGCCAGTCTTGAATGCCAGGACAAAAAAAGCTTTTTAGGAAGAGTGAATAGCACTTCCGGTCGATTCCTTTCTTGCTTACCGGCTTAGCTCTAGAACCAATAGGTTTTCATCCTCCTAATTCAGTCTATAGACTTTGGTATAGGTTCAATCCAAGACCAGAAAAGCAACGAAGTTCAATGCCAAACAAAGCCCTAGACTACAAGTGAAGAAATTGGGTTCAACTAAGCCCTTAACCCAACATGAGGTGGAGCCTTAACCCGACACAAGAGGGACCTATTAAGATAGTGGGCTTAGTCATCCTAACATAGGTTGGTTGTCAACCAAAAGGGGAAGTTCCCGTGATGAAAGGTTTATGGATATCCTACCGTAAGACGAGAGGATTGAGCTTATAGCAAGACACATCAGTGGATAAGATCACATCTTCATGACAAGAGGTGTACACGTTAGGCCTCACTCAAGGTAATGGACTAACCCTAACGAGTCCAAACAAATTGGATCTTATTGTATGACAAAACCACAGATTGGGCTTAATATTAAAGGCCCATAAAAGATGGGGTGAATCCGAGGAAAGCCTTACTCGCTCTTATTCCATGGCCTTTAGCACATAGCGAGTCGGCCTTGAAGAGAAGCAACCCTACAAAAGAAAATAGAAATCCTTCTTGTGATGTTAGTATTAAGTATTACATACACTCGATGTAAGTGGAATCAATAGCATAATTGACATGATTCGATCTACCGGTGAGATTAGGAGCTTCCTGAGAAGAGTAAATTGAATCATGTAAATAGTATGATTCCTCAGTTGAAACATTGTTTAAACACAGAAAGAGTGATATTAGAATATACCGGAGAAGGAAGAAAGTTAAATCAACAAAATGGCACGATTCAACAACTGATGAATTATTTGTTGAATCATCCAATTCACGCTCGCTCTAAAAATTAGACTATCCACAGTATAGATTGAGAATCAACAAGAACTACCATTTGCCAGAAAACTCTTCTTTCAATAATAAATCAATCCTTACACTCAAAGAGATTTCTAAAACAAATAATGGTTGGAGAATTTAGACTACACCAACTTTCTCTCGAAATAGATAAAGAAGCAAAATTTATACAGGAGGAATAATAAGAGGAGCACAGGGAAAAAATGGAAGAAACAGGAGATAAGAATAAGAATTAGTTTATTTTAGCCAATTATTAGTTATATTTTAAATGTAGTGCATGTTCTGTAAGCTCTCTTATAGGATCTCCCCTTGTCATTTTTAGGCCATTGCCTCCTCTCATACCAATTAGGCTGCTTCTACCACTCACTTTGTCTCCTTTCGTTGCTTGAGAGTCGTAGGAAGATGTAAGTCGAGTCTAAATAAGATGATATCTATTAAATAAAGGTAGGATCTCCTACCGAAAAGCCAAATGAGTACAACGGGATGATGCGAAACACCTTTTCTTTATACTTCATCCTTCAGAGTTTGAAAGAATTCAATACTGTGTTCGATTGATGCGGAAAACCTCATCAGAGACTTCATCGATTCTTTGAATCATAAAATTCAACCTTATCGGTGGCTTCTTTAACTAATAAGAGTTCTCTAAACACACGATTCCAAAATCGAATCAACGGCTCCTTATTTTTGCGGAGCTTAACTCGAGTCTCGGTTAAGAATGACAATGACCCAGGGGCATTCCACATATGCCTCAATAAAGCCAAAGAGGCTATCTAAGTCCTTATCACCCAGATTTCCATGCCACTCAGGCTCACCTCACTAGTACAAAGTTGGTCTAAGGTAACATGTATAGGGTAACACTTTTCAAAATCCAAGTTTCTCGAATATGTATGTAACACCTTGGTAGCACTTTATTAATATGTAACACTTAATGTAACACTTTTTTATAAGTAACATTTTGATGTAGCACTTGTTTTAATTGAGTAACATTTTAATGTAATACTTTAAAAAAAGGTAACACTTATAAGTAACACTTCGATATATGTAACACATCTAAAAGTAACACTTTAGAATAGGTTTTTTTTGAAGAGTATAAGTAATTTTCTTTGTGAAATTAAGTAAAGTAAAGTTTTTAGAATTAATTTGTTTTAGGGAGTAATCCAAAATTTTATTTTTGGCGCTTTATCAGCTGCCAAACACATAAGTCCAAAAATTAAAGTAATGTATATTGACAAAGTACACACTGCGTACTGTAACTAGGTTTATGTTCTAGAATTTATCCACCAACGACTCGTCGAGGGAGGTAATTGACCACCGCTCCTTAATTCGTCCATTCCATCAGCGTTCAATCTTCATCCTTCTTCTAGGTGATTAGAGAAGTTAATCAGTTTGTTTTAAATCTTGTTGTTTGATTTTTTTTGTTTTATTCGACAATGTCAAGTTTTTGTTCAAATTTCCGTTGAATTGTTGATGTACGTTCAACTTCTTTGTAGTTATAACGCAATTGGGAAGCTGCGAATTTAGACGATTTGACAACGAAATCGGGAAATTTCATTAAAAGTCTTCGATCGGCGGGTTTAACTCAAAACATTGTCTTTTTGTCCAAATAATTTTGTAAATTTCAATTTTTTTGAATTACCATTGAATTATGTCTTTATTGGGTTTTGAGGATAGATTGTAGTGTAAATGACAGGCTATCGCATTTATTTCTGTAACTAATCGGATTGTTCATCATTCATGAAAAGAAAATAAGTGCATAAAAGCATTAGGGTATATAGTCCAAGCTTAACACATAATAAAGGCTTGATCAGTAATCAAATTATAAATAATAAGCAGAGCCCAGATTAAGTCAGACAGATGCGAGGAATCTAGAAACAACCAGTGGAATGCGTGCGGTTGTATAATGTAATCTTGGGTGGCTTTCTCTTAAGAACCTTTCAACTAATAGCTGTTATAATTTGCTATGGAAACTTCCAAGCAATCCCAATGCCCAATGAAAAAGTCTTGTTTCGTACGAAGATAAGCCAACTATGTAAGAAGAGGAAGGTGGCAACAATGGGCCGGAGTAATGAATTGAATGTTGGACAATTTTAAGTTGTTGTTCAGTACGTATGTGAGAGTGATGAAGCTAGATGGTACGGGGATGCCTATTTATAGGAATTGCATATGTACGATTTCTTATGTTTTTGCAGTTTGTATACTTGTGCTTAGTGGTTGGAGGACATTAGTGGTGAACCAAAATGTATAATATTTCTTCTATGTGCTCATTATATTAAGACTCAAGTATCAACATACTGTTTTCAGCCAAGAGCATTGACTTCTCTGCTCATACTTGTGCACGTTCTTGTTTTGTTTTGTGTTTTAGAGAAAAGTATTTCATCAAAGAAGCCTTCTTGCATAGTTGCATATGTAGTATATGTTTATTATATTGCTATGTAGTTCCTCGTTCTTTTATAACTAATCACTAATATAGGTTTATTAAAGTAATGGAAAAAGCTTATCCCTCTCAAGTGCTTTGCACAACAGTTCTGCCTCATTAAAGATGTCATCCAACTGTATGGCAGAGATAAATGAAAATTTTAATTCATAATTCAAACTTTGGTAGTAAAGGTGCATCATTGGTTGGAAAACCATGTGAGATTTCCTCTTCATCGGACCTCGATTCCTAGACTTGTTTTGTGGTTGTAGAATATCTTGAGACTGACAAGCATGGTGAAGTCTCATGCTTCTTAGATACCATAAGTAAGGCCTGAGAGATTGGCGTAGGTGCTTGGAACCATCCTGCTAATATTGCTATCCTACGAGCAGCTGACTCAACTCTGTAGTGGTTTTCTGTACAATAATACCAGAAACATGTGATATATATCCCGTGAGCATCGACTCAAGTCATTAGTGGTTATACGTACAATAATACGGCAACTTTCAAGCTATGACGGAACAACGGTTTCATCATGCGAGTGTGAAGATAATATATCCGGTTGTTGAGTTTGGAGCAACGAGAGGATACTTGACACATATATTAGCTGATTGTTATGGGATTAGAAGGGTCTTCTTGGTTGAGCGTAACTCATACAAGCTAAAGGTCAGTTTAGATACAAATTATTTAATTGTTCAGGTAGACTAAAAAATTCATGCAAGTCGGATATACAAGTTTTGAATTTGATATTCATGTTATGAGGAAACTTTTAAGTTTCTTATTACTATTGTTATATCTTATACTTTTAGGCTGATCGAAGTTTACGACAGAAAGAGAACTTGACAGAAAGAGAACTTGACATTGGAGCGTTTAAGAATTGATAGTAAGGTTTCCCTAGATCCTTGTATTTGGTTGTTTGATTACTTTGTCACTTTTTGAGCTATGTTATGAAGGCTCGCTCTTCCTCTTTTTTTTCCTAATTGTTGAAACACATGAATAAAAAGAAAGCGGGAGACCTTGATTGTTTCTCCTGGTTCTAGATCCTTTGATTGGCAACTTAAATAGCTCGAACACGACATAGTTGATTGAGAATCGGGCTGTGAGTCTTGAACTTGGAAACTAATCTAGTTGTCTTCTTTTTTTTAGGAAGTAAGATGAATATGGTAGGTTATGAAAAGAGAAATGAGGATAGCACAAAATAAAATGAAAATGAAGAAAATGGGAGTTACTATAATGGCTTATGAATTATTTCACTCAATGGAAAGTGAAAAGCAATCCAAGAAGGTGGTCGAAGCTGCGATGAGTACACACCTAGTGACGACGAGAACCAATTGAGTGACGAGAATAGCGTGGAGTTAAGGACGCGTAAAGTTGAGGGCCGGCTCGAAGAAGGTATTTCTTTCATGAAAGTTGTGGTTCATATATTAACATCACGTTTAGGGTTTAATCATATTTATCTTTCATGTTTTTTGTAGGTTTAGTATTTAAAAAAAAAGAGGAGTTTTGTTATGCCTCATACATTTACTATACTTGTTTTATTTTTTAATAGTATATCATTAGTCATGTTAAAGCATAAAGACTTTGAAGATTCTTATTCTTTTTTGTTCTTATTCTTGCGGGATGATGGAGATGATGGATTAGAGTAGTAGGTAGGCATGATGCTTCGAAAACATGCATGCATGAATAGGGCGATGGAATTGAAGACGAAAGAAAGACATGACCTTAAGATTGATTTATATTTTGGAAGAGTTATATGTATTATGATTGGATTTTCAGATCAATTATTTATATTTTGAAAGCAATAGTATGTCTTCAATTGATTAATACTATTCTTTGGCTCATTTTTTTACAATGACAGTTGAGTATTTGAACTCATTTATATCTATAATATCATTCTATTTCCTCTTCATTTATTACGTTTGTGAGTTTTAGTATTATTATCATTGAATATGGCGACAAATTAAAAAATATTACTATAAGACATGTGAAATAGAAGTGTTACCTTGAAACTAGCTAATAAGAAATGTTGCCTAACATCTAACGAAGTGTTACATATGCTCACTTAAAATAATACATAACATCTTATAAAGTGTTACTATAATTCAAGAGATGACATAGAAAATGCTACCATAGATGAAAAAGTGTTACATAAAAAATTATAAGTAACCTTTGCAAAAATGCTACATTATTTTAAAAAAAGTGTTACATTAGAGAATTTTGGGTAACCCTTCGGAAGGTGAAACATTAGCATTAGAAAGTGTTACCTTAGAGAATAGGTAGCACGGGCGAGATGTTTCACTTATAAAAGTGTTACCTATTGTCTAAAACAACACTTTTAGGCCTTTAAGTAACACTTTTAGGGTGATACTTTAGGCCGATTATGCACTAGTGCCTCCGGGCATCGGAAAAAAATGCATTACATAAGGATAGAGGGAGTTAACGTCGTAGTACTTCAAGCATTCTACCGATGTTAAGTCATGGATTGGTTTCTTGACCCTTTTTCTATGTGTTGGTGTTCTATATGGTCGACATAAGACTCGACTTGTTAGATATTACGGAGGTTTAGTGAGCACCATGCCGAATTTCCGTACCATTTTCTCGACCTCGACTTTCTATTTTGATTTGATAAGCACTAAAACATATCTAAAAGCAAACATTCCATTGATTGAGCACCCATTCCTGTGTTTGATGATGATCCAACTTCGTTATCTCAATGCATGGGATTTAATTCCTTTCGGATACAAAGATTCACATAGAAAGTAGTGAGACTTTAATGGTTAGAAGAAAAATTATAAGTAAAAAAAATGGATATCCCTTCCTCAAAAAGGCTAGCAAGAATTCAACAAAAAGCCTAGTGACGTGGTGGGACACCGCTGTTCAATTGCTCGATAAGTAGGCTTTTTAAATTGTGCTTAGGCAAAAGCCCCTATGCCGGCGAACTACATACTTTCCGCTGCGGCCCAGTATGTAACTCGCTCTAGACGAACGTGGGCTTACTTTCAAAGAGTGGTTAGGACTTAGCCTTATTGTTGCCGACTCGGGGTTTTCGAAATTCTCGAACATAAGAGTTCTTATCGGCTTGAGGCTTCTTTTCAAGGTGAGTAGAAATTCTGATTTGATTGAAAATGGTATTTTTGATTAAATTGGACCAAAGCTAAGATTAAAAAGAAAAAGGAAAACACTTGCCCTTTAATGGCGTGCTCCCTATCTGTCTCGATTGGTCGGTTGAGTCGATCGGCTTTGTAGGAAACTAGGAAACAAGGCGGTAAATTGCTCTTCTATCTTCTTGAATCACTCGACTTAGATTCTGCATCGTTTGCATGGCCACTCTATCGACTAGTAACGGAAAGAAGCTCTTAAACTATAGGAGAAAGCTATTCTCCCTAAGTCGAATCGATGGAATGAATCAACGCTTCCCGATTCGGCATGCGGCTAGGTAGCCGTACGGTAATAATAGTTACGGAGGCGAGCGAATAAAGGCGGCAACGTTAATATAACCATTCAGTACCCTTTAGAGAAAGAAGGTCATTTTATGAGATCATAAAGTGGCTACTTTCTCGTTATAAAAAGTCTTGTTATGTATTCTAAATACATCTTTTGGACGTTCCTTAAGGTAGGGTATTACAACATGTTTAAATGATGAATACCCCGGTCATCCGAATTCCGAACAAATTAGCTCCTTGGTAATGGCTTAATCTATAGATAGAAAGCCTTATGATGGGAAACTATCACGCTAGGTTTGGAGATAGATGAGGCCGATTATATAATAAATAGAGCACATGCAAGCTTTTCGTTCAATAGGCGCCAAGTGACTACGGGATCATCGGTCAAACCAACGATTTTATTCTCAAGTAATAGAGATATATTTCTAGTTAGAATTCTATCGATGCAATGAAAGAACCATCCCTTCCTATTTCTTTGTCTTGTCGGATCGAAAGAAAATGAGACCCCTCTTTACCACTTTAGGGGGTGGGGGTCGTGAACCTTTCTTCTCTTACGAGATTTCTCTATTACTTTGAGAATAAAATTGAGGTAGACGGGACTTGCTTAAACTTGAGTTTTCCATTGGCTATGAGGCATGAACGATAAGGCGCTATGTTTCTTTCCTCCTTAGGATGAGAATATCTATCTTGAGAGAAAATAGCTAGTATGGAAGATAAAAGAAGTCGGGATTTGGTGCAAGCGAAGAAAGAACGATGCTAGATAGCGAAGAAGAAGTAGGGAACTAACCATACATAAGAGGAGAATAATAAGACACACGAGAGAAAGGCTCTTGATCAAAGCCCTTTCCCTAAACTATGTTGACGACTCTTCTTCTCCATTTCATTCCAAATGAAAGACGATCGGTTATCTACCCAGAAGATAGAAAGTCCCACATACGATAAAAGGTCACAAATAGAGTTGAACCGACTAACATTGCAAAGGCATATTGATAGTAGGGTCGGGATATCCTGATAATGACCCCCCTCGTGTTCCCATTGCAAAGGAACTTTAGCCTCTTCCAAGCAAGTATCTTTGCCCTTTTTTGGAGAAAGAACCAAATGTTTCATCTTGCTCCTGTGCGGGCCCATTTTATTTTAGCTGTCTACGGTTGTCGGCTGCCATTCAATGTGGCACTCATAGTTGGGGATGCGAGGAGCTCCGAGGATTCTTGGATTTAATCAACTATTCTCTATCCGGGCGGGATCTATCGGCGGCGGCATTCTCCCTTAACTCTATTCTATTTTTGAATCATGGAATTCTCTCCCGGAGCCGCGGAACTAACGAATCTATTAGAAAGTAGAATTACCGACTTTTACCACGAATTTTCAAGTCATGCATGGATATTTCTATCCCAAAAGAAATATGTACTTGATCTCCTAAGAGAATTCCATATGATGAATGTGAGTGGTCTCAAACTTCGCGGGGATACTCATGTCGAACTCTGGGCGGCTCGAGTGAACCTTTACTTGATCCAACACTTTATCGGCATCTCATTAGTAAGTTGACATATCTCACCATTACAAGACCTAACATAGCCTTCACAATACACACCCCGAGGCGATTCATGCATAGCCCTACTCTTGTGCATATGTAGGAGCAAAAAGGGTGCTAAGGTACATGAGAACCTCTCCGGGTCGGGGTGTGTTACTAGCTTCAACATTTGCGGTTGTGTTAGCGCATACTTAGACGATGAGTGGGTAGGTTGCCCCATTATAAGAAAAATCCACCACGGGCTTTTGTGTTCTCCTAGGCAAGTATCCTATTTCATGGAAAACAAAGAAACAAATGTGGTAGCTAGATCTCTTGTTGAAGTTGAATATAGAGCTATGGCTCTAACAACATGTGAAGTGGTGTGACTCACTAAACTCTTAAAAGAACTTGGGATGAAATTCTACGATCCTATCACTCTCAAATGTGATAATCAAGTAACATTATCTATTCTTTGTTAATCAAGTCCACCATGAAAAAGGTAAGCATGTGGAGGTGGAATGTCATTTTGTTAGCACTACAAGAAAAATTGCTTATAGAGGCAAGGTAGATTTGCCTCTAAAAACTAAGATGTAGCCTCTAATTACTTTTTGGAACAAATAATTGGTTGCCTCTAATAAGTCATTCGCTAATTAATGGTTGCCTCTAAAATCCCCTTTTTGAGGCAATAAAACATGTTGATTCTAAAAGGCATATGCATTTAGAGGCGACCATATAATTTTGCCACAAAATATAATTAGAGGGGCAATATAAAAATTTGCTTCTAAAATCCACATATATTAGGGGCGACCATATAATTTTGCCTCGAAATATAATCGGAGACAATATAAAAGGATAGTTCTAAAAGCACATATATTTAGGGGCAACCACATAAATACGCCTCGAAATATAATTAGAGGCGATATCTTATTTTTCAAATAATGACATCTAGACGCAATTTGAGACATTTATCGACTCCAAAAGAATATCTTAATTAATAAATAAAAATATTACATAATCCCTAACATCGAGATAAGTACATGACGAATCATTGTAACCAAATAAGGTGAAAAAGGTTCTCATCTACAACTATAAATCCGAAAATAAGATGCTATTTTCTTCATCAGCTTCCAATTTGGTATCGGCTTCATGCGTCCGACTTCATGCCTTAAGAAACAAAAGTTGAAAGAGTTGTGTGCATCGACAACACAAAAACAAGTTAGTTGTTGAGGTCAACGGTTTCTTTATCCTCGATTACTAGAACATGTTATAATGCGGCTATTTATATTCATTCATTTATCTATCGAAACATGTCGAGAATACATCGATTCTGATTTTAAGGAACAATATTAGGTAATACGACCCGAGACCTTAAGAGTATGTACAATCAACGGTTCGGATGCTCCAAATCGATCGGATATACATAATAGAGAAATCGGGTTAAATATATAAAAACCATGCTCCGGAATCGGAAGACACAACAACTTAGCATGTGGGCGATAGCGACACTTGGTTTAAATGCGGATGCATGGATTCTAAAATACTCTAATATGATTATTATTCTTGTTGTAAGGAGGGGGTTGATTGGGCGTGAACGACATTAGAAACGACCACGGTTCGCACAATAATAGGGGAAGAAGAAGAGGGTAGTGCGGGGCACCCGCGCGGTTGTTGTAAGGAGGGGGCTGGCCGGGCGATAGCGACACTAGGGACAACCACATTTGGCCCGATAATAGGGGAAGAATAAGGGTGGTGCGAGTGTAACACCCGGCCCATTCGGGGTCGAGTATATTGTCACTATGCGCATCCGGGGCCAACAAGCGTCCTCGATAACCAACCCAAGTTCTTCGGCGCATTTTGTCCTCACTCATGTGCACCCTGAGAAACTTCCCGGGGAGGTCACCCGTCCCTGGACTACTCCCGACCAAGCACGCTTAACTGTGGAGTAACTAAGGAATTAAGCTCCCTAAAAGAAAGATGCATCTTGTTGAAATGAGTAGCCTGCTAAATCCCTTTAAAGCGATCATGAGGGGTATTACATACACCCCCACTTGAGAACGGCAACGCCCTCGTTGCCCTGAGGACTCCACATATTCGGCATCCGGCACGTGGGTCGCCCGGCTCGAAGGCGATCGTCGGAGACTCCGGATATTCGGTCGACGACCTGCGGGTCGCTCCTTATGACAATGCGGCCCCAGAATCCTCCCCCGCTAGGCGTCGAGGACTCCTAATATTCGGCTTTGACGGCCTTAGGGTCGCCCAACACGCGGTCGTAGGGTTGCTCGATACCATTTGTAACACCCAGGCCCGTACGGAGTCGAGTATATTGTCACCGATGCGCATCCAGGGGCCGACAACTGTCCTCAATAACCAACACAAGTTCTTCGGGCGCATTTTGTCCTCGCTCATGTGCACCCTGAGAAACTTCCCGGGAGGTCACCCGTCCACTGGACTACTCCCGGCCAAGCACGCTTAAGCGTGGAGTAACTAAGGAATTAAGCTCCCTAAAAGAAAGATGCATCTTGTTGAAATGAGTAGCCTGCTAAATCCCTTTAAAGCATTCATGAGGGGGTATTACACGGAGACCCGCACAACGACAAAGCAGCGCAGTAGTCGGATACTTCGCTTAGCAACATTGCAAACAACGGAAGACAAGCACGACCAAATGTAAATAGAAACGCATAACTCTTAAAATTTGAAGTCGCAAAAGAGAGGGGGAAGGAGAGGAGATTCACGATTGAGAAAGAACAACATGAGGGAAGAGAATAGATTTTAGATACGCTTCTATCTATCCGCGCAATCGGCCCCAACCAACATATGAATCATCCACAATTACTCCGAGGAAGAAGAAACAATCATCGCGAACTCGATCAAATACTTAGAAATCTTTGAACCCGACCCATTAATTGATTATTAAAATAAAAGAGAACCATAAAACCATAAAATTCGAGAGAACCCGACATCCCCGAATAATTGTTGAATCAACATAAGAGCATAATAAAACGAATTGATTATATCAAATTAAGAGGAACGTACCTTCTTATTTGTCGATTCGAAGTAGGTCCTTGCGCTTTTCAATTCGTACCAATATAACAAAATAGATAGATAATAAAATCAAAGAAATACCTTCTCCGATTGTCGATTCGAAGTTGGTCCTTGCGCTTCTCGATTCGTACCAATATAACAAAATAGATCGATGATAAAATCAAAAAAGATTTCAAAAAGTTCGGATACACCTATATGAGCAAATTAAAGTAGATACAAGCTTAAATGCCTCGATATTTTGCCGTCTACCAAAATCTGTACCATAATAGCAATCGAGGATCTTCAATACCTGAACAATTTTCTACATATACAAAGCCGAACGAAATCGGTCAAGCATATACAACCGATTTCCACAAGATATTGATCGGTAGACTTAGAAAGGAAAAAATATACTACCATACTCAAGAAGGAACGACATAAATCAAGTTTAAGCACAAATTACGAGATAACCTTTGGACAAGTTTGGGAAATACTCGTCAATAATCACGAAATTAGGGTTTCATAACATAACTCGAGAAAATCGGTAATTAACCAAAATTAATCAAATTAATCGGAACAACGAAACAAAACAAAACCCTAAATATTTAAATAAATCAGAAATATTAAAGCTCAAAACAAGGAAATTTGTGAAATCAACAAAATTGAGGAGAAAGTTTGCCCACTATTGCTGAGAACGATGACTTTAAGAAATGCACGACGAAGAGTTGCATTGATGATACTAATTTAATAGAGAATCTGAAAAAAATTTATGGAAGTTGTTGGTCTTTTTCAGATTTTCTGGATGAGAGAACAAAGCGGGGGAACCGGCGGCGAGGGAGATAAGAAAAGAGCAAGGCACGCCCACACCGGTAAGGAGAGGGACGAACATCGACAAGAAACTCGTACGGCAGTTTGTGGAGGGCGGCGGTGGTGGATTTGGCGTGGGTGGTTGTGCGCGAAGCGAAGTGAAGAAAAGCGAGGAGAAGCTGCGGGCTCTATGATGTTGATCTGAAGATGCCCTAAACCCTAAAAACCCTAAAACATAATTAAGACAACCAAGAAACTTGTGTAATTGAAACCATCTCGAAGATAAGTTTGTCTTAATTTATGGAAAAAATCTGAAACATAATTAAGACAACCAAGAAACTTTTGTAATTGAGTCTTGTCTTTGATTTCATCAGGGAACTTATCTACAAATTCAATAGCCCTATCAATAGGCTTAATTGTTCCATGATGAATATCATGTCCAAGAAATCTTATTTTTGTTTGGAAAGCTTACCAACGGACTTAACGAGTGACCGGCACCTTACCAACACTTAATACGGAAAGTAATGCAACTATGATGGACACTTAGAATCAAGGCTACGTGCAAATAACAACCCGGGAGGATATAACGGCGGTAAGAATTAAGAAAAGATAAAAATTTTCTTAATTTTTATCTTTTCTTAATTCTTATTCTTTGTTATATCCTCGGGAGTTGTTATTTGTATCAGCCTTGATCCTAAGTGTCCATAATAGTTGCATTACTCTGTATTAAGTGTTGGTAAATTTGGTCTTGTAATCCGTTGTAAGCCGTTTGTTAGGTGTTCCCGGTAGGTCGTCCCTTTGTTCCCATTTAAGGCTGAAGGTATTCTATTTTATTATGTTCATCTAAATTCATGGCTAGCTGGTTAAGAAAAGCATTCTCGAGTTGGTAATAGTAGTTATAACGATACTAATCTTGTTCGAGAATCATTAATACTAGATTTTCATGTTTTACATAATAAATTCAAAGATTTTGCGAGGAATTTTGCAATTGTTTTCGGGGTTTACTTTCGTCGATGTCCTCTACTTTGTAAATCCTAAGTTCATTCATGAACCTTCTTCGAAAGAAGAAAGCGGTATTCCTAGAAGTTCATGCCGAGGATACAAAATCTCTTGTTACTACGGCAAAGAGATTACCTTGGGATAAGATAACCATCCCACTAGAGCTAAGGATCCCAAATCCTATGCCGCCTCTAAATGTCATTCAAAAAGATCTTGATGACATCATAGAAGATGAAAAGAGTGTCCTTATGAAATTTAGCTCTTTTCGTGAAGAATCTTCATCCTACTCTCATTCTCCAAAAAAATTTTCAAATCCTCGCAGTTCATTTTCTTATTCCAAGTCAGATATCTCTGATAGACAATTCAGAGTTAATTTTAAAACTGCTGTTCCTAATTACGAAGAAACTCATTCTTCACCCCCACAGTCTCCAACAACCTCTCAAATGCAAGATTTTAGCTCAATAAACACAATTCTAGATCAAGAATTTGAAATCAACAAGGAATATCTTCGAGATGATTTCAATTCTTCTCAAAATTCTCAAATAAGAACTTGGTTTTTAGCCTTTGATGAGCAGCTCAAAACCTCCATAAGGGAAGAATGGTATGGTGACATGAAAAGAATGCATGTTAATATTCCATTCTTTTCATGGTTTTCTTTATTCTGTCAAAAAAAAAAAAGGAATAGAAAATCCTTTTGACTCCTCTTCCATACAAGTTCAAACACAACTTCGTCATAATTGGAATTTATTCGATGGACGAGTTGTAAATTCGGTTCATCCTCCTTTAGCTCCTTTGAAATTAAAGGAAGGAGAAAAAGAAATGATTGCGTCTCCTTTTAAAATAGGGAGACAAGATCATGGAAAAGATCCAGTAATTGTTGAAGATGTTTTGAAGGTATATCAGCAGAATAATTATACCAATCAAACTCTTCATATAATTGCGAATCAGGTGGACCATTTGTCTACTAAACTAGATTCTTTCAAAAATCCATCCCTTTGGGAATACTTTATATTCTCGGGCGAGTTCTTCAAAGTTTCCTAATGATATTTCTCAACCTCATTTTAAGCCTCAGAATTTTCCTTATTCTGTTACTACTAAAATGGCCAGTTCATCTACGCAAGATGAAATTCTTGCTAAGATATCACATAGCCTTTCTCGATTAACTTCTTCCTCCTCGAAGCGATTTCCACCATCCATAGGAATTCTCAAGATGCAGAATCGATGAATCGATTCGGGAGATTTACGAAGGAGATCTTATCGCCAATCCGGAATGTCGATTTGTGAAAATCCCGGAACGACTTAATAAGATTAGAAGTTCTTGGAAAAATACTTCCACTAGGAATTATTATCCAAGGCCTACACCTCCCGATATTCAATATGAGGAACAATCTAAGTTCCATTCCAATCGATATCAGTGATACTATTCATGAATGGAATATAGATGGTAAATCTGAGTATGAAATACTCAACACTCTTCAAGAGATGGGAATGGCAAAAGCCGCCTATAAAAGAAGAGAGAGCAATGAGCAAGTCATCTTCGGAATGCTTATTGCAGGATTTACCGGTCAACTGAAGAATTGGTGGGATAATTCTTTAACCCTCCAAGATCAGTTAGACATTCTAAATCATCTTTGTCACCATGGAAGATGACATGGGAGTTTCTTTTACAGTTCCTGATTGTTGTGACTTTCTAATCCTTACTATTGGTATGTACTTCGTGGGAAATCCACGTGAAGAATTATCTGCTCAAAAAAATTGTTTTAACAAATCTTCGATGTCCAACGTTAAGTGATTATCGTTGGTACAAAGATATGTTTTTAATATATGTTTTAAGAAGAAGTGACTGTAATGAATCATTTTGGAAGGAAAAATTTGTTTCTGGTCTTCCAAGCCTATTTGCTCAAAGAATATTTCGAAAACTTAGAGAATTAATCGGATCAGAAGAGATCCCATTCAAAACTATTACTTATGGTCAACTTTTTGCCTTTATAAAAAATAAAGGACTTTCATTATGTGAAGAACTCAAATTACAAGCTAAATATACTTCTGAGAAAAAACAATCTAGGAAAGAACTAGGCTGTTTTTGCGAAGCTTTTGGTATTGGAAAAATTCAAGCTCCCTCTTCCAAAAAGAAAAAAGAGTTTAAAAAATCAAAAAGGTATTATTCAAGAAAAGAAAAGAATTTTCAAAATCCTCCTCCTTATTACAAACGAAGAAGGAATCCTAAAAAAGAAGTTTTCTCAAAAAAATATTGTTTGTTATTCTGTGGCAAACCGAGTCCAAAGCGGATAAGTGTACTACCAGAAGAAGATCAATGAATTATTTCAAGATAATTCGATCTTTGTAAGAAACTTTCTAGAATACTTCTCAATTCATCACCTTCTTCATCGAAAAGATGATGATGATGTTTTCCTTCATCAAATAGATCATCAGGACTCTGATTCTGAAAATTCAGAATCCTCTGCTCCTTTTATTCAATCCTTGAATTTCATCTCTGAAATAATAAGGAAGATGACAAGCAATTCCTATTCGACCTAATTGATAAGGTTCAAGATCCTGAGATTAAAAAAGATGCCTTATTACGTCTTAAATCTCTGGTCCTGAAAGATACTCCTAGTTCAAGCTCTCATATTCCGATTCTTGAGCCTTTTAGTATTTCAAAACTCTTTGAAAAGAATCCTTCAACGATTCCAGGAAAATTAAATTTTCCTATAGAATCTAAATCCCTTTCAACCAATCAAGTGCAACAAGAGATAAATTCTCTTAAAGCACAAGTCTCAGAGATTCAAAAGAATCTTCAGTCTCTACAGCTGAAAGATTTAGAAATTGAAACGAGACTTTCACTCATAGAAAATCCTCAGAAGGATTTACCTCAAAAAGATTCTTCTTCTACCTCAATTGATTTTGTTCAGCAGGTAAACAAAATCAATTTTCAAAAATGGTACGTGTTAGTTAACTTAAAAATAAAGGACTTCTCTGCAAATTAACTTGCCTTAGTAGATAGTGGTGCAGATCAAAATTGTATCAAAGAAGGACTAGTTCCTTCAAAATTTTACGAACGTACTAAGACCCAATTATACGGGGCAAATGGGTCTCCGCTTCAAATCAAACATAAGATTTCTAAAGCCTATATTTTAAATGATAAATACTCTTTCAAAAATACTTTTACAGTAGTAAAGGATATCAAAGAAGAAGTTATCCTTGGAACGCCCTTTTTAACTCAAATTTATCCGTTTTTTGTTAATAATGAAGGAGTTCATACATAAATTTTCGGAAAAACAATTTCATTTAAATTTCTTTGTCCTATCTTACAAAAGGACATTTCCTTACTACAGTCTTCATAAGTTTATCAACAAATAAACTTAATTCAATACAAGAAACATTTGATTTCTATTTTAAAAAATGATATTTCTTTTCATAAAATTGAAGAACAATTACAACATCCTTCTATTCAAAAGAAAATTATTGATTTGGAAAATATTTTCAAAAATAAAGTCTGTTCCGATTTACCAAATGCGTTTTGGGATAGGAAAAAGCATATGGTGACACTTCCTTATGAACCAGCTTCTCGGAGAAAAATATTCCTACCAAAGCAAGACCAATTCAAATGAATTCTGAGCTTTTAGAATTCTGCAAAAAAGAAATCCAATCTCTCCTCGATAAAAAGCAAATAAGACCCTCCAAATCTCCTTGGAGTTGTGCGGCTTTTATGTCATGAACCAAGCGAGAAGGAACGAGGGGTTCCTCGCCTAGTTATCAATTATAAACCTCTTAACAAGGTTCTTCAATGGATTAGATATCCCATTCCAAACAAACGAGATCTTCTAAAAAGACTTTATGATTCAAAAATATTTTTAAAGTTTGATATGAAATCTGGATTTTGGTAAATACAAATTGCTAAAGAAGACAGATATAAGTCAACATTCACAGTTCCATTTGGACATTATTAATGGAATGTAATGCCATTTGGTCTCAAGAATGCTCCCTCAGAATTTCAAAATGTTATGAATGATATTTTGAATCCGTATTCATCTTTTTCAATTGTATATATTGACGATGTTCTCATATTTTCTAAAAGTTTAGATCAGCATTTCAAACACCTCCATACATTTCTTCATGTCCTTTGAGAAAAATGGATTAGTTGTCTCTGCGTCAAAAATGAAACTTTTCCAAACAAAAATAAGATTTCTTGGACATGATATTCATCATGGAACAATTAAGCCTATTGATAGGGCTATTGAATTTGTAGATATGTTCCCTGATGAAATCAAAGACAAGACTCAATTACAAAGGTTTCTTGGTTGTCTTAATTATGTTTTAGATTTTTTCCCTAAATTAAGACAAACTTGCATGCCTTTATTTCAACGATTACAAAAGAATTCCCCTGCATGGTCTGATAAGCATACTCATATTATTCGATTACTACAAGAAAAGGTCAAGTCCCTTCCTTGTCTTGGTATTCCAAATCCTGATGCATTCATGATAGTTGAAACAGATGCTTCTGATATAGGTTACGAAGGTATCCTCAAACAAAAGATAGAAAAGAAGGAACAATTAGTTAGATTTCAATCTGGTGTCTGGCTCGGACCACAAAAAATTTATTCCACAGTTAGAAAAGAAATTCTTTCAATAGTTTTGTGTATTTCAAAATTTCAAGATGATCTTTATAATAAAAAATTTCTTTTACGTGTTGATTGTAAATCCGCAAAAGAAGTTTTAGAAAAAGATGTGTAAAATTTAGTTTCAAAACAACAGTTTGCTAGATGGCAGGCTATCTAAGCAGCTTTTGATTTTGAAATTCAATTTATTAATGGAGAAAAAAAATTCCCTTCCCGATTTCCTTACGAGAGAATTTTTGCAGGGAAAACATGACCTCCAAGAGGTCTCAGAAAACACAAAAGAATTCAAAAGGTTATCAGTCAGCTGATGATTATGAGATGAAGATTCAAACCTCTGGAACTCATTCAAATACAATTTTACCTCTCTCAAATAGATCCGAATTTCCTCAAATATCCTATGCACAAACCATTCAAAAAGAAGCCATTCCTTCAAATTCACAAAAACCACCTTCCTCTTTAAATGCTCCAAAAACAGAGGCAAGATCAGCCTATTTCACGAAAACTCCTTCTAAAACCTTATTCCTAACCGCATATAAGGAAACCCAGCCACTTCATACTATTCAAAAACTGAATCGCAATACTTTTCCGGTAAGGTTGCGAATGGTTCCCGACACTCCTACTAAGAATCAACGGTTTTTATGAATTCATCCTTGTAGATTCAAATTCAAGTTGAGATCAAACATGAAAAGGACCAATCGGAAAGATTGTTTACTCAAAGTAAATTATAAAAAGGTGGTAACCTCTAAAGAATGGACGTCACCTTACGCCGAAAAAACATTCACTAAGAGATTCATTCCCCAGACCTATTCATATTTTGACTATAAGATGGCTTGGTATAGGACCTTTTTACTCAAAGCCTTCAAGCATTCATGGTTTTTCACATTCCATAAATACTGCCCTAAAGAATTTCCAATCTGGTTCTACCATTGGTGGTACCTGTTTGGTCCAACCTCAGAAATTTACCCTCAAACTTGTTTTGAAGGATTCAAAGCCTTTGTTACTAATACAAAGAGTGAACTCTATACAAAACAAATTCACTTTCATGCTGAATTCAAGATCCCATGGATCTTATGCTTTGGTGTTACACACTCAAACAAGTTTTTCCTACTCCTTACCCGCTCTCGTTAGTCCGGGAATTCAAGATTAAATGGTGGGATAGATTTGCTACATATTTTTGTTGCGAGATAATGTTCGTAATTTTATTCCATATGGAAAAAAAGGTCGAATGGTCGCTCAAGAATTCTTCCCCTCCAAAGAATTCTATGGCTTCTTCTTCTAAAGAAAAAGCCACTTGATCCAACTGAGCATCAAGCTCTTCAAATGCTCATTGCAGATCCTTCTCAAGCACGCAGATTAATCAAGCTTTTCAAATCTGAAGATTCAGATGACTCAATTGATGATTCAAAATCCGGGTACGATTATTCGGATCCACATGGGGTCCGTTTTCTCAAGATCCCTTTGAATGAATGTAAAAAAAAAGTCCCGCTAAGATATTTTCTTAGGCAAAAATTAGGGACACCTTTTTTCTATTCTAATTAATATTTTATGCGGAGTTTTCAAATTCGGGTCAAGTCCAGAGCCCGTCCAAAATTCACTATTTAGTCCAAGATTTCAAGATAGTTCCTAAGCTCGGATGATGACTCATCAAAGCCTTCTGTCTCCACTACCGACATTTTACTTTCGGTGCAAAAGTAGAAGCACGGGTTCAAAATTTTCAAAAGGAAAAAGCAACTTTTCATAAAGCAATGGCTCATATTTCTCCAGTAAAAAGTTGGCATCTCATAAAGCAACGGTCTTAATTTAAAGACTTTAACACATGGCTTCATGAATTATATTCATAACTGTAGTTTTTACTTTTTCATTTCTATAAATAGGTTCATTCTGCCATTGTTCAAGGCGGAGCGAAAATTAGCAACTACTTCGTAATCACAAAGTACTCTCCTCACTAAAATCTCCTTTAGTTTAAATTTTTAAAGTTCTCTCAAGATATTTATATTCAAAAACTTTGTAAGTTTTAAGTTTTATCAATACAATTCAAGGTCGTTATTCAAGATTAGTTCACTTTGTTTAAAATTTTCTTAATTTTTATCTTTTCTTAATTCTTATTCTTTGTTATATCCTCCGGGTTGTTATTTGGTATCGAGCCTTGATTCTAAGTGTCCATAATAGTTGCATTACTTTACGTATTAAGTGTTGGTAAGGTGATGGTCAGCCTGTTAAGTCCGTTGGTAAGCCGTTTGTTAGGTGTTCCCGATAGGTCGTCCCACTATTCCCATTTAAGACTGAAGGTATTCCATTTTATTATGGCGTGAGAATATGATGTTATTCATGATTTACTATGTATGGCTGTGATTCTTGCTTGCATTTGTGTACTTCATTAAATTTTGTTATTCTTATTACTGTAAGTTAAAGAATAGTTCATGACTTATTTAAGGTATGATTCATGAATATTAGTTATCATGAGTAGAACAGATTCTCGGCTAAAGGGTTTAGTTACTTGGTTTATGATTTTGAAATTTTCATTGTAAGTTTATGCTATCACGTACATTTTAGTTATGATTTGGAGTTTATAATTATGGTTATGTTATATTTGGCATATCAGATGAACTATTATTATGATGGCTAGCTATGATTCCATGAGTGAGTTAGATATTTTATGATAGTTTGGATTAAATTGCATTTTGGAGTTAATATTATTAGTATTAATATATAATAATAATTATTATTATTATTATTTTGAGAAAAGTGTTATTGTGAATTGAAAATCTTATGTTGCGATCCTAGATTTCTTGCGATTTGGTGGAAGGCCTTAAGGGCATCCGTGTGATTTGATGATTGAACATTATTTTACTATTATTATTGTTTGAAAGTAAGATATCTGGAGGGACGAAATCCTAGGTATACCTTGGTTTTGTTGTCGTCTGAGAGGTCGGTGATGACATAATACTACACCGCGTCGGGAGTATGACCATTCTTAGAAATAGACAGTAGGAAACTTAACCCATAGGCTGTTCTAGAGGTTCAGTTCTCTCTTAAACTAATTATATTGTTTTATTACTTTAAACTTGATGGTTTATGTTGTTGATCTTGGAGTTCATATGTACATTTATATATCCATTTGTTAATTCCGTTATCTTTACCCTATTTGTATATAACATATTGTAATGTCTTTGTTTAAATGATTTATTTGACTATTTAAAGTTTATTATTGAGATGTTTTTGTATGACTTGATTATTAATGCTTTTATAACTCCTATATGGAACTTGATTGGAGAGTCGTTAGTTACTCCCCACCGATTGTGGATGTTTGTTGATATATTTTGCGAGGTATTTTTGAGGCGTGATTATTTTTGTTTTTGGGCAATGGGCGAGATTGTATTTAGGTTATTGAGACAATTTAATCTATTATATATTATTTTAGGTTTTCTATTTTGGAATTTTGAGGTTAATCTGCCTCTTTATGGATATTTCATTTGGGTTTTATTTTCTTTAGTTTATATTTAACCCTTATTGATAGTGACATTTCGGTCAGGCGATATTTTCGCTATTGTTATTTCTTTAATAAAATGTTATATTTTGTTTAAATTATGTCTATAAAAGGACAGAGTGTTACAATCGGTATCAGAGCAAATGATCCATAAACTCTCATTGAGTTGCTACGTATTCCATGGAAAATGTATAGTTGTTGTAACTAGGATTATTAGTATCTTAGACTTCAAGAAAAGTACTTAGTGAGAGTTACTTGTGTAGGAAGAAAGCCTTGGGAGTTATTTATTAACTAATATGCTATATGTTTTCTTTTGTGTTAGTCAGTAAGGTTTAGCCAGGACTAACGTTTACGTATTTGCAAAATACTTCCAAGGCGTTGACTTGGGTGCCCGTCGAAACATGCACATTTTTGTCGTCTTGCATCTCATATTGTTATTTCAAGTTTTGAGGACGAAACTTTCTTAAGGGAGTGATTGAAACACCCCTGAAATTTAGCTCCTAATTTTCTGCTTTATTTTTACCCTTCATTATTATTTTTAGTTAAAATTATAATATTTTTTTCTTAAAACTTTTACATTGTATAAATATATATTTTTTCAACTTATAAACATTATATTGATATAATTTTTTAATTAGATTTATATATTTTCTAGTATTTATATTTCGCGTTTTAACAAAGTTTTATCTCTATTAATGTTTTAGCGCGTTTGGACCGTTTTTATAACAATAGTGGAGCGACCCAATTGCATTTGAGCTGATCGAAACATTTTAAAATGGAGGGGGGGGGGGGGTGTTGCACGATTTTTGGAAGAAATTTTGGTGGCTTTGTAACCCCCAAATTAATCCTTCTTAATTCCCTTTTGTCTACCCATTATTACCATAATCAAATCCGATCCCCTTATGATAAGCTATTGTAACCTCCTTCTTTACTTCGTTTTTAACCCACATTGGAGCTCTTTGTAACAGCAAAAAGAGTCCTAAAACCCCTCATTTCAGTCGACTAAGTGAATTGAGGACAACAAAGGGAAATTTTGTCCACCTTCTTTCACGAGATAAAAAAACACAATTTTCACTACTCTTCATTCTTTGACTAAAATTCAGCTATTCCACTCTAATATCCATCCTTTCTCCTTTGTTTATCTTGGGTGTTCTAAGCACGTGTTTGGGTTGCTAGGAGACGAGCATTTCGGAGAACGATCCCGCGTAAGAAAAAGAGAGCTAGATGGTTTGCTTCACTCCTCCAGTTGGCCGAGGTAACTAACGATTTTCCTAGAACGGTTAGAATTCGCGCAGGGAATATTTTAGTTTTAATACTTAACTTGGGTTAGTATTATTTTAGGAATTTGGGTGGGTTTAGTTATGTTTTTTTGTTGTTTGTAATAGTTTCTATGACTTATACTGTTATTGTTGTAAACTTCAAATGTTAGTTCTTTGTTGAAATGTTCTTGTTGGGGATGAAAGTTACTGACTTTGGCACATCACTTTGCACAAAGTGGGATGTTACATGACGGGTCTATGTTTGGCTTGATTTTGGTTTCGTGTGGTGGTCAAGGTTTCTAGTGTTGTACGGTGGGAGAGTGGTGCCCCCACTTTGCACTAAGTGGGATGTTACATGATGGGTCTATGTTTGGCTTGATTTTGGTTTCGTGTGGCTGGTCATGGTTTAATTTTTTAGTGTTGTACGGCGGAGAGAATGGTGCGCCCGCACCAAGTTTGCCGCTTGTGTCTTTGTGGGCGGCATTGGTTCTAGTACGCAATGTCTTCTTTCGATTTACTTGCTTTGCATTATTGCTTGTATGTTTCGTGGTATGACGTGAGAATATGATGTTATTCATGATTTGCTATGTATGGTTGTGATTCTTGCTTGCATCTGTGTACATCCTTAAATTTTGTTATTGTTATTACTTGTAAGTTAAAGAATAGTTCATGACTTATTTAATGTAGATGATTCATGAATATTAGTTATCATGAGTTGTACGGATTCTCGGCTAGAGAGGTTTAATTACTTGGTTTATGGTTTTGAAATTTTCCTTGTAAGTTTATGCTATCACGTACATTCTAGTTATGATTTGGAGTTTATAATTATGGTTATGTTATATTTGGCAAATCTGATGAACTATTATTATGATGGCTATGATTCCATGAGTTGACTTTTAGTTTCCATGAGTTAGATATTTTATGATGGTTTGGAATAAATAGCATTTTGGGGTTAATATTATTAGTATTAATATATAATAATAATAATAATAATAATTATTATTATACGAAGAGTGTTATTGTGAATTGAAATTCTTGGGTTACGATTCTAGATTTCATTGGATTTGGTGCAAGGCCTTAAGGGCATCCGTGTGTTTTGATGATTGAATATTGTTTTATTATTACTATTGTTTGAGAGCAAGATATCCGGGAGGGACATAATCCCAAGGTGAAGAACATGCAAACCATAGGGACGAAATCCTAGGTACACCGTGGTTTTGTTTCGTTCGAGAGGTCGGCGAGGACGGAATCCTACACCGCATCGGTAGTATGACCATTCTTAGACACATGCAGTAGGGAACGTAACCCATAAGCTATCCTGGAGGTTTTGATATGACATTACCATAGGAAGTGGGTTGCGATCCACTAGCGTCTAGTTCTCTCTCAAACTAGTTATTTTATTTCATTACTTTAAACTTTGATGGTTTATGTTGTTGATCTTGGAGTTTATATGTATATTTCTTTATCCATTTGTTAATTCCGTTATCTTTACCCTATTTGTATATAGCATCTTGTAATGTCTTTGTTTAAATGATTTATTTATTTGACTATTTGAAGTTTATTATTGAGATGTTTTGTATGACTTGATTATTAATGCTTTTATAACTCCTATATGGATGCTGATTGAGTTGGTATTTATTCCCCATTGATTTTGGATGTTTGTTAATATATTTTGCAGGTACTTATGAGGCATGATTATTTTCATTTTTGGAAGCGTGAGCGAGATTTTATTTAGGATATTGAGACAATTTAATCTATTATATATTATTTTAGGTTTTCTACTTTGGGACTTTGAGGTTGTTACGCCTCTCTATGGATATTTTGGGATATTTCATTTGGGTTTTATTTTCTTTAGTTTATATTTAACCCTTATTTAGAGTGACATTTCCGCTAGGTAATATTTTCGCTATCGTCATTTCTTTAATAAAATATTCTATTTTGTTTAAATTATTGTATAAAAGGACGGAGCGTAACAACATATAATATCACAAATTATATATTCCAATTTTTCAATGAATATTGTTTACCATGACATTATGGAACATCTTTTTGTTAAGTAGGCGTTAAAATTTAAACTCGCCTAAATATTCAAGTTTTTTGGTGCATGAAGGTTATAATTTTAAAAAGGTCCCAACATAAAAGGGCTCATTATCAAGGCAACATAGTCGAATATATTAGATGGACTCCAATCATCTTCCTCTCACTATTCTTTACTGTTTTAGATTAAAGGCCTCATGATCAGATTCAACCTAAAAAAATTCATCACTTTCACTCTTAAGTTCAATTCCGAATTGAATCCCATAAATCTTTAGCTGAATAAATGCAAATCATGGAAAAAATAAACATGGAGCTCTAATCTATAAAGGGGTTTACTCATCAATGTAATATTAGACGAGAGGAGCATGCGATCAAGGTTTTCAATTCAATTCTCGTCGATTATTTGGAGTCCATGAATTTGGCAATATTGATATGTTCGAAGTATATTACGAAAATTATGGGCTAACTTATTAGAGTTGTAGTTGTATTAGGATGTCTAAGCGTATTACAATAGTGTAGTTACATACAACTAGGTTTTCGGTTTATTAGGTTGTATATATATGTTTATGATGTTCAATGAAATCAAGTGATTAGATTGCTAAATTCTCGAGAATCTTAACATGGTATCAATAGCCTCTCTAATTAAGAGATATTCTTTTGGAAAAATTGACCGAGAATAATCCCTGACTATGGACGTTCGCCAAAAATAATCCCACCTATGAGTTATTTTTAAATAATTCCAACTATATAGGAGGTCTTCCAAAAATATTCCAAGGTGACTTGAAACCCGTTACTCGGGTAATTTTTTTATTTTCCTCTTCATTCTCTCTAAACAACCCTTACCCCTCGGACCCCCCAGCCCACCTGAGCCACCATCCACCTCCCCTCCCTCTTGTCACCGCCCCTCTCCCTTTCTTTTTCCTCCCCTACGCCCATTGCCACTTACCTCCCTCCCTTCCTTTCCTCTTCCTCCCCGTCCCCGAAAAAACCCACATCACTAGCCCTTACCCAACCTAGTAGCCCTCGAAAAAATCCACCCCACCACCGCACTCGTTCTCCATCGTCGGACTCGCGTTAAAATCCATCCAAACCCTTGTATGCGAGGCAGCCACAAGTCCATACCCCGACCCCGCCAACACCCGTGGCATGGCATTGAGTCACCTTAGCCCTGAACCCTCCCTATCTTTCCCCCAATCTCCCCATTTTCTCTTATCCTCAATCTTTCCAACAAAACCCTCACCGTAGATTGAGAAAAAATTAACTAATCAAAGAAATCCCAACAATTGAATCATATCCCACTTACAAAAACCTTATGTTGGTAAAATATTTAGCATTAATAATCCATCAAATCGATCCAAAACACATCTATTCAACGAAAAAACAACCAAAAAAATAAAAAAAAATTATTGTGGGTGGAGGAGGAAGGGGAAAGGTAGCGGTAGGGGTGGGGTGGGGGGTTTTGTTTCCGGGATGGGGGTAGTGGTGGCGGCGGGATGGGGGTTTTATCGAGGGTGGGGGAGGAAGGGGAGAGGTGGTTGTGGTGTGGGGGTTTTTCGGGCGTGGGTGATGGTGGCGAGACTAGCGGCGCGCGAGGGTGGGTGTTTTTTTTTACAGGGGTGGGGAGGAAGGGGATGGATGCAATAGGGTGGGGGGAATTTTTGACTTGTTAAAATTGAGTTTAAACATCATGTGAGGAGCATATGCCACTTTTTACCTGTTACAACATGTTATAACAGGTTAAGGGAGTATTTTAGGAAAGGTTTGGTAATACCTGGGATTATTTTATAATAACCCAAAGGTGGGATTATTTTTAGCAGATTGACAATAGTAGGGATTATTGTGGTCAATTTTTCCTAATATTTTTCCAAGATCTAATTTTTCGAATACTAGCTTATTACGTCTTTATCCATAGGTGATCCACCGCCTGATCCTCAAAAGGCCTCTTGCTATGAACCATTCTTGGCCTACTATCTCCATTCGAGTGAAGGCACTCGTGCTGTTAACAGTCCCATACTTTTAACTAGCGACGATTATGAAGAGTGGTCTCACTCCCTTAGAAATAGTCTACGAGCAAAGAACAAACTTAGGTTTATTGATTGGACTATTGAACAACCTAATTCGAACTCTCTAGATTTCAATCAATCGGGTATTGTAAACGCCATGTTGGTAGCCTGGATCTATAATACTTGGATGTTTCTATTTGGTTCAACTATGCGGTTCCCTGATCATGTTAAAAACCTATGGGATGATTTGAGAGATCGATATTCTCTTGGTAACGGTCCCCAAATTCTTGAATTGAAAAATCAGATTCATGATTGTAAGCAATGTGGCCGTACTGTTGCCGTGTATTATGGTGAATTGCACCGTTTCTTTGGATGAGTTGCGAGCTACTTGTAAACTTTCGGCGTGTACCCCTTTCGATTCTTTGCCGCGCATATCAACATATTCAAGAAACAGAATTACTTCATCAGTTTTATCTTGGCCTTGATTCCAAGAAACACTATACGGTGGTTTTCGGTCTTCTTATAATGGATCCTCTTCGATCCCTTAACGTGGCTCATGCCAAATTTATGTCTGATGAACGTCAAAAGGCTGTTTTGGAGGCTTAAGATCAGTCATTGACTCATATTGTCGAGTTTGCGACAACGAGGGGCTTTGTCAAGACGGATCGACAGTGACGCGAGGGGGGGTGGGGTTGAACCGCGTAAATGTACGTGCGGGTCATGAGGCGGAGACGTGCTAATCCCTCCGTGGCCGGTCCGAGTCTTGGCGTGGTCGTGGTAGCCAATACGGGACGTGGTGGGCGTAATCACGATCGAGGAGTACGGGGTAGGTTAGGTTGGTTCACCGGTTGTTGATGATGGTGATCGATCGAGTGTCCCCACTGTGATGGACGAGCATTGGTCCAACTTCTTGTTGCTCTAAAAAACTCGAAGGTGTTTACCAGTTCTGAGAGAATTTCCGGTATCTTTAATTCTAATGATTGGATCATGGATGGTGGCGCTTCCAATCATATGTCCGGTAACATGGAGTTATTTTCTGATTTTTCTGATATTTCTTCTCCTATTGGATATAATACTACTACAAAGGAAGGAAAAGATATACTATTGGATGGTTTTGTTTTGGATCAGGTTCATATGTTCCTGCTCTTAGTTGTAATTTATCGTTTGTTGATGTGATGCTTTTATATAGTGTTTTTCCCCCTGTATTTGAGCTAAAATGTGTATCAATGGTGCTCTTAGGGGCCATTTTATGCTAACTCTCTCCATCTAGTTGTGGTTTTTACGTTACGTGTTCGATTGCGGGTTTTAGGGAGTTATTTCTCTATTTTCTACCACTATCGACCATTACCTTTGGGCTGGAGAGGTTCGAAGACATATTTGATGAGTTCAGAGGTCCCGAGAATGCTTTCCGAGGCCCCTGGACAAAAGAAGAAGTAAATCTTTGACATCTAAAGCCAAGAGATGCCTAAACGGTGCCTCGCCCAACTCCATCGGGCTCCTGATGCCCGATCGGGCGTCCATCATGGCCAAGAAAGTGTTTGTTGCGGGCCCGATCGGACGACGTTGCCCAGTCGTTGTATCGTTGTCCAGCCCGATCGGGCGAGATGGCCCGACACCATCGGGCGTTATCGAATGCCATCTTCTTTGCTATGATCATGCTCGAGGCTTGCGCGCTAATCCTTGGCGAAGTACCATCGCCCGACTTCATCGGGCGAGGCAGCCCGATAGCATCGGGCTCTTGGCGAGAGTGTACATGCGTCTGCGGAGCTGAGCTGAGCGCTGAACATCGGCGGCCCGACTTCATCGGGCGAGGGCGGCCCGACTTCATCGGGCGTGGTACGCTTTGGCCCGCTACTATTTTTGTGCCCGACTTGATCGGGCTTGGTTGGCCCGATCGGGCTTCTCTCCGCACGCGTTCATTTAATGATTTTCGGGCCACTTAGTATAAATAGGAAAGTTAGAACATTTATTAAGGATCTTTTGTTTTATCTTGTTTTTAGTCCTTAATTCTCATAGTTTCTCTCAAGAACCCTAGTTTTTTACTACTCTTTATTGTGATTCAAGATTGAACCTTTGGATGATTCGCAAGTTTAATATAGTTCATTAATTTGGTAATCTTCTTCCTTGTTCTCTTCATTATTATTTGCTTTCTCTATTATTGATTAGATTAGTTTCTTAGTTATTTGCAATAGTTCAAAGCATGGATTTTTATATGAAATTTGTTATTGGATTCTTAAACATGAGTGAGTAGTTTTACTTCTAGGATTGTGGGGATCTATGTATGCAATGAGGGATTGATAGATTAGTATAATTACTCTTTATTTCAATTGTTTCCTGTGATTGAATCGTTCATGCTAGATTTATGAATTAGGCTCGATTTATATTTCTACTTTCGCAATATTGAATGCGCTCGAGAGGAGAGATTTCGTATAGGCTTTCAATCATTAGGCATAGTGATCCTTGACCATGCGAGGAGCGGCTAGGTGATCTTTGGGGGAGGTAATGTTCGAGAGAAATTACATGTGCCCTAGATAAATTGACTTATTGGGTGATTATTATTCGTCTCTGATTTCCCGAATTGTATGCATAGTGATTCATAATCCTAGTTCTTTATTAATTGATTCTTACCTTCATATTTAGTTCTATCATTTACCTATTAGTTTAGTCACACACCCATTTTCATCGATTTAGTTAGTATAATATTAGAATTCGGATATAATAGTATAACTTTCTCCCTGTGGATTCGATCCGACTTCCCGACTACTTGTTAGTGGACTTTAGGTTATTTTTGATAAGGTGATACGACTTTAGCTCGTCAAATTTTAGCGCCGTTGCCGGGAGACGGTTTATTTTTATTTTGTACGAATTATAGTATTACACTAACCTCTACTCCGAAGAACACTGTTCTTTGGAGCATCTCACGTTTGTTTTAGTGTTTTTGATGTATGAGTAGGAAATTGAAATCCCCGGATCTCATTCCATTTGACCCGGAGATTGAAAAGGCTGGCAGCAGACTCAAAAAAGACAACTAAGCAAACCAAGTTGTCTACGGGGACACCCTCCCAAAAGACACCTTCTTCACCATCTTCACCACAACAAGGCTTCCCTGTATCACCTATTCTTGCTAGAATGGGTGACGAGGCTAAACCGACTTTCGGAGACTATGCCACAACCATCTCCGATAATGTGCCCCATTGGGTACGGTTGCCTACTATTCTTTGCTGCAAACTTTGAAATTAAGTCTCATGTTCGAATATGGTTGCGAATAACCGGTTCTTAGGGTTACCATCGAAGACCCAAATCGGCACTGCAGGCGATTTTTACAATGTTGTGCTACTCGAAACAAGGCGGGTGTTACCGCGATGAGATGAAACTCATCTTGTTTGGTTTCTCTCGCGCGACAAAGCTTTATTTTGGTATAATAAGGTTGCCTTCCACCATCACCACTTGGGCGGAACTTTCAAAGATCTTTCTCATCAAGTGGTACCCTTACCAGAAGGCTGAGATATGCGTCATGAGATAGTGACCTTCACCCAAGATCCTGGAGAGTCACTATATGAAGCTTGGGAAAGATTCAAAGATCTGCAGCGTCTTTGCCCCCATCATGGTTTTGACAAATGGTATACGTGCCACATTTTCTACACTAGAGTTGATGCAGATACGAGACGGGTAATTGATGGAGCTGCAGGTGGGTTTTTCATGGATAAAGCCGTAGACGAAGGGCATGAACTTTTGGAGAAACTCGCTTCTCACCAAGCGTCTACTATTCGTTCCTCTATGACAAAGGGAGGTAAACATGAAGTTGAAGCCATTTCTTTACTGACCAGACAACTAGCTGCTCTTCACCATGAAGCTAGGTAACAATTCCTCCCCTCACATGAGTGTCAATGCTATGGCTAGTGTTTCTGGTCACAATGCTTTCATATGTGACGCTTGTGGGATAGCTGGACATAACTCTCAAGAATGCCCCGCTCTTTCACACTCTAGTGAGCCGGTGCATGCATTACGGTCACCACACGAAGCCTCGGTTCGATCCCTACTCCAATACCTATAATCCGGGATGAGAGATCATCCAAATCTCGTATAGGAGTAATAATGTGATGAATCCGCAAAGCAACAACATTATCCACATCATCATCAACAACAACAATATCAACCACAAGCTCCTCCCGGATATCAGAGAACTCAGTTTCAACAGCATCAATCTACACCTCCTTCAGACCCAGCTATTGCTGAACTCAAAAGTTTAATGTTGCAGATGCAGAAAGGTATTATTTCCTTTCAGCGGATACCAGGTCTCAATTTGAGAGCCCGCATGCTCAGAATAAGCTACAAGGGACACACAATAAGATGTTGGAGTCACAAATTGCTCAGTTGGCTAGTTCATCGCTAGTAGGCCATCCGGGTCACTACCTTCGCAACCAATGCAACCCGGGGACACGCCAATGCTATCACCCTTCGCGGTGGAGTGCGGTACGATGCTCAAGGCAATGCTAGAGGTGGAATCACCAAAACCACAAGAAGTGCCCGAGGATCTTGAACCTCAAGTAGAGCAAGGAGGCTGAGACAAGACAAAGGAGGTGACTAAGGAGAAAAGCGTGCCTCCAGGTGATCAAGCTACCATTCCCAGGCGGATGCTCAAGAGGAAACTCGACCACCGGTATGGTAAGTTTTTAGAGGTAGTAAAGAATCTGCGAGGTAACAGTTCCTTTTCTTGAATTATTAAATCAAGTGCCTGCTTATTCTAAATTTTTGAAAGAAGCTGTTGATGAGGAAGCGGACTCTCAATGAGGTGGAGGCGTGGCTTTTACTGCTGAATGCGGCGCTCTTTTTACAAAACCAGTCTCCACCTAAATTGAAAGATCCAGGGAGTTTTTCCATCCCCTGTCACATTGGCACCATATTTATCGACAAAGCTTTATGTGATTTGGGTGCCAGTGTAAGTGATGGGACCAAGTTATGTGCGATTATAGAGTGTTGAGAAGTCCATTTTACTAAGGTTTAAGGTTTAAGAAGGAGAGTTTTACTCATCTATACCTTAGTGTGGAGAAGAGGGAGTTATGATGAATTGGCAATATTAGAGGAGATTTAAGGATATTTTGTGGTTCCATATGCTTTTGATCATTTACAGGTGGATTAAGCTCACAAAGTTCCTTGAAGTCTAGATGTTGATGGTTGTCATCCAAGTTCATCCTATCTGTGGCTCCACGACATTGTTTGCCCACCATGGGCGTTGAAGAGCCCACCTCGAGCGTTTGTGGAGAAGGTTGGATGGTGGGCAGTAGCGAGTACCCAAGCTGGGCACCACACACGCACGGGCCGCACTATCGACCAGTGAGAATCATGCGCAGCAGCCAATGCCCGAGCCGCGCACCATCACCGCACGACTCGCGCATATCGAGTGGTAGCACAATCTTGGCAGCGTCGCATGCCCGAGCCGCGCACCATAATCGCACGACTCGCGCATATCTAGCTGAAGCACCTGCTGGACAGCATCGAGTGCCCGACCCGCGCGCTAGGCCTGCCCGACTCGCGCGCTGCGAGCGAAGGGATGAAGCTTGGCAGCAAGACATGCCCGACTCGCACGCTAGACCTGCGCGACTCGCGCGCTGCGAGCGAAGGCTGGATGTTTGGGCAGCAGCGGAAGCCCGAGTCGCGCGCCATAGATGCCCGACTCGCGCACTTCGACGCGGCTGCGATTCTTCGGCAATTTTCAGCTTTCCTTAGGTTTTATTAATGAGAAAAACGTTTTGTTTCGGATATCTTGTAATTTCTTAATTGAATTAGAGAGGAGAGAGAGAAGAACCCTAATCCCTTTTTCTCCCTTTTTGAGTTTCTAATCATGAGTTTGAAGATTTGCTTGATGGATGATATGTCGATTGTAGCCTAAATCTAGTCTTGAGAACGGTTAATCAAGCTTCGGTCTACTATTGTGAGGTTTCTCTTTGTTAACTTGTTCTTAATTATAATTGTGATTTCTTGATTTAAATCTATGATTGTGGTATGTATTGCTAGGAGTACTACTAGTTTATACATTCGATTTATCATTTGCTAGGATTTAGAATTGATGCCGATTCATCTGTTCTTCTTTCATGAGTAGCAATCTAGGGTTTGATTAATGAATCTGTTATTCTTGATTAATCGCTAGAGAAATCACAAGTTCCAATTTGAATATGTTGTGCTAGCAATTTTTTAATTGGCTCATTGTTTCCTAGTTCGTTGATGTTCTTTTGATTTGAATTTAATCTCTGATTAGATTAGATTAATCATTAGTTCAAGTTTTATGATCATCTGATTGTGATTGTTTAACGGTACTTTTGAGGGAAAAGAATTTGATTTCCAACTTTGAGTAATTAAGAGTAAAGTTACATGTTGGAGAAACCAATGATCAATAGTATGAATCGAAGTGGCCATTAACCGAACTCAAGATTCTTCTCTTCTTGATTACATCACTTCTTTATTATACTTTAGTTCTTCGTATTTAGTTATTCATTTATTTAATCACAAAACTACGCAAAACCCCCATTTGATCTATTATAAGCACGAGTTAGTCCCCAAGTCTCTGTGGATTCGACCCTACTTGCCACTTACATTTATTTGTATTGGAAAGAAGGAAAATAAACTTTTATCTTTGGTAGCGCGTACGACCGCGTCCCACCAGTAAGTGTCATGCCTCTTTCTATCTGTAAGCAACTGAACATGGGCGAATTAAAATGTACTACCATTACTCTGCAAATGGCTGACCGTTCTGTGAAATATCCCTTAGGTATATTAGAGGACGTCCCTGTTAGAGTAGGTAAATTCTTTATTCCTGTGGACTTTATTATATTAGACATGGCCGAAGACACTCAAACACCCATTATCCTTGGGAGACCTTTCCTCCATACTGCTGGGGCGGTGATAGATGTTAAGAGTGGGAAACCGACATCGGCGTGGGGGATGATAAGGTCATGTTTAGCCTAAACAATGCACCTAAAAGCTCAATGTTAGAGGAGTCATGTTATAGAGTTGATATTATAGATGAACCGATCCATGATTGCATGCCTTACCCCCTCTCCCGTGCTATTTCACATGATGTGCTTGTCGAGTCTATTGCAGGTGATAAGCATTTTTTAAAGGTCTTACAGACTCACAAAAAGACCATTGGCTATAGCACTGATGACTTGACAGGAATCAACCCTGATCATAATGAGCACCGCATTCGTCTACAAGAGGGCCACCACACTAGCATTCCAATTCAACGCGGGTCGCAAGAGGTGGTCCAACATGTGGCTACTAAACTTCTTGATCCAGGCTGATGGGCGGTTGATGCCCATGTCCCTTTCCTTTCCCTTGTTGCAATGAGGCCATTGCCAAGTTCAGCTGGGGAGAGGATTTCTGTAAGTATTAGTAGTGTTTTTCTTTTTGTTTTTATTGTTTTCCTTTTTGTTTTTCTTTTTTTTTAGGATAGTTAAGTTAGTTTAATCGCTTTGAAAAAATTGAAAAATCACAAAAAATGAAATATTGCTGAAAAAACACAAAAATACGAGTTGAATATGAATAGATTGATTGCTTCCCTGTGCCCCGAACTTATTTTGAAAAATGATTTAACTCATTATACTGGATAGTTGGGCATTTGTGATTGAGACGTTGTGAAGTGATCTTTGACTGCCTTGATCTTGCGTGAATTTTGTTAATAAAGCGCCTATTTTAACTGCATGCTTGAATTGGTTAGATTGTGAGGATTCATTCTTGCCCTCGGATTTATCTCTATATCCGATCTATTCTTGTGTGTTAGTTCCTCGTAGCATTCTTATTTTGGTTTTGGCATTGTACTCGTTGAGTTCTGGTGACTTTAGGCATGTGCTGTGATAAAGGCGTTCATTTGTTTAATCTTTAAGCCTCAGAGTTGTTTAATGAATTTTTCCCCCTAGCCCCGCTGAGCCTAATGACATCTTTTAGGATCTATATTAAACCACATTACACACCTTGAGCCTTTGCAATGACTATTGTCCCAAGCCTAGTTTGGGGGAGCATTTGTTAAGTTCATATCATATTGTGTGGTTGATTCCGTAGGGCGGTTGGAAAATAATGATATGTTTATACAAAGAAAAGAAAGAAAAAAAATCATTGATAGTGAAAAATCTGAAAAATTTCTATGATCTTCATTCGTTAACTATCAAAAGTGTTGGAAATTATGTTGAAAATGACAATTGTTGGTTGGTTCGTGAAATTTCAAAAGTTGGTTATTATCTTGGTTAAGTTGTTGATGCCATGGGAGTTGTTTCTACCACACCTAGTCCTACTAGTGTTTTTTGCTCCCCTTTCTTGGCTTTTCCACCACATTTCCCAAATAATTTCCATACCTTTGCCCGAGCCCCATTACAACCCCGAAAAAAGACCTTTTGAGCACGTGTTCGATTGTTTATTGGAATAATATTGAGTCAATATGCCAAAGTCGAAGATTAAGTCCGTTATTTGAGTCGACTGATTAGGATGAGCGATATTATACCTTTCTAAACACATGAGAGTGTGAGTGGGAAGGGCTATTATGGTTGGGTTGGTGAGCGATCGGGCACATATTTTGCCCGCCACAAAATTGAGAGGAGTGACACCACGGTGAGCACCTTTCCAAGATTTGCATGATATGTAGAGGCAACTGCGTTTGATGGTTTACTTAAGTGATTGGTAGTCGGGTGATCGAGCGAGCGAACTTGAATTTTGCTTGCTTGAATGATTTTGAGTTGGAAATAATTGAGTTTAAACTTTTCCATCCGAGGGGTGAAGCAATCCTATTCTTATTCTGTTGTGCTTTGCTTGAGGATAAGCAAAGGTTTAGCTTGGGGGAGTTTGATGTGATGCTTTTATATAGTGTTTTTCCCCTTTGTATTTGAGCTAAAATGTGTATCAATGGTGCTCTTAGGGGCCATTTTATGCTAACTCTCTCCATCTAGTTGTGGTTTTACGTTACGTGTTTGATTGCGGGTTTTAGGGAGTTATTTCTCTATTTTCTACCACTATCGACCATTACACTCGGATTTGGAGAGGTTCGAAGACATATTTGATGAGTTCCGAGGTCCCGAGAATGCTTTCCGAGGCCCCTGGACAAAAGAAGAAGTAAATCTTTGACATCTAAAGCCAAGAGATGCCTAAACGGTGCCTTGCCCAACTCCATCGGGCTCCTGATGCCCGATCGGGCGTCCATCATGGCCAAGAAAGTGTTTGTTGCGGGCCCGATCGGGCGACGTTGCCCGGTCGTTGTATCGTTGTCCGGCCCGTCGGGCGAGATGGCCCGACACCATCGGGCGTTATCGAATGCCATCTTGGCTGCTATGATCATGCTCGAGGCTTGCGCGCTAATCCTTGGCGAAGTACCATCGCCCGACTTCATCGGGCGAGGCAGCCCGATAGCATCGGGCTCTTGACGAGAGTGTACATGCGTCTGCGGAGCTGAGCTGAGCGCTGAACATCGGCGGCCCGACTTCATCGGGCGAGGCAGCCCGACTTCATCGGGCGTGGTCTGCTTTTGAGCGCTGCTACTATTTTTGTGCCCGACTTGATCGGGCTTCTCTCCGCGCGCGTTCATTTAATGATTTTCGGGCCACTTAGTATAAATAGGAAAGTTAGAACATTTATTAAGGATCTTTTGTTTTATCTTATTTTTAGTCCTTAATTCTCATAGTTTCTCTCAAGAATCCTAGTTTTTTACTACTCTTTATTGTGATTCAAGATTGAACCTTTGGATGATTCGCAAGTTTAATATAGTTCATTAATTTGGTAATCTTCTTCCTTGTTCTCTTCATTATTATTTGCTTTCTCTATTATTGATTAGATTAGTTTCTTAGTTATTTGCAATAGTTCAAAGCATGGATTTTTATATGAAATTTGTTATTGGATTCTTAAACATGAGTGAGTAGTTTTACTTCTAGGATTGTGGGGATCTATGTATGCAATGAGGGATTGATAGATTAGTATAATTACTCTTTATTTCAATTGTTTCCTGTGATTGAATCGTTCATGCTAGATTTATGAATTAGGCCTGATTTATATTTCTACTTTCGCAATATTGAATCTGCTTCGAGAGGAGAGATTTCGTATAGGCTTTCAATCATTAGGCATAGTGATCCTTGACCATGCGAGAGCGGCTAGGTGATCTTTGAGGGAGGTAATGTTCGAGAGAAATTACATGTGCCCTAGATAAATTGACTTATTGGGTGATTATTATTCGTCTCTGATTTCCCGAATTGTATGCATAGTGATCCATAATCCTAGTTCTTTATTAATTGATTCTTACCTTCATATTTAGTTCTATCATTTACCTATTAGTTTAGTCACACACCCATTTTCATATGATTTAGTTAGTATAATATTAGAATTCAGATATAATAGTATAACTTTCTCCCTGTGGATTCGATCCTGACTTCCCTGACTACTTGTTAGTGGACTTTAGGTTATTTTTGATAAGGTGATACGACTTTAGCCTGTCATTTGTCTCCCAACTTCTAGAGCAACAATAATTACTTGTTATATTCACTGACAAGCTTTGTCTTATACAGGACCGCACTTTTAAGAACCTAATTGGAGCGGGGAGGCGGTCTAATGGAGTCTATATTTTCACAGCGGTGCGTGCTTGTAGTCTACAATCCACTACTCTTCAGGTTTCGGATGTGGGTATGTTGTGGGATCGACGTTTAGGTCATCTCTATGAAAGTTATTTATTCTTTACCCGGAGTTGTTATTAGTAAACACCAGCATAAGTCTTGTTCTTTTGATTGTCGCATTTGTTTTATGGGTAAACAACCTCAGATTGTTTTTCCTATTAGTATGAATAATGTTTCGAATATTTTAGATTTCATTCATTGTGATATTTGGGGTCCCAAATGTACCTTGTTAAGTGGTAATACACGTTATTTTCTTACTATTATTGTTGATGATTGTTCTCATGCCATCTGGGTTTTTTTGATGATTGGAAAATATGAAGTAAAGCAATTGTTACAAGATTTCTATTCAATGGTGAAAGCTCAATTTAATCGCAAGATTAAGGTTGGATTGTTAGGAGTGATAATGGTCAGGATTTCTTAAATTTAAAGCCTTTTTTGCAAAGAAGGGAATTTTGCACCAAACTTCGTGTGTTGATACTGCTGAACAAAATGGTTGGGTTGAACGAAAGCACCGCCATATTCTTAATGTTGCATGTGCTCTTCATTTCCAAGCTAAATTACCTAAGTAATTTTGGGGCGAGTGTGTTCTCACTGTTGTTCACCTTATTAATATTACTCTTACTACCGTATTGCATGGTAAGACTCCCTTTTGATTGTTTATATGGGATTCCGGCTCCTTATGATGATATTCTTGTTTTTGGGTGTCTCTATTATGCTGCTCATAGACCCCCTGTGAAGGATACATTTGACTCTAGGTCCTGCTGTTGTTTATTTGTTGGGTATCCGTTTGGTAAGAAGGGGTGGCAGCTTTATAATCTTGAAACGAGTGAATTTTTTTATTAGTCGAGATCTTAATTTTCTCTGAAGATCAATTCCCATATTTATCCACCCTTTCAGATGTTGCTCGAACCCAGTGAGAAAAATATTTTGCTCAACCTCCTTTGTGGGATGATGAGGTGCTTGACACTGAGGGTCATGTTGTGGGAGTTGTTGGTGTTGATGGTGTTGCGCTTGTTGGGCGTACTGATGATGATGTCACGGCACCTCTAAGCGTGGACTCACTTCCTCACTCACCCTCAACGTCGTCTCATATCCGTATTGGTGACATTATGTGCGACACTTCCACCCCTCTTCGATTAAGTGGGAGTGTTTCGGTTCTCCCGACGCTCGCACTACCGAATTTTTGGGTCGTGGTCTCCGTACCAAACTTCCATCTACCAAGCTTTACAACTTTGTTACTCTTACAATATGGTGTGTGAAAATACTGACTCTAGACCATCTTTGTGTTCCCCTTTTATCACGTTTTTTAGATACGCCTTCTGATATAGCTTATTATGTTGATTATGACATTTTTTCTGTTAAACATAAACACTTCCTAACAGCTGTTACTAAGGGTAAGGAGCCCCAATATTTCCAGGAGGTTATTGAATCTTATGGTTGGTACAAGGCTATGCAGGAGGAGGTTGAAGCTCTTGAGCATAGTGGTAGTTGGACATTGGAAGACTTGCCTCCGGGGAAGAAGGCTAGTAGTGGTTGGGTGTATGAAATCAAATATACCTCGCTCTACCGGTGAGGTTGAAAGGTCAATTGTTTGTCCATGGAGATCGTCAGATTGAGGGTGTCAATTATAATGAGACGTTTGCCCCAGTTGCTAAAATGGGGACTGTTCATTTGTTTATGGCAGTTGTTGTTTCCCTTGATTGGGAACTTCATCAGATGGATGTGCACAACACGTTTCTCCATGGTGACTTAGCTGAAGAGGTATACATGAAACGTCTCCCTGGATATCATTGTAACTCTTTGGGGAAAGTTTGCAGATTGCATAAGTCATTGTATGGTCTGAAGCAGGCTCCCCGAGAGTGGTTTGCAAAAGTTTCTCAGGTGTTGAAGTCTTATGGTTTTAAGCAATCTACTACTGATTATTCTCTCCCCTAAATAAGAAAAGGATGGCAAGAGATTATGGGTAGTTTGATTATGGCTACTTATTGTGATATTCTAAGTGTATTAGGATATAGAGTTGTCTTATGTATATGTTTCTTATCTTATATAGCGTTGTATTAGGAAAGATTAACTCGGCATCAACTACTCGTATATATATTCTATGGGTCAGTGAATCAAAGACAGTTGTTTTCGCCAAAAAGAAAGAATAAAGGACACAATTGATTTTCTCATTGATATCTTCTCATATTAGTGATTTTATGCTACTACGACAACCTGTGCTGTATGTTGTATGCATTGTGATTTTAGTCTACTACTTAGTCTCATTATTGCTGCTCCAAAATTGGAGATAGAAAGGATGTGACCCTCTAGTGAGAGAAAATGCTCCAAAAAATGCTAGAGGTTTCTAGAGAGAGAAATGAAAAAGAAAAAACACAAGAAACCTTCAAGGAAAGCAAAGAACCTCCATGATGCCATCTCTAAGACCTTCTTTTGTAATTGGTTCCATCATGAGTCATCCCTTCTCAACCCTATTTCACTGCAAATCCATCCAAATGCTACTTCTTATGCTCCAGATGTTGATAGAATTTAGTTCAACTTTCATTACCCCTCTTATGAATCTTCACTGAAGGTAAACACCACCACCGCGCCTACCATCATTATCCACCAACATCCCTCCTCTAAATCCATTCACGGCATGAACCAGCTACGTCACAGATGCATCCTTGCTCCGGCGGACCTGAACAAGTATGACAGTTCGTGGGGTATCTTAAACACCACCACCGCGCCCACCAACATCATTCCAATTTCCGTTAACGGAGATGGACATAGCTTTACCCGACCTCAAGCGCGTCGAAATGAGCGTACTTACCACCGTCTATATGCCTTATCCCAGGTAAGTCTTCTTCTCATCTCTTTGGTATTTCATTGGTTTTGGTTAGACTTGATTACCTTTTTAATCGATGGATTTAAATTTATATCAATTAGTTGGTATCATTTTGCTACGGATTTATCTGTCTTCTTTATGACTACTATTTCGATTTCTCTTAATCTATTTTGCGGGATCATTATACTTAACTATTGAGTAACTAAGGCAACGAGCTCCCTAAAAGAAAGATGCATCTTGTTGGAATGAGTAGCTTACTAAATCCCTTTAAAGCAATCATAAGGGGTATTACATCGGTAGCTTCTGCTATCCTTCCCCCTCTCCCTTCATTTGCTACTCCACTGTTTTTCTTGCGCTTAATTGTATTATCTTCAGGGATCATGCTATGTCTTCCAACCATCATCTTGTTATTTTTATCAATGCGTTTCGAGTTTACTGGCTCCTTTCTCTGGAATTTTAGTATTTTTGGTTTACTGTCTTCCTGCGTTTTCTTGCATAGAATGCTTAATCTTCCAATTATCATTATCAATCTTGTATTTCTTGGTAGTCTTTTTGTAGCTATTAATGCACAATCTCTTAGCATTAATTACATGAACTATTAATTTCATTGTCCATAATCTAGTCCATCACTTCTATGCCTTTGTACTTATTCTTACAGGCCACTCAATTAATAGTTATATTGTTTTAATTGTTATTTAAATTGGGTATTCACGCCCATTTGGATTCGAGTGCTCCATCACTCGCAAATGAATTGTGATGTTTTTTCATCCCTTAATGCTCTTCTCAGTTTTTTCAAGCAGTCTCGTAAAAAGGAACCTAGTTGGCTGACTAACCAACTCTCTTCAGCCAATCCTACGTGCTACGCTCCAAGAATACTTCCTCTTTCTACAGACGCTACACCTTGCATTGTTATAATTTACCATCATGTTGCTTATTACCTACATTGGACTCGAGTGTTTATCACTCGCAAATGAATTGGGGTGTCTCAACCCCTCCTAATGACATTTTCTCTTGCTACATGTACAAATTAAACGAACAAAAGGAAGGATCTCCTTATATTCCTTCCTCTAATTACAACAACGGAAGGATTAATTCATCTTTTCAAGGAAAATCTCTTCCTCAGTCTGCGTGGTTTTAGCCTTTTATCTAATCAAGATACTTGCTTCTCAAATGATATATCATCTTATGAATGTTGCGAGAATAGCCACCTTTTCTCATAAAGCAAGTTTATGAAGATTCTATGTTGGAATATTCAAGAAGATAAAATACCTCAGGCAAGGTTGAACTAATTTATTTGAAAAATAAGTACCAACCAAACATTATTTTTGTCTTAGAAACTCTTTCAAATGCTAGAAACAGTAATAGAATACTAAATGCTCTACATTTTGGCAACAAAAAAGTAATTGACACTACAAACCATTATGCGAGTCTTTGGATTTGCTGGAATAATGCCAACTTTATTGTTAAAAATTACAAAACACATATGAGATATGCACATATCGATATCTACTACAAACCAAGGACTACTTCGTCATTGGTGCTTACTGCCCAACAAAAGAAGCTAAAAAAATGATTTATGGGGACCTCCTCCAATCTCACATTGCTAATATTACGCTTCCTTGGCTCCTCGTAGGAGATTTCAATGTAATGTTATATCTACAAGAGAAAATAGGGGAAAGACCACTTTCCCTCTTACAGCTAAACAAACTCCACTAGTGGAAAAAAACGCAAGGGCTGCGGTGCAAGGGCTGCGTTTTTTGAAAAACGCAGCCCTTAATAGTGAAGGGCTACGGTTAGCCCAAAAACCGCAGCCCTTTATGACTAAAGGGCTGCGGTTTTCTTTAGCCCTAAATTCCCTATCACCCGCGTATTTTCATTAAGCCCCGAAACACCTCTCTCTCTCTCCTCTCTTCCTCCTCACTCACACCCTCGCCAGTCGCCTCCCTCTCTCGCTCACACCCTCGCCTTGCTTGGGCCACAGATGACCGATCATTGGGCAGTGCATTCGCTCAGTATGGAGATGTCGTTGATTCGATGGTTTCCTGTTACTAAATCTCAAACAAAAAAAAATTCAATGATTGTGTTACTTTGATCTGAAAATTCTGTTCTGTATACTGTTACTATTGTTACTTGATCTGTTCTATTATGATGATATCTGGAAACGGCATGTTGGCGAGTTCATAGATCAATAATTTCACATTAATTTTTTTCCACAATTTTTCTTATGATTTCTTCACAGATCTATAATTTAACATCAATTTTTTCGATTTTTTCAGGTGATCAATGATAGAGAAACAGACTGATCGATGTTGGCGAGTTCAAGTGGCGGCGACTGCAATGGCCACTCTACGACGACGAGTCTCACACACCGTGACAGGATCAGGAAGGCGCGTCGAAGATCACGCGACGCCGACGAACCAGAATTCGACGCTCCTCCTTGCACCGACTTCGATGTCGCCAACTTTCAGTCTTTCTCTCCTCAACCGCGCCTCCTTCCCTAACTCTTCTCCTCCATTCTTCTTCGTCACGCGACCACCGGTTGATGCTCTCATCAATGGCCTCGCCGGCGCCGGCATCATTGCTCAACTCATCAATGGCCTCTCTTCTCTAATTTTAACTCTTTTTTATCCAGCTTCATTTCGAATATCATTGTTTGTTTGAAATTAGGTTAACACTCGGCAGTAAACGGATCGAAATCCTAACAAGGCGAAGACCAAAATTGGAACTCTTGAACATATGTGTGAGGTGAAAAATAACTAATTATATCTTTGTTTTTCTAAAAAAAAAAATTGTTGTGATGAGATTTGGTGATGGTTTAGGTTGTGAAACATGAAGGATGGGGAAGGCTGTATGGAGGATTAACTCCATCTTTAGTTGGTACCGCCGCTTCTCAGGTGATTTTTTTTTGTTGTTTTGTTGGTGATTTCTGTTGGTAGTAGTTGTTGGTACTGTGAGATAGTGAAATTATGTTTTCATATTGTTTTGATGCAGTAGTGATACAAATTTGGCTGGTTGAAGAACTAAATTATTTGTATTACTTGAAAAAATCTATGCACAACAATTATGTATTACTTGTAACACCCCGTAATTTTCACCCTTTATTTTTTGGCGTTTGTTTACGTTAAAATGATATTTTTCGTAAAAATAAAATAATTTATTATTAAAACTATTTTTTTTGAACGTGTATAATTGTTTAATTGTGGTATTGTGTTGTTGGGATCATTAATTTAAAGTGTGTATATTTATTTAGGTATTTTATTAGTTATAATTATTTATGCGCGTTTAGTATTGCGAATTATTTTTTTTATAATGCTACTTTATATATTTTGGACTGGTAACGTAACGAAACTTAAGTCCGTCACTTAAGATAGGGGGGCCGAATTCTAGCGTGTTCTATAGCCTTCTAGTGCGTTCTAGTTTACCTTGGCAACGACTTTGTAACGTTAAATCCACCCAAAGGTTGCCTCTTCATTCACCACTATTAACCCCCCATTAACCCACCTTAATGCATACTTAAACCTTTGCTTAATGAGGTGAATAATCACATTCTTTTACTGCACTCTAACCCCCTCTCACGCCAGCCTTAGAGTGGAAGAGAAAGAGGTCTTCTCTCTTTTCGCATTTTCGTCCATTTTTGCACACCCATCTTGTTTGCTCCATATCTCCTTGGTTTCTTATCGGAATTGGACGTGTGAGTAGTCAAAATCCATCTACTCGGAAAGATCTTGCTCGTGGTGTAATTTTTTTTTGAAGAAAGTGAAAGACACAACTGCAGTTTCGGTTTCAATCAGACGAGTCAACCGGTTTTTCCTGGAGTTTTCGGGAGCGATGTTATTCTCTTCTTTCTCTGCCATTCTAGTATTATTTTCCACCTAAAATCAAGGTAACTAACGGCGATCTTAGTAAGATTAGAATCCATTTGGGATTTATTTAGTTTTAATGGATAATTAGTTTGGGTTAGTATCATGCTAGAAATATGGGTAGGGAAAATTATAAATATGTTAGCGTGGTTATCTTCTTGGAATTATCTGATTTAATGATTGTTAGTTACTGTGATTTTGTTGTGTTGTTGGAGTGTTTATGATGAGCCATGTTTATAAGTGGGTGTGTTGTTGTGTTGCATTGGAGAGATGAGTGAGTAGTTTATTGGTGTTGGCTTCTGTTTCGATGTAATGTTGTTGTTTAGTTGTTGTTGTGGTTCATGCGTGAGAATGATGATGATTTCTCTCTGCAATACCGTTGTCGTTCTTGCGACAGACTTGGGAGTATGTATATAGTTTCATTCCCTGTAATCTTCCCTTCTCTTGTGTGTTGATGAATTCATAATGCATGCAGCAAGCTTTAGTTGTTGTTGTTGTTGTTGTTGTTGTTCAACGGGTTATGTATTGCAACTTTAATAGTTTTGTTTCTTTCTTTTTTTCCTTTTGTTTTATGGTATTATATGGGTTACTTAGTTTCATTTATTTTATTTTATTCTATTTTATTCGAGTATTATTAGTGGCAACTTCATCTAATCCAAGTTTATTTTCCATTTTTGTTGTGAAATGTGTTGTATGCATAGGAGGTATTATGTTTTGGTGTTATGGAATGTATTGCATTCAATATATATGTGCTTTGTCTGAGACTATATATATTTCTTGTGATAAATTATATGTTTATAAATAGTTAAGTCATGATTTCTGTTTTACAAAGATAGTTATATTATACTGGGTATAATTCGTAGGTTGTTGCTTTGGCTATACCTTCGTAAAATATATATGAATAAATTCATTATTTTATGATGTTTTGGTTTGTTTGTATCAAATTGAGAGTATAATAATATTGTAGTTTTATATATCAATATCTAAGTTGTCGACGTTACAGTACTCGAGGGAGAATAATACTGTCTTTAGTACCGTTTCGCCAAGAGTTATGTACTGGGGGTATTATAACTAACGTTGTAATTAACCTTGTACCCAAACTCAGACAACGAGTGTGTAGTAGTTGGAGTATTTGACTATACCGTGTTTTTGGTGTATAGGTATGTTTTAATGTTGGTTTATTCTTTATAGTTTGGTGAAATGATTTTATTAGTATTATTATTACTATTACTTTGGGAAGAATAAATATTGTTGAATTGAGATTCTTGGATTGCGATCCTAGTTTCTGCTGATTTTAGGTGTAAGACCTTAAGGGCAACCTTATTATTTATATTTGAGGATTAATGGATGAATAAATTATTGTTTTTTATTTCTAGAACTACTTTATTGAGATTAATATATCCGGTAGGATAGATGTAGTCCCCGGTGAAGAACATGCCAACCACCTAGGTTGCGATTTAGGGGTATTACCTGGGTTAATTATTGTCGTCCGAGAGGTTGGGAAGTAATGAGCTGTGTACTATCCTGCATCGGGAGTTTGGCCATTCTTAGACACAGATAGCAGGAAACGTAAGCCCATAGGCTGTCTGGAGATTTCGATCTGACAAACCTTAGGAAGTGGGTTGCGATCCACTGGCGTTCTGCTCTTTCTCAAAACCTATTATATTATTTTGTTCTATTATTTTGGAGGCTTATGTTATCGATTTTGTATGCTTATATTCAGTTTACTATTGATGATTTACTTTATTTAAGCATGTTAAACTGTTAGCTGTTGTTTGGTTGTTATTTGGTTTAGTTTGATATTTTGTGTTGATTGAGACTTATTTATTAATGCTTGATAACTCCTATGTGAATCCTAATTGAGCTGGGAGAGTTGTTAGTTACTCACCACTGATTGTGGATATTCAATTTGTTGTATTACTTTTGCAGGTTATGTTGATCGGAATCTTCTTTAGTTTTGGGCTCGGGTTGAGATGTGAGCATTAAAATGTTAGATGTTTTAGGCCTAGACTTTTAGTTAGTTTAAGCGTTAGTTTTCTCTTTTGGATATTAATCTAATTAATTTAATTTATTTATACTATTTATTTATGTTGGTCTTATCACTTAGTTATTTAAACACATTTCTTGTAGTAGTGACATTCCCAGAAGACGATGTTTCCGCCATCGTCCTATAATACTATTATTATTTCTTTCTTTTCCGCTTTGAAGTTCTGGGGTGTTACAGTTGGTATCAGAGCAAAACGCTCCTAAACTCTGAAAAAGAGTTGCTAATGATTCTTTAGAATTATTAGTTAGCCATAGGAGATAAAATTTGTTTAGAATTAAGTTTAGTAGTTTCACTATAATGAGAGTGTGATGGGTAGAGTAAGTAAAGGTAAGCCTTATGGGAATGTGGTGTGCTCTCATGCTTATGGAGCATATGTTATATGTATAGTTACTTGTATTATTGGTGGGATTATTCTACCAAGTTTGCTAATCTTATTTGCAGGGTCTCTTACATGTAATTTATTTTCTCTTTTATCAGAGTGCGCAGTGAAAACGAAGTAATTTATAGCCTTCTCGGTTTAGTTGTGTGTTTAATTTGTTTTGTGTTTTGCAATTTAAAAATAAACTTTAATTTTATTTTAATATAGTCATGTGTGTTGCATTGCATTATTTTATTTGCTGGTTGCTTGATAGTACATGTTATTATGCGAGACGAAATATATTTTCTGTTCTTTTCCAATTAAGTGTTGTTTTTGTGTGAGTACTACGTATCTGTTTTATTATTTACAAAACTTTCGGGTTTGAGTTTATATTCCAAATTATATTTAGATCTTTGAGCTTAATAAATTTCATATCTATATTAGAGTTATTTTCTGACTTTCAAATTTTGCTATTGTTAATATTTTGATATACCCTTTTGAAAACGTTTAATTCCAATCGTTTTATTAAGGTTTGGGATAAAGAAAGGATTGTGGAATTGTCTTTCAAGAGATTCTACAAATTACGTTTACCGTCTTTTGACCATACATATACATACATATACATATATATACATATATATACATATACATATATATACATATATATACATATACATATATATACATATACATATATATACATATACATATACATATATACATATACATATACATATATATATATACATAAACATATATATATATATCGGTTTTTTCACCAAATACCCCTGACAAATCAAAAAATTCACCATATACCCTCAATGTTCCAAAAATTCACCATATACCCCTGACTTTTCAAAACTGTGCACCATTTACCCTTTTCCTAACGTCCGTTAACTCTCCATTGCCATTATTTACGAGTTTGCCATTATTTACCCTAAACCCTAATTCTAATCTAACCCTAACCTTTACCTTTACCCTAATCCTAAACTTAAACCCTTACCCTAAACCCTAACCCATCGCACCCAGCCCACCACTCCTCCACCCCGAGCCCAACCCCCCACCCCCCCCCTCCCTTCCCCTCCACCCTCCCCCTCCCTCCCCCCCCCAGACCCCCTCCCCCACCACGTCGCGAGCCCGTAACCCCCGCGCCACCTCCCCTCGCTACCTCCCACGGGCGTTCGTCGATTTCCACAGGCGGAGTTCGTCGAAGATATGGGCAAAGCAACGAAGATCGACGGTGCATTCCACACGAGCATCCCACACGAAACTCACCCCCTCTTCGTTTACCGTCGACGAAACCAACCCCCTCTTGGTTCACCGTCGACGAAACCCATCCCCTCTTCGTTCACCGTCGACGAAACCCAGAAATTCGAAAACTCCCCCTCCCTCGTAGCCCGTAAATTCGAAAACGAGGGGAGGGGTTCGGTTTTGGGTGGACGAAAACAGGGGAGGGAGTGGGGACTGGGAATTTGAAGGGGATGGATGGGGCTGGGGAAATCGGCGGTTGAGGGGGAGGGGGGGCGCCGGTGGAGGGGAGGGGGGGGGGGGGGCTGGGGGGGGGGGGGGGGGTGGGGAGGGGGTGTGGGGGGGGGGGGAGGGGGGGGGTGGGGGGCAGGGGGTTAGGGTTAGGAGGTTAGGATTTGGGTGGGTTAGGCTTAGGGTATGGGTGGGTTAGGGTTAGGGTTTACATTTTAGGGTTATGCCTTAATGATGGCAAAATCGTAAATAATGTTGTTGTTCGACGGGTTATTTTTACAACTTTAATAGTTTTGTTTCTTTCTTTTTTTTTTCCTTTTTTTTATGGTATTATATGGGTTACTTAGTTTCATTTATTATATTTTATTTTATTTTATTCGAGTATTATTAGTGGCAGCTTCATCTAATCCAAGTTTATTTTCCATTTTTGTTGTGAAATGTGTTGTATGCATAGGAGGTATTATGTTTTGGTGTTATGGAATGTATTGCATTCAATATATATGTGCTTTGTCTGAGACTATATATATTTCTTGTGATAAATTATATGTTTATAAATAGTTAAGTCATGATTTCTGTTTTACAAAGATAGTTATATTATACTGGGTATAGTTGGTAGGTTGTTGCTTTGGATATACCTTCGTAAAATATATATGAATAAATTCATTATTTTATGATGTTTTGGTTTGTTTGTATCAAATTGAGAGTATAATAATATTGTAGTTTTATAAATCAATATCTAAGTTGTCGACGTTACAGTACTCGAGGGAGAATAATACTGTCTTTAATACCGTTTCGCCAAGAGTTATGTACTGGGGGTATTATAACTAACGTTGTAATTAACCTTGTACCCAAACTCAGACAACGAGTGTGTAGTAGTTGGAGTATTTGACTATACCGTGTTTTTGGTGTATAGGTATGTTTTAATGTTGGTTTATTCTTTATAGTTTGGTGAAATGATTTTATTAGTATTATTATTACTATTACTTTGGGAAGAATAAATATTATTGAATTGAGAATCTTGGATTGCGATCCTAGTTTCTGCTGATTTTAGGTGTAAGACCTTAAGGGCAACCTTATTATCTATATTTGAGGATTAATGGATGAATAAATTATTGTTTTTATTTCTATAACTACTTTATTGAGATTAAGATATCCGGTGGGATAGATGTAGTCCCCGGTGAAGAACATGCCAACCACCTAGGTTGCGATTTAGGGGTATTACCTGGGTTAATTGTTGTCGTCCGAGAGGTTGGGAAGTACTGAGCTATGTACTATCCTGCATCAGGAGTTTGGCCATTCTTAAACACAGACTGTAGGGAACGTAAGCCCATAGGCTGTCTGGAAATTTCGATCTGACAAACCTTAGGAAGTAGGTTGAGATCCACTAGCGTTCTGCTCTTTCTCAAAACCTATTATATTATTTTGTTCTATTATTTTGGAGGCTTATGTTATCGATCTTGTATGCTTATATTAAGTTTACTATTGATGATTTACTTTATTTAAGCGTGTTAAACTGTTAGCTGTTGTTTGGTTGTTATTTGGTTCAGTTTGATATTTTATGTTGATTGAGACTTATTTATTAATGCTTGATAACTCCTATGTGGATCCTAATTGAGCTGCGTCAGTTGTTAGTTACTCTCCACTGATTGTGGATATTTGTTGTATTATTTTTGCAGGTTATTTTGATGGGAATCTTTTTTGGTTTTGGGCTCGGGTTGAGATGCGAGCATTAAAATGTTAGATGTTTTAGGCTTAGACTTTTAGTTAGTTTAAGAGTTAGTTTTCTCTTTTGGATATTAATCTAATTAATTTAATTTATTTATACTATTTATTTATGTTGGTTTTATCACTTAGTTATTTAAACGCATTTCTTGTAGTAGTGACATTCCCAGAAGACGATGTTTCGGCCATCGTCCTATAATACTATTATTATTTCTTTCTTTTCCGCTTTGAAATTATGGGGTGTTACATTATTATTATGTATGAACCAGAGGTTCATGAGCTAGGGAATGATTTTGTGATTTTGGTTCTCAAATAGGATGGAATTGAAGGCCGTTGATCACAGAGCACAGTATACAACAAATAACAGCACAACAAGTGTATTATGGTAAATCCTTTATATTTTTTAAATCTTTTTTTCTTTTAAAATAAACTGTAATTTCTATTGATGGCTTCTGATTGAGCCATTGATGTGTAGCCTAAAGTCCCAAGACTAGGTTGTGATTGAAAAATGATTATACATGTAGTTTTCGATAATGAAATAAGGTTCTTCAATTTTAGGACTTGGGTAATAACTTCTGCTGTGTTCAGGTCATAATAAAACTTACCTTGGTTGCAGTTTAGTCCAAATATCATTTATGAAATTCAACTTATGGAATGTGTTAGGCATTTAGATTTTCTTATTCTTGTTTCCTTGGTATGTCTTGTCTTAGTCTTGTATATACATGTCTGTAGAGGCTTAGCTGATAGATGAACTATAATTGTGGTTTGGCTTAAAGGTTTACATGTGCTGAGAGCATCTTTATGCTGTGACTCTTGAAAAGGTGCTTACCACTTAATTCGCTTAGTATAGCTGATTCCAAGTAATGACTAATGATTACAAGTGTACTATCTGTTCAGCAATTAAAATAACTTTGTTTATGATATTGTGGCTGAGAAACTCTTTAATTTTTTTATGGACAGAGTTCAGTGCAACCTTGTTCAGTGAAAAATGTTCTTGTTGCATGATAAAATAAGGGCGAAAAGAGGTTGGCTTGCTCTGACTTAGTGTGGTTCAGTTGAGACTAGAATTAATTCAATTAAGTGAAACATTCTCCATTTCCTTACATGTTCTTACACCATTTAAAAGAGTTGATATGTATTTTATGGATATAACAAAAATAGAAAACCTGTTGTTGCATTCTTATACAAGTTCCAGTATAGGAAGTTACTATAACTTCTTTCTCTGCTAGAGTCTTCTATATCAAAATGAAATGTCGATTGTTTATTCTTATAGGAAACATTAGTTTTGATACTTGCTAAAGGAGCAGAGAGCCAGAGTTAGCCATTACCACTAGATGAGCTTTCCATCAGTGCTCAGTAGCATTGTCAACGTGAAAGTTCAATTGTAGATACAAACTTGTATGTGTTGATAATACTTGGCAATCATCATGTACTTTTTCATTTTTCCTTTGCAAATTGCTACAAAGTATGGACCTGAAGGCTGAAACGCTCTCCTGCTCAAGATGCTGTCATTCGTGTGCACAACAGAATAGCAGAGGTTGGATTTGAACCAGGTTCTGCCGTTATTGCCAGGCTTCTTATCCATTGACAACAAATAGGTTGTTTGTTGGGTAAAGGAGGCCTCATTATTGCTGAAATGCGAAGACTAGAGGTGATCATAGGCCGGGCCGAGCCAAAAAAAATTTGCCCATTGACCGGGCCGGGCCCAACTCCGGGCAAAAAAATTATGCCCAAAAGCCCGTTATTTCGGGCCGGGCCGAGCGGGCTTTTTCGGGCCAAAACGGTTCGGGCCAAAAAATTAGACTAAAACGTCTTTTTTGGCTTGTCCAAAGCCCGCCAAAAAAAAAAAAAACCGGGCCGGGGCCAAAAAAAACTGCCCAAGCCCGCCCAAAAACCGGGCCGACTGGAGTTGATCAGCTCTAGCGAAGACTTACTGGTGCTAGTATTCATATTTTTGGCAGGGAACAAGGCCTGAATCTAAAAACCGAAAATGATGAACTTGTGCAAGTAATATTTTGGTGCACTCAGAATTTAGAAGTGAAGCATTCTTATGATATATTAGGTCGGGTCGAATTCGTAACTTCTTCCATGTATTATTCTAATTTAGCGGTTTCCTAGATTAGATTGTAAAGGCTGTTAGTGGTAGCAGTAGCGCTATTTGTGACATTCTCTATATTTGTATAAAAAACATAATTTGCAATGAAAAATGATACTTTATATATATATATGACTGTTCGGGAATCATTTAGGACAAAAAAATGAAAAAAAAAATTTATTTTTTTGGGGTCACATGGGCTGCGGTTTTGATCAAAACAGCAGCCCTTTATGCGCATTAAGGGCTGCGGTTTTGATCAAAATCGCAGCCCTTGGGAGTGAAGGGCTGCGGTTTTTAACCGCAACCCTTCCTTTTGCCCAAGGGCTACGGGCCAAAAACGCTGCCCTTGACGTTTTTTCCTCTAGTGCTCCCTAGATTAATGACTATCGCTAATGCTATTGACATCCCATGTCTTCAAAATGCCTACTATATACAGGAAAGGCAACTAATATAACATTATTGTTTATGAAAGACTTGATAGAGCGACCAATCACTCTTCCTTTTACAACAATTTCGCTAATAGCAATATTACCTATGGCAATTTTATTGTCTCATATCACGCTCCCATCATTTCTCTCTACCAATGATGGTATTATCACCAAACCTCTGGCTATCCGTTTGCAAAATTTTGGACTCTCGATAATGAATTGCATAACACAATAAAAAAAACTTGGAATACTTCCATTAGAGGCTCTCGCTTTTTCGTAGTTCAAGAAAAATTTCTCGCATTAAAGATAGCCTTAAGATATGGTCTCGACAACGTTATTGCCACACCAACAATACATTGATATATATTGAAGAGAAATTGAAGGAACTACAATCAAAGCTTTGGAATCAACCTTCTAATTCTATCCTAGTAAACATATTAATAGGCTTATATTGCAAAGGGAAAAACTACCGCTCTTAAACCAATGGAAGTGGGGTGCGGAAAGTAGAAAAAACTGGCTAAACCAAGGTGACCGGAACTCCCGCTTCTTTCATAGAGACAGCAGCTAGCGCCACGTGGCATAGTTCCTTGTTTAGGAACACCTTTTAATATATTAGTTGTAAATACAAGTTTAAGTATTGTTGTATCTGATAATACAGGTGATACATTTTTCTTTTTGTTTGAGAAGGAGGTCACAAATAAAATTAACAAAGAAGTATGCTCTGGATTTGTTGGAAGTTCACTAAAAGGTTGAATTTATTATTTTTATAATTATCAATTAAAAATAATAAAAACAAAGACAATGTTGTAAACAAATTCATACATATCATTACTAAATACTAAAGTTTATCCTTATGTTCGTTACTAGAATGGTGTTAATGGTGGCTTTCCTGAAGATTTCAAGGTGTTATTGGGAAAAAGGTTTTTATTTAAGGTTGATGTACCCCATAAGAATAATGATAACACTGTGTACATAATGGTCAATACGACTGATGATGTTTTTATTTTAGACAGGTGGATGGGGTTGTAAATTAGATTGGAAGTTAGTATATTTAATTATGATTCATCTATTTTTTATCATCTAAGTAGATTTTTAATTTACCAATATGAATTTTTTTTCACTTTTTGGAAGCCTATGAATCAATCTCATTCTGTTTACCAAAAAGAAGCTACCCACTTTCTTCAATGCTCTTTCTTTTCAACCTCCGGATTCTACCTGGTATATGGACACTGGTGCTACATCCCATCTTATGAATAATACAAGTATTACTTCTTCTATTATCAATTGGCGTAATTTTAATTCTCACATTTTAGTTGGTGATGGTTCTAAAATACCAGTTATGGGTTCGGGCACTAAATCCTTTTCTTCTTCATCTCCCTCCCTCACTCTCAAAAATATTCTTTATGCTCCAAAAATCATTAAAAATCTTGTCTCCGTTCCTCAATTCACTTTCGATAATTCTGAATCTGTTGAATTTGATCCTTTTGGTTTTTCTGTGAAGGATCTACAAACGGGGGAACTCTTGACCAGGTGCAATAGTGTGGGCAATCTTTATCCAGTGTCTTCATCATCATTATCATCATCATCATCACCATCTCCCCATTCTGCTTTTGCTGCTCTTTCTTCTAAAGTTTGGCACAATCGTTTAGGTCATCCTGGCGATCAACTCCTTAGTTTTCTTAAGCACAATAAATTGATTCAATGTAATAATCGGCAATCTTTATCTGTTTGTCATGGATGTCAATTAGGAAAACATTGTCGTCTTCCATTTTCTATCTCTTTAACAAGAACTTGTGCTCCTTTTGACATTATTCATACTGATTTATTTACAAATCCTCTTTGTAGTCATTATGGATTTCGCTATTATTTGTTATTTCTTGATGACTATTCTCATTATTTGTGGGTGTTTCCTCTCAAAAATAAGTCGGATGTTTTTCCTACCTTTGTGCGCTTCCATTATTATGTCAAAACTCAATTTGGCATGTCTATTAAGGCTTTGCAATGTGATAATGGCCGTGAATATGATAATGATCCTTTCACTTTGTTTTCTCTTATCCATGGCATGATTTGGCGTCGTTCATGTCCCCACACTTCTTCACAAAATGGGAAAGCGGAACGTATGATTCGAACAATTAATAATATATGTCGTTCTCTCTTATTTCATGCTTCCCTTCCTCCCTCTTATTGTGTTAAATCTCTCCACATGGCGGTTTATTTACTTAATATCCGCCCTACTCGTCTTCTTGATAACCTTACTCCCATGCACATTCTTTTTCATAAGGCACTTTCATATGATCATATTCGCACATTTGGGTGTCTTTGTTATCCTAATCTTTCATCCACTTCTCCACATAGAATGAGTCCTCGTTCTACTCCGTGCATTTTTCTTGGTTATCCCCCTTCTCATAGAGGATATAGGTGTCTTAATCTTGAGACTAACAAAGTCATTATTTCGCGCCATGTTATTTTCGACGAATCTACTTTTCCTCATTCCTCTAAATATATTCAACACCCTTCAGACTTTGAATTTTTGGGTTCTGATTTTGAGACAAACTCTCCTCCCCCTTTAAATCGGTCTGCCTTACCTTCTGTGGCCCAAACCAACCCTCCAGCAGCTTCTACTTCTTCTCCTCCTCTTCGGCCCACACCGCAGGCCCACACGCCCCTTTCTTCCTCTTCTCCTTGTGCGGTTGAGGTTCGTGGGCCTGCTCCCTCAGCCCCGAGCCCACATCAGCTCACTCCTCTCCACTCTTCTCCTCAGCGCTCTAGCCCAAAGACTCTATCGGCTGATTCTCGCTGGGCCCAATGACACTCCCCTTGGCCCACTTTCTCCTCCACAAAATGTCCTTCCTTCCACGTCCAGCCACCAGGTCCATTCCATGCGGATCCGTTCTCAATCCGGAATTTTTAAGCCCAATTCTAAGTATGCTAGCCTAGCTCTCATTGCTTTATCTACACCTAAAATTTCCCCTCTTCCTAAATCTCCTTTACGTGCCCTTGATGACCCTAACTGGTATAACGCCATGTGTGATAAAAATAATGCTATGATTGATACTCATACTTGGGATTTGGTTCCGCGTCCTCCTGATGCGAATATTATTCGTGGCTTATGGGTGTTTACTCGTAAAGAGAAATCTGATGGCACTTTTGAGAGACACAAAGCCCGTTTGGTGGCTAATGGTAAGAGTCAGGAGGTTGGAGTGGATTATGGTGATACTTTTAGTCCTGTCGTGCGTCCTACTACTATTCGCACGGTTTTGAGCTTGGCTGTTTCTCGTCATTGGTCTATTCATCAGTTGGATGTGAAGAATGCCTTTCTTCATGGTGACCTTAAAGAAACTGTGTACATGTATCAACCACCCGGGTTTGTTCATCCAGACAAGCCTAAGCATGTTTGTCTTCTTCGTAAGTCTCTTTATGGTCTGAAGCAGGCCCCTCGGGCGTGGTATCAGCGATTTGCGACTTACATTCTTTCTTGCGGTTTGTAAACAGCAGGTGTGACACTTCTCTGTTTATTTTTCGCCGGGGCACTGATACCGCTTATCTTCTCTTGTATGTGGATGATAGCATCCTCACTTGTTCTTCTGATGCTCTTCGCATCCGTATTACTGCTCTCCTGAGCTCTGAGTTTGCTATGAAGGATCTTGGTCCTTTATCATATTTTCTTGGTATATCTGTTTCACGTACCAAGGATAGCATGTTTCTTTGTCAGAGAAAATATGCGCAGGAGGTTCTTGCCCGTGCTGATTTGTCTTCTTGTAAGTCATATGCTACCCCTGTTGATACTAAGTCTAAACTTAGTGCTAGTGGTGGGAAACCTCTTGATGATCCTTCTCTTTATCGTCAACTGGCTGGGGCTCTTCAGTATCTTATTTTCACCCGCCCGGATATTTCCTATGCGGTTTAACAGGTGTGTTTATTTATGCATGCTCCTCGAGAGCATCATTTTCATGCTCTCAAGTGTGTTCTTCGGTATCTCCAAGGGACTCTTGACTATGGTATGCATTTATCTTCAAGTCCTGTGTCTAGTATTGTCTCTTACACTGATGCAGATTGGGGTAGTTGTCTCGATACTCGTCGCTCTACTTCTGGCTATTGTGTGTTTCTTGGTGACAATCTTATTTCATGGTCCTCTAAGAGACAAGCCACCTTATCTCGTTCTAGTGCTGAAGCTGAATATCGCGGTGTGGCTAATGTTGTTGCTGAAACTACATCGATCCGCAATCTTCTACTTGAGCTCCATTGTCCTTTGAAACGGGCTACAGTTGTGTATTGTGATAACATTAGTGCAGTTTACATGTCTCATAACCCCGTGCAACATCAACACACCAAGCATGTGGAAATGGATATCCATTTTGTCCGTGATAAGATTGCTCTTGGTCTTATTCGCATTCTTCATGTGTCATCCTCATCTCAGTTTGCAGATATATTCACCAAGGGTCTTCCTCAACCCTTGTTTACGGATTTTCGCTCCAGTTTGAGCATTCGTCCTCCTGCCGCTCCAACTATCCTTCATATATATGATAGTATATGATAGTATATATTTGTCCATATTTAGTGTTATGTATATATAGTAATTAGGTTACTTTGTATCCTTCATATATATTGTTAATAATATGGAAAAGCCTCCTAAGGGAGTATTCTACTATCTTACAGCAATATATATGTAACACTAATACACATATAGTAAGTCCATAGTTACACGACTCACATCATATTTTATTTAACTTAAACATGTGACATATTTCCTTTTCCATAACATTATATTAGATTATTCATTATTTAAATTTTTTTAATAAACATTCAGACTAGCCAAACAAGATTACTCCGAACATATTATTTCTTATATACTAATGGGAATTTGCAATATCAAATTTACTTTTTTTTTTTACTTTATAACTGAAAGCTTTAAAATCTTTGTGTACTATACGAAGTATTGCAATTAAAAAATATATAAATCATGCGATATTATTGTAGGAAGATATTTTAGCAAATATAAATTGGAGTTACTTATATTAATATAATCACAAATTCTTGGGTGCAACTGTTACACTATAGCTTATGGTGTAACAATTACTTTACACGTGCGAAATCAAATTTGAATTAATAAATAAATTTGGATCAAAGAACCATATTTGTCCACTCCATCAAATTTTGAACAGATACGAACAAATTTTCAGATTTTGAACAGATCTAGATTTTGAATCAAATTTATGGAAATAGATTCAAATTCGAACGGATCTCATTTTGAACAAGTTTCGAATAAATTTGAATCAAAGAAATCAAGAATAAATTTCCAGATTTAAGACACACCAAAAACAAGTTTGAATCAAAGACGTCGTAGGCGGCGACGCGATGATGATGCTCTTCCTCTCGCGCAAGCTGTCGCTACGGTTCTTGTCTCTCTCCTCTTGGTGGTTCTTTTTTCTATCCTCTCGGTAGTTGTTTTCTTACAACACTACTCTCCTCCACTCACCGTGGTGCCGTTGTAGTCCCGTGAGGTGGTCGTTCTTGGATGGAGTCGCGGAGGAGAGAGAAACTAGGGGGTAAAAGACTAGGGGTGTTCATTTTCGATAATCTGATCTGATCCAATCCGAAATTTCGGATATCCGAAAATTTCGGATCGGAGAAAATGCGATCCGAAAATTTCGAATACCCGAAATTTCAGATCGGATCGGATATCTGATAACTACAAAATTTGAATTCTTTTATGAAAAGCTCGAAAAAAAGTTTCGGATAGGATCATCGGATATATTCGAATATCTGGTCATGAAACCTGATATTTTTGGATATCCGGTTATGAAAGTAGATATATTCGGATATGATATTCAAAAATATCTAAATTTATTTTGGATATCCGGAAATAAAAATTTCCGATCCATATTCGATAAGATAATTTTCGAATATCCGATCCGAAATATCTGAACACCAAAAAAGCCGATCGAATATCCGTTTTACCAGTGATATATTTAATCTTAGAAAGATCAAATACTTGTGCGAAAAACGTGAGTAACAATGGAGTTGTGGACTGATTTGATGAATACAAATGAATAATTCGAAGGATAGATTAGTTTAGGTTTACTATAAAGAATTTAATCACTTAGCAATTAAGCTAAGGGTTTGAAAGCATAAATAATTTAATCACCAACTTTCAGATTTGGATGAATACTCACGAGTATTCGAAAAGTTTAAACAAAACTCAGTGACATTTAATTACCAAAAACGAACTACAACTTAAGCTATTTATAAGCAAAACTAACTCCTATGATGCTTAGGACAAGTCCCTAAGTCATGCTCCTACTATAACTCTTAGCTAAACAAAAGATAAACATAAAAGAGTCATAATGTGCTCAAAACAAGAAAAACTTACTCCAAGTAGAATAGTAAAAACTTGTGAGCCAAAACCTAAAGCAACTAGGATATGAAAAGTCCTAGGTAATAGAACTCAACTAAGGCATGAATCATACGCCCAACTTACTATGCTTGCTATCCAAGGTCAGTCACCATGCAATCCATTACCTTTGTAGTAACAAACCCTAAGAACGAGCCATGCATACTTTCCAACTCCAAGTGAGGCACTTTCAGAGCAAGGGCAATCAATTGAGCATCGTCTACTCCTGTATCAAACGGATCGGATCGACTGGAGCACTGTTCAGATCAGCCGAATCAGATATTTATGAACACTACAAAAGAGACAGAGTGAAGGGGTGGTAGAGCGAAAGAAAAGAAGAGAGGAACTACGCTTCGGTGAGTTTCAAATTGTTTTTTTTAAGTGAAAGTTCCCGAGTTCTTTGGTTGGGATAGAAAAAATAATAAGTTTTATAAATAAATCATTAACTATTTATATCATTCAATAAAGTTTGTATACAAACATTCTTATTAAACAAAAAAACTTCCCGTGCATTATGCACAAATCCAAAAACTAGTTTTCACTCTATTACATGTACAAACTACCACATCTCTAATAAAGAATTGGTGCGAGATAGAACGTACAGCAGGGAAATTGTAATGATTCTTGCACGAATTAATGACACACAGAAACATCCTCCTAGTCACACTGAGAACCCTTTGGACAAAAGGTAATAAGATTTAAGTTCAAATTCACACATAAGTGTGATAAATCCAACTATAAGTTGAGCCACTCCAAGCATGGGCACAGGCCCCAGCAAAATTGAGCAGGATAGCGATCCTTCATATAAACCTCTTTGAAACCTATTATATAGAAATGGAAGGAGCGACTAGAATGAGACATGGTGATCCGTGTCACTGGTACAACAGATATAGTATGTCGCTCACAAATGACCCTTGCAGTTGGCTGAACAGGGGCTCTATCAGCAATAACTTCAGAAGAGAATTTGTTTAGAAAGTAGGAATCAGCAAAAAAGGCTGGAGTACACTGATAAGCTTGCATATTGCATAGTTGCACTCCTTGAGCTCTGTGGAAGACATCATCGGGAACAGAGGCCGCTCCTCTGGCTGCACTCACTTTTCTAGTTGAAAATGTCTTCCTGTAAAAAAGGTAATGTCATTCAGTTCATTACTACATTCATGTTCGTATACTGTTTTTTCCGAAAGACGAGAACTAAGACAAAAGCTTGTTATGAATTCACTTAAAAGGATCTAATTCGTCAAAATATAAACAGGCCCAAAATTATTGGTTTTTTTTCTCATGGTCCATTAACAGGTTTATAGTTACTTTCCATGAACAGAAAATCTGAAATAAGCAAGGTGCAGATACATTGCCACTTAGCTTGATAATCAATAGTTTACATGTGGTTTGATTCTGTCAAAATTTATAGGTAAACCAATTGCAGAGGGTCGATAAAAACAAACCAATTACAGATGGCCATGAAGAGGAAACAAAGACTAGCTGTGTTAAGTATAGATCACAGGCATTGGAAGTAAAAAAGAACTAGCATCCATAGTAGCAAAAAAAGATGTACCAGACACTACCCAACCAGAAATAGATATGAAAGACCTTAACTAAGATTGGCTAAAGGTTACACAAGCACAACCATACCTGCCCACAATAAAACGTCCATACATTCTGATATACACATATATCGACTCCATTTGCTACCACATCACACTTTATTATTGTTAGATCTAAAAGTTAGATATGAAATACATGTCCAAAACCAACTGCAGCCTATGTGGCTCTATTTCAGGACAGATTCGAGCTTGATGCTCCCATAAAGAAGAGGAACAGAAAGAGATTTATTTCAGACAATTTAAAAAAAGGGACAGTAAAATGCAGAAAAGGAAAATTTGAGAGGCAAGAACCTGACAGTAATCTATATTTCAGAGGCAAATACCTTTGGTAAATACATAGGAAATCAGAATCACTGAATACGTGAAGATAACGATTCTTAAGGTACTCCAATCTTACAAGACGATATGTACATGTCACCACAACAACTCCTCAAACAGATACTCCATAAAATTGGCAAATCAGAACCAAAAAAAATAATAGAGAAGGAAAATAACTAATAAAAATTGATAAGAGATGGATCCTAACATCCCCAACCTATAACTAAACAAAATGCCATACTTACCATTTGATGATTGCAATACTTCGACCAAGAAGAGAGCCGCTACCTTGACATGCAATGCATTTTATCAATCCACAAGAGCTGCAAGTAGCACAAGGAATCTTCCCCTTACCATTGCACTGCATGCAACTGTACAAAGACATGCAATGTGTGAATGAAACCAGTACGTAAATAAAAGGAAATACTGAAGGCTATCTTGTTATAGAAATTGTCTTCTATGAAAAACAATTGACAGAATGCTTACATTGTGTCAGAACCATCTCTATGAGCAATTAAACCCCTTCCATAACAGGAAGTGCATGGAGTCATCTGATTCTCTTTGTAATAACCAGGTTCTTGATCTGCATTGCATGTCGGACATGGAGTATCCCCTCGACCATCACAACCTGTAACATAATTAATGTTGTGTCATTTGTATTCCAAACAAGATCTCTAAAATAGTGCACATATATACCTGGGCACTTCTTAATGGCTTCTGAATGTGGAACTTTGATTCTTGTTTCCTTTTCGGGTGTGAACAGAACAGGGAACTGAGACCTCAGATCCAATTCCCAGACTCCAAGCTCAGGGCCACTACCCTTTTTATCGATATTGCCGCCATGGTAGGGGATACGTTCCTTAATGACTTCCCTCTCTTCTGTAAAAGTATCCAAAGTCCCTACGTATACATTACAGTCCTCCACCATCTCTATTTTCCATGTTTTGGCAGGACGACTTCCCCAGCAACAATGATGACCAACATAATCAATAAGCAACTCTCTTATTTCTACTTCATCCAATACTTGTCTGTGCAGTTAAGTTGAAAATATAAGAGTCCGCAGTACGTACTTGCTTGCAAAGACAACTAAACAAAAGTCAGAAATACCTAGCTATTGAACAGATTTTCATCTCCAGTACATAATTTAGTGCCTGACGAGGAGAGTAACCAATGTTCCTATCAACTAAAACACTTGGAAATTCAATATATGAATAGCTATTTGATGCAGTTACAAATCGGACCTAATCGAGCAACTGTACGCTTAAACCCTAAAATGAAAATGGAAACATGCTAGCTTCGGTAGTACAAAAGCTTAGCTGAGGTGAAAAATGCTTCAGCACCAATATTACTAGCTTCTTTATCTATTCCATTTTTCTGAGGAAACCTAAAAGGATTAAATAGAAAATAGAAAATAGAAAATCTTTACCGTCAGGAATATGTATACAGAAAATTAAAGTGAAGTACCCTTCATCAGATTCATATGTCCATGATTAATTTTAGATTTGTCACAATATAATTAGGCGTTTCAAATGCTTGGGGCCAATTATTTATGATAACTACAACTTACGGGATTGGTGGAAAATTGCTCCTTGGGTTACATAATGAGAGGAGCTCCTTAGGAGTTCTTAACATACGAGAATACCACTAGAAATCAAGTGACAATTTCTCACCGGATAGCAATTAGGCCAGCTATCCTCAATGGATTAGAATACTGGCTAATAAAGTAAGCTCAACGCTATACGATTATGGTTGCAGGATAAGGATGCTTTAATCAATGCACAACCATACAATAAGAAATATGATCAAGAATGAGGTAATAAGAGTCTAAAGATAAACTTTTACTGATGAAAAGAAGCCAGTAATGAGGCTTCGATACTAGGCATGTTAGAGTTAAAGAGGAGCAACCAAAATGCCCTAGTTATAAAGTAGGACTTTATAAAAACACACGGAGTATACTAAGATCAATGGAATGAGATTACAAGGCATGATTTGGCCTTGCTAAACTGCCCATTTATTATCATCTCTTAAAGGATAAGATGGCAAAAGGACCCACTTCTTATGTCCCCTTCGGCCCTACTTCTTATGTCCGTGCTCAACTGCCACCATCATCATTATCATTATGGTTTGGTTTTCGCAACTATATCAACTGTGCCTACAATTAACTACAACATGACTCTTTGCATCACTATTACAAAACTGCAAAATGGTGTACATTTGAATGGAAATTACAACTTAAAGATGAGTTCATATAATTTCTTTACATAAAGGTGTACTCAAGGGTTATTTTTTTTTGCTAATAAGCCTATTATTAATTAATTATTCCAAACATCTCTACTTTGCTATTTCCACAAAATGTCATGTCTTATAGAAAAGTATACAATAAGCAATACAGCATAATGTATTATATAATCATGATTTGAATGGCTTTGAAAGAGAAATCTAAAAAAGCGGTTGTGCCGCCCACATGTTTCTAATTCTCGTTATCTCATCCGTCTTTTTTCTGTCTCTCCCTATTTCCCTTTCCCTCAACATAACACTTATCATTTCTAACTCCATACCCCTTATCGTTTGCCGTTCAACTATACCAAATCACTAAAAGGAGCTTGATAAATCCATGAGAAACAAACAGGAGTCTTAACCCTCAATGCATAAAATAGAAAATACTTGTAGAGAAAAGACCACAATATATCTTCTAGGTGCTTTGCAGCTGATCATCCTATTAGCGGAGATACAAATAGCATAATTGCAAGACTCGCCAAACTTATATCTTTCACAGAAAAGTTAGGCCAATATAGACGAAATAATCATCAATTATAAGATTCATTCTAGCTTTTAAGGAGGCATAAAACTGAAGGTTTTTCCAAAATTCTACAACTATATATTTTTCATACACAAATTCATGCTTTAGATAGGAATCTTAAAGATCGAACCTCCAAAGAGAACTGAGGGTCTCTTACAATAAAGGACAATTTAAAAAAATGACACTTAAACTTATATAAGTAACTTTGGGGGGGGTCTATTCGCTTCAGATTTTCTTTTTAGAGATTATCATTTTGGCCAATAGGAATTTTAACATCAATCCATTAAAAAGTCTTGATTAAAGTGAAAATGCCATGATCAACATATTTATCCTAGCATTGATAGAGAAAACTTTAAAAGATAATGAAAATAAATATGCAAAAACTCCAGGAATGACAAGAAAAATAAATGCTGCAGATTGTAGTATCAACAGCAGGTACATAATATTCTAGTGCACCTGCATACATACCTTTGAAACGCATTGACATCACTACTTGAATCTCTTCCGTATCCACTCTGTTGCTCAATAGCTTGCCCCTAAGACAAAGAGGTTAACATTTGTATTAGAGAATTCAAGGCAATATTATAAGCACGTATAATTTAGAGAATTAGAAGATTATAAGAAAAGAAAGAAAAGCAAAAACCAAACTACATACTTTATAGAGAAATGTGTGCTGCGAATTGTCTAAATTCTGAGATATAGGATACCTGTAGGCTGTAGCCCTGAGCACAAGGGGCAAGCCCTGAGATAACCAACTCCCTTATAATCTTATGAATTTTATAAGTCATAGATGAGCGACGCAATGAGGACTTTGTTGTCGTTCTATCCACTCTCGATTGTACAAGCATTATACATTTAAACTACTTCATTTGCAAATCTAATGTAAAAATTACGTGGTAATATACTTATTTGCATTTTAAAAAGCCAGCATATGCGAATATGACAAAATGACAGTAAGAGAGTATCAACTGAGCAACTGAATTCAGATAGGAACCATGAACAGAATATCCAAAATCATTATTTTAATCACTCTTCTTTTCTCCTGCAGTTTATTAGACCTCTTCCTTCAGAACTTTGGTTCTCTCGGAAAAAAGATACGGATTTCTCTCCTATCAGCGATATCTGAGCCCAGCAATCCATTGCTTGTGATACTCACCATTTGTTGATCAATAGCTGAGAATAACAGACATGAGGAATCCCCTTAATCGAAAATGTTCTTGATCAGTACAATACGGATATAACAGGTATATTGTGAGCATCAAGATCAGTCAATTCCGAAATTTCTAAGTTGAAAAGCTGGGAATAAACTAGCTTCTGTAAATCCAGAATTCCCTGAATATGTTGTCCACATATCAAGAGAATCGAAGCTCTAGAACTAAAACTGAATGATTAGGTGAACAACAAGATCAGTGCAATTCTGAAAATTCTAACTCAGAATTTAGCAGTGTCTTTTACGATTTATGAAATTAGCTTCCACTGTACTAGAACCCCCTAGGCATGTGGCTTTTATTCCAGCAATAACGCAGCCACCAGTGCTCTCTAAGTGTAACAACTGCTAATGAATGGAGTATTGTTATCAAAAAAATTCCTGCTCCCTAAATGTTACTTCCTCATTGTTCTATTGTGGTTCCAACTTTGCTTTTTACTGTCTTCGGAAATGAACTTTGACCATAACTTTCTTTTATTATATGCTAATCTTATATAATAAATAATTACTTTTAGAAAGTACGTATGTAGACAAGGCGGTCAATAATAATTTTATATTATGAATTATTTTAATTTCTAACTTCTAAGATACTAGAGGAAGTGATGCGTATTTCATACTTCTTACGTTCTATATAAATTGCAACATGTAAAGTTCCCAACTCACAACTTT
>CANSZD010003811.1:0-188447 GCA_947648045.1 Beta corolliflora
AAAAAACTTTGAACTGACCAATCACATGAAGCATAATTCCTAATGATAGAATCTCATCCATATTATAAATTATAATCCTTAGTTGACACTTAACACAATTAAATAAAAATAAATACAAAAAAAATCAGCCCAGCATAATTTCAAAAGTTAGCCATAAGTTCAAACAATCACCATGAAAATGAAAAAATTCTTAGCAATTTCAACATAATTTGATGCTTATATCCTGGAAAACTACAGCCTCATGAGTTTTCACAAATTTTCATCTTCAACATGAATTGTTAAGAAACAACAAAAAAAATACGAAAATGCACCATCAAATCTCCCAAAACAAATAAGAAACCCCCCAAAAATAACCCATGAACATTCTATTTTTTGTCAATAAATCCAACTCAAACGCATAAAAAAAGAGACTTATTTCTATTTTATCTTTCTTACTTTGTTTGGTAAATAAGATCTCATCTTCTTCTTTATTCTGTGGGTAAAGTCGCACCCAAGGGGGTCACGGTGAAGTGGAGTCGCGCGCCGAGAGGAGCAGGGGCACTGGCCGGGTGCGGCGATTGACGGCGGCAGTGGGGCGCAGTGGTGAGGTGGTTACGCGGTGGTCATGCGGTGGTGGTGCCTGTGGGACGGTGAACCCGAAACAAACAGGGAGAGAGAAAATATGCCCTTTCGGGGCCGCGTTTTCCTAGCTGGTTTTTAGTAGCCATTTCCCAAGCTCAGAGTGAAAATGCAGTGGTGACTGCGGGTGATTGTGGTGTTCAAAGAGTCGGTTCCCGTATATGGTGGCGTGGTGGTTGCCGAGAGAAGTGAAGAGTTTATTTTTGTTGGTCAGGATTTCGGTGAACGAGCTTCATGGTTACATGTAATGGAGTCAATAACAAAAACAGAAATGAGAAAGTTTAAGATGATCGGGGGTAACAACTCGTGATAAATTGAAGGAAAGAGGCTAAGGAACAAAGAGGATGAGAACAGAGGGGAGCAGAGATTCGTAGAGTAGGGACAAGGAACAGAGGAGAGAGATGGTAGGAGGAGAGAGGAGAGAGAGAAAAGAGAGACTTAGCTGTAGAATAGGAGGAAGGACATGTCTTTCTTTTGGTTAGCGTCGTTGCGAGGCTCCAAACTTAAATTTTTTTTTATAATAAAACCGCTCCATTTTTTGAGAAAATACATGGTGGGTCACATGACCCGCCATGACACAATGTGGCTCCGCCTTTTGCATGTAATGTCGGTGAAAGGCTTGAAATTCGAATTTGATTGTGGTGGATGGTGGTGGGGGGTAAATAGATTAACTATTAGCGTTGATTGTGTACGAAAGATGAAGAATAATGGGAACTATTACTGGTCATTTATTGGGAATAGTTACCCACATCCCCCATATGGTAATCGCAAATATGAGAGTAGTAGTTCATGTAATATCAGTAAATGTAATATCAGTAAAAAAGTTTTGCAATGTGATTGTGGTGGATGGTGATGGAGGTGAATAGGATAGGATTGGCAGTGATTGTGTATGAAAGATGGAAAAAAGGGAACTATTACACTTGTTTTGTGGGTTATAGTTACCCACCTCCTGCCATAGGGTAATGAATAGTTGAATACGGCCAAAACAAGAGTAAAAGTTCCCTGCCTTCCCTCTTTCGTTCCCAGTCACTACTTAATTCCATCTACGACTTTTCCATCGTTTTTTGTCATATTACCCCCAATCTAAGCATGCCCTAAGAGGAATGAAATTCATAAAATATGAGTATGCTAATAATATGACCTTGTCTCTGATACTTACTAGATGCTCGAAATAATGTTTCTAACTTGTAAAGGTGTATAAAATTAAAGGCGGTGATAGACTCGGTATATTGTGGCTTCAAATACAAATTGGACATTGCCATCAAATTTTCGATACTTATCTATGATTTTGAATTGTATTGCTGTGGCAACTGGCAGGTGTGTTGTTTACGGAATTGCTTAATCCTTGTTACAAAGTCTATAAAATATATGATTTCTGGTTGATCATGGAAGGCTTATTTCAATATTAATATCACTTATTAGGATCCATTTTAAAGAATTACGGCCTCTCCCTTTGAAAGATAATGTATCAGATCTTTACTATTCTATTAGCTTCATGACATCAAGTGATAGTCTTGGACCAAATTTTTGTTATTTACATGGCATCAATACTTTATTTGTCTCTCGGTAGGATCTCATGATACCAAATGAGAAATTTGCAAGTTTCTGATGTGGATAGGCAAAGGTGAGAGTTTTCGATGGCCTAGTGTAGATCATTGACAACATGCCATGAGCTACCTAGCATCGGCAATGTTTATGTGTTTAATTTCGATGGTTATTTTATTGATGGAGAGGGCACATCCAAGCGCACCATCAGGTTTCATCTCTTAAATGTCCTTGTTTTTACCAAATCCATTTTTGCACTATGCTGCACTTGAACTATTGCTACTGACCTGACTGGTTTTCGTTCTGCTATTCTTTTCATTTGGTGTTATCAACTGATTAAGTAGTACTGATTCATGATTTACTAAGTGGTTATTCAGTTACAGGCTTGATCAGTTTACTTTGATTGCACTGTGGATTATTATATCTTGTATGGATTGTCTATGAATTGGGGATATGGCAGTTTGTGGTGGTAATTTTGCAATTGTTGTGGTTGTGTGGGCTGTATGAGGCGTATGCCTTTCAAATAAAAAAGGGTACATTACTTTCTATTTGAAGGGGCTTGGTTTCTTGATCCTTGATCTCACCTATCATTGTGTAATTTGAGAATATCTTGATTGTGCTGTGATTAGTATTCATGACTTTTCATGCTTTTGTAAGTTTTCCTTACTATTATGGTATGATGGTGACTTGGTAGGCTTCGTTTCTTACAAATTCTGAACAAAACTTGATAGAAAATTGTTTTAAATCTTTTAAAATTTTGTAATTGCATATGTAATTACTCTTTTTCACGTTTGTTCTCTCAAACATTTGTTCTCATGCTAAATCCGTAAGATCCCCAATATATTGCAGAGTAGGGTGGTGAAGGAAAAAATAGGAAGGTCAACTGGGTATGCTAGGCTCATCTCGATCTCAATTGCGGGATACATGTGGGTTGGTTATAGTTGTTGCTGTTATCTATTTCTTACAGTTTTGGAGGATTTACTAAATCTTATATTCCCTCTGTTTGTTATCTCAAAACGTTCTTTTTGGATGTTCCCTTAATGTTTGTCAAGATTGTGTTTCTCTGATAATAATAATATGGAAGTACATTTATGCAATGGTACAAATCAAATAGTTCAATGTAAGTAAAAGAAGTTTGAATACATCATAATATAGATGGAAAACAATGGATGACCGAGGGATACTTGTCTTGCTTGACAGTGCAGAAATTGGAAGTCTCTTTCTTATGTGTTCTATTTGTTAATATATCTAGCGGAAAGATGCGAGGTTTTCTGTTAAAAGTGAGAGTGTGCCTCAAATTTTCGAGGCCCCATAAGTTTAAAATTCAGTGGGATCTGGAGCAAGAAGGCAAGATAACACAGAGTTGTATGAGCTTGCCAATTAAATGTTTATCAAGAATCGAGCAATTTCTTTCGGCATTATATGCACTAATGCAATAAAGCAACTATAGCATCTCAGGTTATGAAGTAATGTTCTTTGGACAATATAAGATGTATCTGATAGGATTGTGCTGGAAATCAGATTAACAAGATGATTCTAGGCAAAACTCAGATAAATATATTAGTTTTGGAGAATGAAATCCCCTGGTCTAATACAAGTTGCTCACTTTCGAGAGGTGAGTGGCTCTCCAAACAGAAATAAAAATGCTCAAAATTCTTCTATGCCTAAACTTATTTCTTCTCTCCTATTTATTCTACCTTCCTACAACATAGAATTCATAACCCTACTGTACCTTCTAGAGGAATTCTTGTCCCACGCTCCAAAGTGTACTGCTGGGTGCAGGAGGATGATCAGAGGATCGCCCCATTACAGCTGCCCATTCTCTCCTTTGTCCTGATGTGTCCCAATACCTTTTTTACCCCTTCTTGCATATGTTATGAAATTACCACCTATTCCACCAGTGCCACGTTGATTTCCAGCATTACCCCGGGCCCAAAGAGCCACCTTGTCCTCAAGGTGGAAGGAGGGGAACCTCGCTGTCAACAGAGAAAAGTCCTCCCAAGTGGCCTCAAAGGGGGAAGGTCCTTCCACTTGATCAACACCTCAGTTGGGTTGGTGGCACCAGGCTGGCTGGGCTTGACATCTAGGACCTCTTCTGGTGTAGTTTCCATAACTAAGTCTGCTGTAAGTTGCGGGGGAATGGTGGGGTGTGCTGGTACAAGCCCAATGGAGTGTTTGAGCTGTGACACATGAAATACCGAGTGAATCTTAGCCTCTACTGGCAGCTGCAATGATATGCTACAGGACCAATCTTCTTCATAACCACAAATGGACGATAAAACCGGGGTGCGAGTTTGTCATTAGTGGCCTTAGAGAGAGATTTACGGCGATACGGTTGGAGTTTGAGGTAAGCTGCGTCTCCTACCTCAAAGGAAACTTCTCTGCATTTACCATCTTCATAACTTTTCATATATTGTTGAGCCCTTAGCAAATTAAACTTCAAATCATCCAGCACCGCATCTCTCTCAGGAGTTGTTCTTCGAGGAGTACACAGCAGTTAGCCCCCTTGTGTACCTAGTAAGGTGTGGAGGTTCCCTTCCATAGAGGGCTAGGAAGGGGGTGCAAGGGCGGCTGAATGCCAACTGGTGTTGTACCAGTGTTCAGCCCAATGTAGCCATTTGCACCAAGACTTGGGTTTCCCATGATGAAACACCGTAGATAACTTTCCACACACTTGTTCACCACTTCACTCTGGGCGTCGGATTGTGGATGGTAAGTTGTTGTATGGTGGAGGGAGGTCCCCTGAAGTTTGAAAAGTTCCTTCCAAAATAGGCTTAGGAAAACCTTGTCTCTATCCGAGACAATAGTGGTGGGAGTGCCATGCGGCCTTGTTATCTCCTTGGTGAAGATCTCGGCCACGCTTTGTGCCGTAAATGGATGTTTGAACTTACAAAGTGTGCATACTTCGTAAGTCACATCCACCATGACTAAGATGGTATCACGGCCACGAGACAGGGGAAGCCCCTCAATAAAATCCATACTAACCTCCTCCCCAAACCTGTTGGGGAATGGGTAAGGGCTGCAGCAAGCCTCCTGGAGACACGGAGGACTGGTTGTTTTCTGGACAAGTGTGGCAAGACTGCACATGGTGATTTCTTGCCTCATGCCCGCCAATACTATTGGGCTGCTATCCTCTTGTAAGTCTTGAGATCACCCGGAGTGCCCCCAGTTGAGGATTATCATGAAACTCCTTCAAAATGTCTCGGATGAGGGGAAATTTTGGTGGCAGCACCAATCTACCCTTGTATAGGAGTTGACCATCCCTCTAATTGAATGCCTTTGGGCGAGTCTTCCCCTGCTATTACCTTCTTGGTAAGGCTGGACGATGTAGGGGGTCTTGCTTGACCATGGGTGCCCATTTTTCCCATGAAAAACACTGAAGTAGAATCGGATTGCTCAAGTGTACATCACCCTCCAGTTGCCTTGATAAGGCATCAACAACTATATTAGTTACCCCGGATCTATAACTAATATCAAAAGTGTAGCAGGAGTTTGCTCACCCACCTTTGGTATTAGGACCAATTTCTGTTGTTAATGAGGAACTTAAGGCTTGTTGATCCGTCTTGATTGTGAATTTTCTTCCTAACAAGTAATGCCTCCACTTAAAACAGCAAGCACTATAGCCATAAGCCCTTTCTCGTAAATAGACCTCGTCCAGAGCTCGTGGCCCCAAGGTTTGGCTAAAAAAGGCGATGGGATGGCCTTCTTGTGAGAGGGCAACCCACAGACCAAAGTTAGGCGTCGGTTTCCTGGTAAAGTGTTTGGAGAAATCGGGAAGTGCGAGGGTGGGTACGTGGTCATGGCTTGTTTGGGGGAGTTAAAGGAGTGGGTGGCTTACGGGGTCCGAGAAGTTATTTTTTTGAGGAGGTGAGTGAGGGGCGATCTTAGCGTATCCTGCTACAAATTTTTACGTAGTATCCAGTGAGGCCCAAAAATCCCCGTAAGCCCTTGATGGTTTTAGGAATTGGCCATTGACCATAGCTTTAATCTTGTCTTGGTCCACCGAGACCCCGGATGATGAAATAATATGGCCAACGTATGAAACCTCATTTTTCCCGAATTCACATTTTTTACGGGTTGGCAAACAAATGATAGTAGGCTAGGCGGCTCGAGGCTAAGTCTAAATACTTTATGTGGAGTTCGGGCGATGGTTGCTAAATTAGGATATCGTCGAAGAAAACAAGAATGAACTTGCGAAGGAAGGGTTGAAATACCTCGTTCATTAATGAGGCGAAGGTGGCGGGAGCATTGGTCGGCCGAAGGCATGACCACTGAACTCGTAGTGACCTTGATGCGTTACGAAAGCGGTCTTATGCTCATCCCTTCTTTCGTCAGAATACGATGATATCCGATTTGAGATCAATTTTGAGAAGATGGTAGCCCCTTTCAATTCATCCAGCAACTCATCATTCGGGAATTGGGTACTTATCGGGAGCAGTGGATTTGTTCGGCGCCCTATAATCTACACGGAGCGCCAACTTCAGTCCTTCTTCTTCACAATCTAGGGCTTGAGAAGGGGCTTGAAGAGGGGAAAATCAGCCACGCTTTCGAAGCATATCTTGAATCGGCCTCTCGATCTCATCTTTACGGATTTGGGGGTATCGGTGCGGCCTCACGCCGATGGGATGTTGCCATCCTTGAGGCACAATTCCACGTTCGTGGCCACGAAGAGGAGGGAGTGTGTTTGGGGTTAAGAAACGTGGTGGTGTTGGGCGAGGACGGGTTGTAAGAATGGCGGGGTGGGTGGGTTCTTTTTGTGGCGGGGGTGGAGCTCTCCTCTTTCCTCCAAATTGTTCATCTCTAACGAGAATTCCCCCTCCCGGTTTTCCTCAGCGTACGCATCATAGCCTTGAGGAAATCAAGGACCTTCCCGAGGGAGGGATCTCATCAAAATAGAAGAGTGCGGGTTTTCCGAGTTATTTGTCATGGTGCCCGGCTTTTCTAGCCTTTGAATTCCCATAATTAAGTCCGAATTTCCCGATTCCAAAGGTAGGAAATCCTCCAAAATATTCACCCCTTGTATGTGCGGTAAGAGAGCCTTGTACTCACCGTTTCCACGCACAGTAGCTCAGGCACCTAAGGTGACCCCAAAACCTTGAGTGGGAGATATGGGTAGCAGGAGTTTTTCACTAGTGGATACGAAATTAGGTGTGGCTCCGGGGTCGATCATGACCACCACATCATGGCCTTGGACTACCTCTCTCGATTTCATGGTCTTCGGGTTACTAAGACCTAGGCGAGTTCAAAGAAATCTCAGGTTGCTCCACATAACCCACTGTCTCACTTGGTGAGCTCTTCTCCCTGCATCGGCGAACTCCCCTTCCTCGGTGCTAGCCTCGTCGGCACTCATCGGGACCCGAGTTCCGTCGTCGCCGCGACGGTGCCCGCGTGCCATTTGTCGTCGCGGCGGAAGCAAAGCCACTTTCTCTCTCTTCAGTTGCATTTCTGGTCGATCAACCTCCTTATCTCTCTAGTGGGTCGAGTGAAAGAGCTATTTTGGGTGGGTTTATTTTGGTAGGTGGGAATTGAGATTTGAGGGTTTTTGGTTTGTTGGGCTATGGACCGGTTAGATCCGGTTTTTAGAATAGGTATTAGAGGAGGATGGGTATTGTTTGGGGGTTTGGGAATAGGTCCGCCCAAGGTGGGCCCTGGTTAGGGTCTTGGCCCACTTCATAGCCAAATCCATTGCCATGTCCAAAGACCTAGGGCCCGACATCCGAACTTCTTCCCCTAATGTCTTCATTGAGGCCCCAAGATAAACTGCCCCTTTGCAATTTCCTCCGATATTCCACCCAGGGTGCCAACGATTCGATGAATTTTCGCCGGTATTCGCGACACCACCGGTGAGCTGCTTGTGGGCTAGCCATTGTTCGTGCAAAGTGCCGGCCGCCGTTGGTCGAAATTGGCCAAGCCAAGCCCCTTGAGCTCCTCCCAACGTTGGATTTCTCTCCTTCCTTTTTCCCATTGAAACCATAATAGTGCGTCCCCTTCGAGGGCGACCACCGCAGCTCGACTTTTACCGACTCCTCCAAGCGGTGAAATTTGAAGTAGCGCTCTGCCCGCAATATCCAACCATCCGGGTTGTCGCCGTCGAACAGAGGTAGGTCCAGTTTTTTGAAGCGCCAGTCCCCAGGACCGCCTTGGGGTTGGTGGGTTGCGAAAATGGTGTTCCGTCCTTGTTGAAGGTGGGGGGTGGGAGTGGTGGTGGTGGTGGTGGTGGGTGGGGTTGTGGTTGAGGCTGCTGCACACTGTAAGTTGCGGAGGAGTCGAGCTATCTGTTTTGGAGAGCTTGAAGGGTGGCCCTCATATCCTCCATGAACCGCCCGTGTTCATTCCGAAGCTGGTTAATGATCCCATCTTGAGTCTCCCTGTTCCGGTCTATCCCTTCCTTCCAGTCTGAAGCCCAGCTCCCCCATTTCCGCCGTCATCTTCTCCCCCAACGTCTGTTGGTTGGTGATGACCTCGGTCAAGGAGGTTTGAAGCCCAGCGAAGTCTTGCTCCAACTGCTCTATTCTTTGCTGATGGTTCGGTGCCATGGAGCTCCCTTCTTTTCTCTCTCTCTCTTTTTTTGTTTTTTTTTTTTATTTGATATTTCTCAACGCACACTTCCCAGAATGGTCCTGCTCTGATACCAAGTTGCTGGAAATCAGATTAACAAGATGATTCTAGGCAAAACTCAGATAAATATATTAGCTTTAGAGAATGAAATCCCTGGTCTAATACAAGTTGCTCACTTTCGAGAGGTGAGTGGCTCTCCAAACAGAAATAAAAATGCTCAAAATTCTTCTATGCCTAAACTTATTTCTTCTCTCCTATTTATACTACCTTCCTACAACATAGAATTCATAACCCTACTGTAGCTTCTAGAGGAATTCTTGTCCCACGCTTCAAAGTGTACTGCTGGGTGCAGGAGGATAATCAGAGGATCGCCCCATTACAGCTGCCCATTCTCTCCTTTGTCCTGATGTGTTCCAATATCTTTTTGCCCCTTCTTGCATATGTTATGAAATTACCACCTATTCCACCAGTGCCACGTTGATTTCCAGCAGATTGTTGATCTAATTTTTGTCCGTTTTTACTTTTAGCTCTATCTTTTGAGAGATTACATATTTTTCTATAATTTCCTACATTTAACAAATTTGTGTTCTTTTTTCTTCTTTCTTTTTACTTTTTCTAAGAGAAAGTGTGATTATAACAAATCCATCTTGCATAGATGGATAGCTTTTAATTAGTTTGATTTTAATCATGATTTTGAAACCAAAGGATGAACTGTACACTGCTCAAACTTTTAACATCAAATTCCAGCTTTTTGAAAAAAATGGTGATGCTGTTCTGCTTGGGAAGGAAAGAGGGAAGAAGATTATTGAATGATGTAAATAAAGCATGGAGGTAACACCAGTAGGGATAGGGAAGAAAAGAAAACGGAAGAAGATTAGGGAGAGGAGTGGGAGATATTATACATTATGTTCACATGCTTCATGTTCAAGGTGCTTCAATCAGTTGCTTAGATCAGCTTAGACAGGCAAAACAAGGGAGTGTTATCTTGTCAACAACAAGACAAAGATCAAGCTAAAACACAAAATACAAGTTGGCTCTAGACTAAATCAATATTGAAATACATCAATGATTTCAAGAAGGTAGTTATAAATAGAGGTAAAAAGTTTGTTTAGGAGCCATAGTAATAATGGATCACGAGTTATCTGTCATCTATGTCTTTTTTTTAAATATAGGCATGTTTAGACTTTTGAGTATTTATTTGAGCCTGCCTCAATTTTGTAATGCATTATTGATCAAAAACAAGTGGCATTTATGGATTTTGTATCATCTAAAGCAAGCTTACCTGATTTGGGAAAGATGTTTCTTTTGAAATTCAAAAGATGAAACATATTTTGATGCTGTACTCTGTACTTCATGTTGAATGTGTCCTGTTTCCTTTGAGTACTGATCACATCATTATTTAAAGCTGCTTTACATAAGTTATATGTAAGCCAATCCCCCTGTCCTCTGCACATTTCGTCACCAGTGGAGGTAAAAGGAGAGTGGAGCATAACCATTGTAGCTAGTGGAACCTTTATGTTATTATGCTGCAGAGTGATACTGATACATAAATGAATGTTATGCTTGCCCTCTGTTAATTGTCCCAACATAAGCATGCTCTCTGTTATGGTGCATGTTAAAGAAATAAATTCTTTAGAATTATTGATTTTGTTCAGCAATAACTCCAGAACTAGAGTTTCTCAGAAATTGGCCTGTGATACACGCACTACATAAATATCTAAATACTTGTTGCTGCTTTTTCAGGACACATTATGTCTATTTATATAAAGATAATGGACTAATGAATTGATAATTGGAAGGCTACTTTAGGCAGAAGCATCATAATTCAGTTAGTAGTAGTTTGAGGAGGAACCTAAGATAGTTAGTTAGAGGAGAGATAGAGAAAGGGAATTATAATTTAACAAATAGAGCGTTCTAGGGAGAGATAAACTATGCTGAAAATTGTTACAGAGTTTAGTTTGATATTTAGGAGAGAACAAGCCCCTCAAGAGCTTGTAGTTATCACTTTATTTTACTGATTTCCAGAAAAGTTCAATTTATTTTCTTAATCAGTTTCTTGAATTCAGTCCAAACTATATCACTTCATTACATGGGCAGATGATGCTTCTCTTCCAAAGCAAGATTTGTATTACTGATTTATTTACTGCCTACTAAAATTCTTATCTAGATTGAATTTTAAGAAGACTATTGTGTTACAGGTCCCTGCATCCATCAATTGTAGGCTTCTTGAGCACCAAAGGGAAGGAGTTAAATTTCTATACCAACTCTACAGAAATAACCATGGAGGCATTCTTGGAGATGACATGTGAGTGCACATATTGCTGAAGACTTCACAGATTTTTTTTTATTGTTCATAAGTAATCAGACTAGTTTTAGACACTTTGTTTATTAGTAGACTATGTTTGGATAAATCGTTAATTAGTTTGCAGACTGTGTTCTGACATAGAAAATAGGAGTAATAATGCCTTGCTGCTTTAGATTCCTTAGTAAATTATTAATGATGGTATTGTGGTACCTTGTTGCCTTTAGGGTCAAGGGCCAAAGAGCACAATTTTTAGAGTAGGGGTAAGGCTGAAAGAGCCTGAACAATAAAGATGCAAACAAAGACCATTGTGTTCCCTAGGTTGAAGTCTCATTAGAGACATTGGGGTGACGTTATGGCCTAATATCTTGTGGGTGGAGCACTGCCTTCTAGATAGTGTAAATCAAATAATAATGCTTTCATTCATACCTTGTATGTCTATAGTACTATGTACTGAGTATCTTGGTGTCTTCTATGTTTTCCGGATCTTGTTTCCTTATAATTTTTACTGTATCATGAAGAGGACTAATCTCTGGTCGAAGGTTGTGAATTCCTCAGCTACTTTTCCACTTTTCTTTCTATTTCTCCCCCTTATATGGTTTAGCCTGGTTACTCCTTTCCTCATCCTCTTTTTTTTAGCATCAGGGAACTGTAGTTGGTTGAGATCTACTTTGCAGATTTTAGGGTAAATAAGATGTTGAATATCTGATTTAAAGTATCCTAAATGTTATATTGTACCTGCGTGTGTGGATCTAGGTGCTTCACTTTGGGTAAGAATAATTTCTAAGTTGCCTTAAACTGAAATGATTAGAAAGTAATTCGGAAGCCATTCCGTTAATATCCTATAAGAAGTCACTATGCATAAATCTGCTATTTCAATAGACCTGGTGTGGTTTTATCATCTTCAGAAGCAAAGTGGAAAATAAAATATAACTATACGATTAGTATGGTAAAGTCAGGTGAAAGGTGATACATTAGAATAGGTTAGCAAATTGACCACCTGAAAGTGGTGTGGTTTATGGAATCTTTGATGGGAAGGGGTGGAACCAGTGGAAATTTTCTAAATTACATGAGTCGAAGTGGTGTGCTAGCATCACATAAGAACAAGTAGTTCCCTCACTCTTCCATCCCTGAAGCCACAAATCTGACGTGGAACTTCTTGATTGGGATTTATAAGGTAGGCAATCCACTTACTGCTTTTCTTCTCCACTCTTCTGTACTCATTCTTGTATGACCATCAATACGTGTAGATTGAAAACTGTTCATTTGAATTACAAAACTGTTGGAGTATAGTCGTGTACTTGTCATTATCAAGCCTAGGGGTGCTAATGAGCCAAGGTGGCTCGCAAACTATTCGAATTCAGCTCGAGACCTTAACGAGCCGAGCACGAGCCTAGTAGAGTTTGGCTCGAAAGCTCACAAACATGTTCGATAAATTTTAAAGTACTATTTTATGCATTGATTTTTAATCCAACTTAGACCTTAAGTCTATTCCACTAAAAAAACATAAGGCGCAGTTTCCAGCCCACTTAAATAATACCAACCAATTAAAAGATTCCAGCCCACTTAAAATATACAAACCAAACAAAAAATAACTATAGGAAAGAATGACAGCTTTAATTCCCAGCCGTCGACTTCAACCCTAAATCTAATCTACAGTTCACACTTTACACACTTGATGACTGATACTCGCGCTGCATCATACTGCCGGCGAGCAGCGTGGTCCTTGGCGGCAAGCAGCAGCCGGCAAGTTGGATGACTAGAAAGTAACTCTGATCTCCTGTCTTCCTTGTTTTTTGTTTTTTCTTCTTTGTTTTTTCATCCTTTGATGTTTGACTTCCTCCTCTCTTTTCTATTTTAGTTTTTCCTTGTTTTTTTTTTTCCTCCTTTCATGTGATGTGGGCGAATTATCAAACTTTTCGTATTAGATTCTGCTATCTTGATAGAGGAGCCCGAACTTCCTATTAGAGAGTAAGAATATAAATTTTCAAGCTTATTAAAGAAGAATATTTGGTAGTAGCTTGAGCCAAAAACAAGGGTAAAGTGTCTTCTTATGATGGAGAGCTTTTCTTTTTAGTGTACAGCAACCATTTTCCTGGTTGCAAATATCATACTGTACCATTGATCCACTACTTCTGACAAGGCTCGTGCTGTGCGGCGTGCACTGATAGAATGTTATGAAACCATATTAGGGGAAGGCATATCAGGTAGTGCAATATAATTCAGTTAGAAGTATCTTGAGGAGTTAGTGAGAGGAGTACTGTTATAAATAAGAGAAGATTAGGAAGGGATTGGCATGTTGAATATTGGTAAAAAGTAGTCAGTTAGTTTTATTGGGAGAGTGCCATTCCTCTCGAAAGTGTGGCTAGGTTGTATTAGGTGATTTAATCATCGATTCAATCATATCTTCACTTGTTCTTCCCTAATCATCTTTCTCACTCCCATAATCTTTATTTTATGCCATTAATCTACTGTTTGTTATCTGTGATCTTTGCTAATTCATAGCAAGAGTGTCATTTGTTTTTTTAACCTTGTGTGAATTGCAAACCCTGATGGTCTTATGTCTACAATAGCAAAGACGAAAGAGGCTGCTTTGGTAGACCCTTGATCCAGTAGGCAACTCACTGGACACTATTTGACAACAAAAAGAGAGTTTAAAATTGTATCAAAAGTTTAATTGCCCACTTGAAAACATTTCATTGAATGAACTCAAATAATCTTTTTGATTATACTACAGGTGACTGATTGTGGTGTAGAATGATTTATCATCTTTGATGTCATGGTTGTTAGTGCTATCCTGTTGCTCAATCTAAATTAGGTTTTTATACCTTGGTTATTCCTATAACATCAAGTTAAATAAGATTAGCGAAAGTAGCATTGGATTCTTGACATCACAAGAAGCATTAACAATACTTCCTTCGTCCTTCAAAAAATTTCCTGTATCTCTTTTTAGGCAGTCCACAAATAGATATCGTACCCCTTGGGATATATGATGTGACCCCGCACTAACTCTCTCTGTTTCTCACACACTCGCTTTCCATATCCCATGCGATGTGGGACCCGAACTATCCCGTTCTCTAAATCAAATATATTTTATTCTTACTACAGTAAAACCAAGAACCCTACTGCCCCCTTTTAAGAATTATTTAATTGCATGTCTAAGCCTAATAGGATAACACGTTGCATATTTGATGAGGGAGTACTTGAAATGATCCTATATCGCTGCAAATAATGCCTGAAGTACTCTGCAGAGAGGGAGTACTATATCATTCTAATGTACTCTGTAGGAATATTGGAAAATTTTCTATTTTACTTCCTGATCGAACTAAAAGTAGGAATACTAAGATCTAGTCGATACCTGATATCTTCATGCAAGTCTTTGGTGCCAAGCAAGCTCCATGAATCATGCACAGCTATGCAATGCCTTGAACATCTACTAGGCAAACATCCAAGCTATCATGTGCAGCATTATCTCCCACACATGTAGATTTTAAACCTAGCACCAACTCTTGTTTTTGCCTATCTAGCTCAGATCTTATGTCAGAAGAATTCTCATACAGTCGTACATATGAATAAAATGTTTTCCTTTATGTCATGAAAGGACGACGACACAAACAATCAGTGAATCTGCTGTGAAAATGAGAGTAATCAGGATGTATGCAACCTCCGCGCGACTATCAGAAAGGCCTTTTCAAATAGGCATGTGTAGAATTGATTTGGCCATAGAAATTCAAGCATATTATGCAGCCACATGTTTTAACAAGGTAGTGATTTAACTCTTTCTAAAAAGAGATTCAATGTTAGAATTGTTCTAGGATTTGGTTACCAAAAGTCTGGCTGCAAGCCTGTGACACTTGCTCATGATCTTAGACCTCCCTAAGTACCAAGAAAACAACTTGAAAAGAAAGCTTGTTGGTTGGAGTTGATACAAATTGAGTTCCTGGACATCCTGGTAGCTGGATTTTCGAAGATGATGAAGTCCTAAGATTATTGTCATTTGTGCTGAGCTACGATGAGATAGAATCTGATAATTTCCTTGGGTATTAGTAGTTAAACATTCCCCTGAGCTTGATGCTGCATTATTGCAATCTCATTCAAGTTTCACAAATTGACAAATACAGATCTGGCAATTGAAATGGTGGAGAGGACTCCGAGAATGCTATGTCCAATGTTGCTAGTGTGTGGGTTTACTGCTTCTATTTTCCAAGCTTCTCCTTTTCTAGTCCAGTGCAAGGGATGTTACAGAATTTGGCGGCAATTGTTTGTAGCAAATGTTCAGATATTTGAGCTTGCGACCATGGAAAAAAAAACTCCACCATTCCGTTACATAACGCCCATTATGTAACAGATTTGAACTTTGCCGTTCCCCGAAATGCCGCTACGTAACACCGTTGTAAATCACGGCCATCTCGCTGCGGTGTCCGTTACGTAACACTAACTCGATGTGTTAGAACCTTTTTCCCGTTACATCCTTGTCATAATTGGCCAAAACAGAGAAAGGGAAAACATACATTGCAGCTATAGAAAACGATGTGCACACACCAAAGAAGGTAGAAGAACCGAGAACGTGACATGGGCTTTCAAGTTAGTTAATGTATATGACTTGGTGTTTATTTATATGAATAATAGGACAAAATTCTCATGTATTAAGTAATTATTCATTCGCCTTATATATAACCCAAGCATATGGTAGGTTTGGTCATATTATGTTGAAGGAATACTTGTTAAACTTAAAAAATGCGAAGTTGAGGCCATATTCGTTACAAGCCGCGTCCTTGTCATCACAACCAATACCGCGAATGCGACCGCATCCTCGATTTTCTTCCCTGCTTGCGACTGTAAACTGTGACAAGTCTTATGTTATGGAATCTTTTTCTTAACAAATTGCTTTGGCTTAGCATTCTTGTATCTTGTAAATCTTATTTTGCTCTTGACTATCATGCTATGTGATGTTCTTTTTAAAATTCATTTTTAACACTTTGCTCCATCATAATTTGTATGCTTGGAAATAGGGGATTAGGAAAGACCATTCAAACAATTGCCTTCTTGGCTGCTGTGTTTGGAAAAGATGGACAATCCAGCAAGTCTACAACTTCAGAGAGAAATCAGAAGGGTCCTGTGTTAATAATGGGTCCAGCATCAGTTCTAGAGAACTGGGAGAATGAATTCTCTAATTGGGCTAATTTTTCTGTTTCTATATGTCATGGTCCCAATCGTGACTTAATTCTTGATAAAGCCAAGGGTCAGGAAGTTGAGGTAATGATAACAAGTTTTGATACGTTCAGAATTTATGGAAATACCATCGCAGAGGTTGCATGGGACATTGTAATAGTTGATGAGGCACATCGGCTGAAAAATGAGAAGTCAAAACTATATACTGTATGCCTCAGCATAAAAACTAAGATAAGGTTCGGTCTAACGGGGACGGTAATGCAGAATAAAATTATGGAGCTTTTCAATTTATTTGACTGGGTTGTACCAGGGTGTTTGGGTACACGAGAACATTTCCGTGATTTTTATGATGATCCTCTCAAACTTGGACAGAGGTCCAGTGCTCATGAAAGGTTTGTCCAGATTGCTGATGAGCGTAAACAGCATCTTGTTGCACTTCTTAGCAGATACTTATTAAGGAGGACAAAGGAGGAGACCATTGGGAATCTTATGTTGGGAAAAGAAGATAATATTGTTTTTTGTGAATTGAGTGAATTGCAGAAACGAGCCTACAAGAGGATGTTGCAGCAACCAGAGATCCAATGCCTTATAAACAAGGACCTCCCTTGCTCATGTGGAAGCCCGCTCACTCAAGGGGAATGTCATAACAGGAAAGTACCTGATGGAATCATATGGAAATATCTTCATAAAGATAACCCTGATGGCTGTAATTGGTGCCCCATTTGCGTTATTCTTCCGTGCATTCTCAAGCTTCAGCAGGTTAAATTTCTAAATTGTTGTGTATATCATGGAATTTTTGGCATGTGCTTGTTTCCCAACTCCACCAATTCTCTCCAAGACAAAGAAATAAGAAAAAGAGTTTCTTTTTCATGCTTTATAATTATGCAATTATGCTTGCAAGTTTTGGATACTATTGGAGTTTAACTTTATAGGTTTTTATTATTTCACTCTACTTCATTTGTTGTTTTTAGGGCTGGAATTTATCGAAGATAATGTTTTTTAAATTAATGTAGACTATGCAGCCTATGTTTCCTGGACACAATTAAGCACACCATTAATCTCCAAAGTACGAAATCTGAGCTAGACACCCAGCTTGCACTTGAACAGAGTGGGATGATTTGTGGGTAACTAGGTAAGTTGAGTTGGTTCGGGCGATTGGTGTTTCAGTGATCTTCTGCAGAGACAATTGGCCATTCTTGTTTGGGTACTCGATGATTCTCTGACTCTCCTCTCTCTTGTATGGGGCAGCTAGGTGTCCTTTTGTCTCTCCTTTCCTTCCTCTCATTTCGAGTGTTTTGATTTGAGGTAGAGGGATATTTAGATCAGCAGTTGGGCTCTGAGTTCTGTCCAGAGTGATAATTTAATGTAGACTCAATGTTTCGGTACAAATAAAATATTAGGAGACCCTTCTCTCACTGGATGTTATTTTCTTTCTTATTATTTGGTGGGATATTAATAAAACAATTAAACATAAAGGAGTTAAAGAACTCTGCTTCTAAGATTCTTCACAAGCATATCAGACCACACTATCTACTAAACTCTCGACCTTCTTTAACATGTACCCATGATCCATCTACTTATAGCATGAAAATTGTCTTCTTGTTAAGCTATCACCCCCAAGGCCCCAACCCCCTTGCCATTTCCTTCTGCATTAGTACGATAGACTTGGGCATCACTTTGTGAAACTTCTCCTGATATCTATTACAAATCATACATTCTTCCTTGGAACTAGAATTTGAGCTTATCTTGCTTGGGTTGCTGTGACTTGGCTCCCTACTCACATCTGTCTGATTACCATATTATTGTTTTCCTCTCACTCCAATCTACAAAGTTGGTGCTCCCAGCCTCCCACTGCCAGAGCTTATTGATTAGAATAAAGGTGAAATGGCTAGGGATGTTGGGGGCCATTGTTCTACCTCACTGTAAAAGTTGGTTTTTTACGTTTTTGGAGATTGCCAGTCAAAAACAATATGAAGTGGATTCTCCTTGTCAGTGAAGTCGTTGCATTAAAGCATACCTAACCTGGTACTTTCGTTCTTACTAGTGTCGAATATGTTCAAGCTAAATGAAGAGCAACCTTCTGGATTCTTTATTGCTCCAATGTCCACCTATCTGCTTCACTTACCAGGTTCTAGGTGCTTAGGCGTCAATAATGACAATATGGGTTACTGTGTCATGTTACTGTATTATGCAAGTTTTATCACTACAAATTCTTCTGATTCTGAATGGTTCTTAGGAGTTCCAAGTACTGGAGCATTTTAGCTCTTTCAAGAGTCGCTGAGACTTCATAATGAATTTAATAATGAATGTATATTGGAAAATTTTCTTTTTCATGTTTGACAATTAAGCATGACCAAAAAAATTTGTTCCTTGTATTTGATTCTGGTGCTGTCTGTGGCAGATAAGCAATCATCTGGAGCTTATTAAGCCAAACCCAAAAGATGACCAGGAGAAACAAAAGAAGGATGCTGACTTGGCCAAAGAAGTTTTTGGTTTCGATATCGATTTGGTAGGTGGGGCTGCTCAAAATGAAAACTTTATGGGCCTTAGTGATGCCAAGGATTGTGGGAAAATGAGAGCCCTTGAAAGACTGATGGCTTCTTGGCTGTCACACGGTGACAAAGTTCTTTTGTTCAGTCATTCTGTCAGGTTGGATCAATATCTTGCTAATTATCTTGCTTGTCCCTTTGTTATTTTCTGTTTCCTCAATGCTGTATTTAGTTGCTTTACTATAGTGATCTTTGGAGTCTTTCCGAGTTTCATTGCACCTTATTGTCCCTTGCATCTAGTTTTATTACTATAGTTTTTATCAGGCCTAGGTTCATGGTTTAATTATTTTGTGCTCTGTTGTGGAGAGTGTCAATTGGTCTTGTATAATTAAAGGTTAAACTGGAAAATCTTGAAAGTGTAAGTCTGATATCATTTTTACGTGGAGATGCACACACTACTCAATATTATAAAGAAAAATTTGCCAAGAAATACCTTGTAAATATCTCTTATTTGCGCACAAAACTACCTTATAATTTCTTTTAGTCATGGTACCTCTACAACTAGTGGTTCCCTTCCAAATTTTTCTCTATGGCCCTCTGAAAACCAAGTTGTCTCCTTTGTTCTGTTATCCTCGCCCTATGTCAATTACCTACCTCGTCTATCATCATTCAACCCTCTCCACCCATCAAAAACTCTCTATAACTCATTCTTCACTCTCTCTGTGTCTTTCTCTGCCAATGAATTGCTTCTTTAAACTAAACGCACATCAACTGGTAAAACACAATTGCACTTAGTTAGCAACGAGAATGAAGAGTGGGAGCTGGTAGTTTTACGGAAAAAAAATCATACTTATAAGGTTGTTTTCTACCAAATTTCTTTTTACATATGATTTATTTATACCTTGTTATGTTGTGTCTTGACTGGTTATGTTAAAGCTGCTTGAATAAACCCATTAAGAGGGCGATCACATTGGGTGAGGCAGTATTGATGTGGTTTTTGTTGCTGAAGTTGTTATATACTAAAGTTGGATAAGTTCATTTTGATGCTTGTTCTGGTTCTTAATTCGTATATTGATCATTTTGGCAGGATGCTAGATATCCTGGAAAAGTTTCTTACGCGCAAAGGTTATTCCTTTTTAAGACTCGATGGCTCTACGCCCACAGGATTGCGCCAGTCTCTTGTTAATAACTTCAACTCAAGTCCCAGCAAGCAGGTATTAAATGAAATTATTGGCCTGCAAAAGCTAGTTATCGCTGCAGAAATTTAACCTGCTAAATATCCTTGTAGGTCTTTCTTGTTTCAACTCGAGCTGGTGGACTTGGATTAAATCTAGTAAGCGCTAACCGTGTAGTGATATTTGATCCAAACTGGAACCCATCACATGATCTGCAGGCCCAAGATAGATCATTTCGTTTGGGCCAGAAGAGGCATGTAACCGTTTTCCGCCTTATTGCTGCCGGCTCTCTTGAGGAACTAGTGTATACTCGTCAAGTATACAAACAACAGTTATCAAACATTGCTGTTTCCGGGGAAGATGGAAAAGCGGTATTTTGAAGGCGTTCAGGTGGAGGAAAATTCACATTAACTTATAAATATACAGCCTCTTTTTTGGTTCTTCCCGATCCCTGAAGCCAGATTATCACTGTGTTCATTGCTTTCCCCTTCTTCAGGACAACAAACAATTTCAGGGCGAGCTTTTGGAATAGGTAATCTGTTTCGAGATCTTTCTGACAAACTGTTCACTAGTGACATAATTGAATTGCATGATAAGCATGTACATGAATCTATGGATCCAAAGAACGTGAATAACCCACCAACAAAAGCAAGAGGATCTTCTATGTTAAAATCTAAAAAGCCACCGCTGCGTGAAGAGTTGGGTAAGTCTTTCACATTTTCTATACACTTCTTATATTCAGATTTTGCATGTTGTAGGCATATTTGAATAAGCTATCTACATGGTGTAAGTAGGGGTGTTCATCGGTTCAAGAGTGAACCAGAACAAATTGGAGACCACTAAAGTTCCATATTAAAGACCGAACATCGGACTGGTAAAATTCCAATAAACGTTATTGTTTGTTTGGTATATTATCGTATTCAATTCGCTGCTTGGAAACTATAAATAATAAACTTCGTCTGTTTTTTTTAAAGAGGAACAGAGATTAAATGCATATTATCGCACTCAAGAAGCATAGGGAAATTTAATCAAATAATTACTTGATTAAACCACTAATACTGACAATCTTTCACTGCCACCAGCACCCCAACCTGCCACCACCACCATCACTAACTAACCACCGAACACCTTCACCACTACTATCTTTCACCGCCAACCCATTCCGCACCATACCATTGTTCAGGAATAACCAAATTCAACAAAATTATACCAAAATTGGAACAAAAGAAATGGTGTGAGAGGGACACATATTTCAAATTAGAAAAGAACAATGTTATAGAAAAAAAAAAGGGATTATCTATGATCTACCCCTGTGTTTTTCAAAATTCTACGATGTACCCCTTATGTTTTTTTGTTCTACATAGCACCTTTCAACTCTTTATATTTTCTCTATGGTACCCCTCCGTTAAGGTCAACGTTAAGTTGACCGTTAGTTTCTTTATTTCCCAACATTTGGAGGAAAATTTCCCATGAAAATTCGATCTATAGGTTCGTTGTTGCTTCTTTAAATCTGAAATATTCATAATTTCATGAGTAGATGAAAAGGATCCGGAACTATAAGTTTGGAGTTAGAGAACATAAGTTCTTGAGGTTTCGAATAATGACGGAGTTGGCGGGTCATTACATATTCACATTAACGTCCCGTGATAAATAAGAAATAACGGGGTACCATACAAAATACTTAAAAAGTTGAAGGATACTATGTAGAACAAAAAAACATAAGAGGTACAACGTAGAATTTTAAAAAATACGGGGGTATTCCATAGAAAAACCCAAAAAAAAAAAAAGAACAAAAGAGACCAAAGAATTTATATATCTACTAGGATTTCATTTTCACAAACCAAACTTGAATATTATGAAAAGAAAAAAAAATACTCTCGTTTGGGTCTAAACATTACCTCTCGATCTTCTACACGACCACCCGACCTATCGGCATGTTTTTTCGTAGGTTTTTCGGACTATGGTGGTGGTTTTTGGTGGTAGTTTTGGTGGATATGGTGGTGGTTTATGTGGATGGTGATAGATGGTGGTGAACAAATAATTGGATGCCACCACTCGGTATTGTCACCTAGTTTCTGCCTCTTACAGAAAAATTCATCTCAGACTGTTCCTAACCTGGATATTTCTTCTTAATTTTAGAGCTCGTTTAGTAAAGCTGTATCTAAAGGCTACGCTCAAGTTTTTTTGTCATGAGGTGACCGATGTATATTAGTGAATAGTTGGCATCGGGGGAGAAAAACACGATCGCGGTTGCGTTCGCGGGAACGGTCACGTTGTCGCGGGGAACGGCTTGTAACGGGGGAATAGATCGTTTCACGGCCGACGCGGCGTGAATTTTTTAAAATAATTCACATTAATATGTTCTAACCTTATTTGCATTGTTTTAGTTTATGAAGCATTATTACAACATAATATAATCAAATTTATCAGAATATCACGTTTCATCAGCTATATAATTAAATCATAAATATTTTTGGCCAATGTTTGAAAAGAACGGATGTAACGGGGATAAAAGCGTTCTAATGCCGCAAGTTCGCGTTACGGAACGGACAACGCTGTGAGAAGTATGTGATTTTTATTATGGCGTTACGTAACGGGATTTCGCGGAACGACAAATCCAAAATCCGTTCTGGAACGGCCGTTACGTAGCGGAACGGGAGAGTTTTAATTCCATGGTTGGCATTTGTTGTTGGCTTCAATACGAGGAGAAACCATAATTTTTGATTCTCAAATCTCAATTAGTGGTCATACTAAATTTAAACACAATTTTTGTTAAAAGTGTCACATATGTTACTCGGACTTGGGTACTTGTGTCGGATGGAGCCATATTGGTGCATGTAAGTACCAGATTTGGCTATTTTATGGAAAAGTTCCAGAAATTGGGTCCAAATTGACGGTCAACTCTGAGGCCTCCATACTATGTCGGTTGTCGAGGACCTGTGAAGGGTATTTGGGTGAAATTAAGGGTCAGAGTAACATAGTGTATTAGTGTTGCATTTGCGGCATTGAAGAACAAGGATGCTTTTTCAGCGAATATATTGATCTAGCTATTTTTTCAAGGAGGTTAATGTGAACTGCAGATCCATGCTCCCTTGTATTTAGTATGTAGGATATCAATTACAAGTTCATCTGTGTTGCAGGTATCTTGTATTCGCATCGCAATGAACACATAGTTAACTTTGGAACTGGAACTAGTCTCATTAAAACAGACAGGGTAACTCCCTGTAATGATTTGAAGGAGCCTCATATCCATCCTGTAGAAGCCAAAGATTTGGGCAGTGGTTCAGAGAAGAAGACTTCACCTAGAGAAAATAAAAAGAGGCAATTTAGTCTAATTTCTCAGTTCATGCGTATGACAGAAATTGAATTCAGTAGGTGGGTAATATCCGCAGCTCCTTTTGATCGAGAGGAAGTGCTTCGTGACTACAAGAGGAGGAGAAAGGAGAAGATTTCCAGTGTTTGATACCAAACTGCATATTTCTCTAATTAATATGTACAGTTGTGTATATATTGTGCATAATTTTTGCTAAACATAATATCTTCTGCTACTGTTGTGTACATAATTCTTTTTCTACAAGAGTTGTTTACATAATTACGTCCAATGTATCAAAAACTAGTTTTTATACCCGTGTAAAAATGCATGGGAAGTTTTATGTAGATATATTTTGGTATATGTTTTCGTCAAATCAAATTATATAGATTTTAAAACGCTGAATTGGTGCAATGCCTTTAAACAAAAGATCAATTCATCTATAATAAGAGTGAACCTAATCAGTTAAAAAACATTCGTATTAGGCCCATTAAGTCCATGCATTCATTAGAGTCTATCTTAGGCGTCAAAGTCTAGTTCATGTTAAAATGCAGGCATTTAAATCTTTTATGTGAACCCTGTCTATGTCGATCTCGGTTCAAGTCTAATCTCGATCCATTTCAATCTAAGTTCAAACTTAGTCCATTTTCAATGCTGCCATGTACATCTCGAAGTCCCAACGTCAAGCCAATATTGGACTAAGTCCAAAGTCGGGTCCATATAAGGCCCGATTCATGTCCTAAGTCTAGTCAAGTTCAATTCCAAACTCATATGGGGACGAAGTCCAAATTGCGAAACTCTAAACCTCTAAGTCTAGCGAAGCTAGCACTTTTTAAAGACCACATAGGCAAATCTTGAGTTTAGCGAAGCTACTCACCCTTTAAGACCATAATGGCACCCTTTAGACCTAGTGAATCTAGTCATCCCTAAGACCATAACGACACCCTTTGAGTTTAGCGAGGCTACTCACCTTTAAGATCATAACGACACCCTTTGAAACTAGCGAAGCTAGTTATCTTTAAGACCATAAAGGCACCCTTGGAGTTTAGCATAGCTACTCAACCTTTAAGACCATAATGGCACCCTTTAGACCTAGCGAAACTAGTCATCCCTAAGACCATAATGTCACCCTTTGAGTTTAGCGAGGCTATTCACCTTTTAAGACCATAATGGCACCTATTGAACCTAGCGAATCTAGTAATCCCTAAGACCATAAAGGCACCCTCCGAGTTTAGCGAATCTACTCCTACCTTACATTATAGCAGCCCAAATCCTCGAATCTGGCGAAGCTAGTCTACCCTAAGTCCATAATGGCCCAAAACTTTTAAGTTTAGCGAAGATAGTCCGTCTTAGATCCATAGCAAACCAAAACCATTGAGTGCGGGCAAGCCCGTCACCCTTAAGTCCATCGAGGTAACCTATTAAGTCTTGTGAAGCTAGCCTTCCTTGTCACCATAGAGAGCCCGACCATCGAGTCCAATCTGCTTGAATAGTCTAGTCTAGTCCAGTCCAGCCCAGTCCATGTCTGCATACAATTAGGTCTATACTACTCCAAAGCCCATACATTTTCCCATTTCTATCTCTCATTTCCATTTCCCATGTCCCTTTTTCATTTCCTATTCCCATTTCTCATTTTTCGTTTCCATTTTCATTTCTCATTTAAAAAAAATCATTTCTTAAAATTTACAAGGTCCATTCGATTTCTGTTCGGGAAAGGTCGTGAGGTTATAACTTAGGAACGTCCAACGAGAGAGGAAACGAGGTCGACCTACTCCCGGACTCGTCAAACGAATTCTCACTTTCTCGGAGAATCTTGAAACTTACGAATTATCATCGAGATGGGAGACACTTCGAACAACTCAATACAATCACGGCTCGGCTCAAGCGATAAACTCTCGTCTTGAGGAACAAGACAAAGAGATCGACATCTTTGAGAGAAAAGGCCGGCAAATGAGGAAGAAGACGAGGATGAGACTCTACCCACGACCACCTTCTATCAAGTCGATTCACACTCAAGAGTCGGGCTCATGGTCATGACATCGTTGATCCTAAATTGAGGGAAAAGCTCCCTAAAAGGTAGCATTGGGTGACCTACCAAAATTCAAGGTGGTTAAAGACCCGGATGATCATTTGAGAGCCTTTTCCATCTCTATGGCTCTTAAAGGCATGAGCGAGGACTTGTTTGGATATGTTTTCCCTTTAACCTTAAATGCAAATCCATCCAAGTGGTTCAAATCACTAAACAAGACAAAGCTGCATGGCGGGATTACATCAAAGAAGAGTTACGCAGCGGTACATATACAACACTCAGCTTCCTATTGGTCTTCGTGAGTTGGAGTTAACTAAATAAAACTCCAACGAAGATTTTGTCACCTTCCTTAACAGATGGAGGGAAAAGGTCGCACAGATGACTAATAGACCATCTGAAGAGGACCAAGTCCGAATGGTGATCCGTAACATGCAGTCTAAATACGGAGTACACATTAAATTCCAACCCATATAGTCTTTCACGAAACTCTACAAGGTTGGTCTGCTGATTGAGGAAGAGTGCAAGCCTTTAAGAATAAGGGTGGTAATAATAACAACTCTTTCAAGAAGAGTAACAACAACCCTTTTGGCTCCAAGAGCAATGATGTCAAATCCTAACTACTGAAAAGAGAGGTTATCAAAAGCCTCAAAGAACATTTACTCATTTAGGCATGTCTCTAGAAGAAGCCTTCATGCAAAGGGAGCACTTCAGCCTTTAGGCCCTACTCCAGACGCTGCTCCTGAGAATAGGTCCAGGAAGTGGAATCCTAATGCCTACTGCAAGTACTACCAAGGAAACGGGCATATGACATCGCAATGCTGGACTTTGAAGCACACCCCACAGGACATGGTTGAAGATGGTAGAATGCCAGTTTCGCCCGCAGCAAAAGTCAACAACAACAACAACAACCCCTTAGGCAGTGCCTAAATAATGTAGGGGACTTAGTCATTTGGCGCTAGTCTTCTATGTTCAGTCGGAGAGTCCCTCCCCTAGCTTCTTTATTTCCTTTCCTATCGAGTCTATGTCATTTAGGACTTTAATTCTAATCAGCCTTATGTCTTATTTATTTCTAAGTAATAAAATAATTGCATTTTATTTTCATCTTCAATAGCCTTCAATCATATTATATATGCTTTTAATTTAAAGATGAAACTTAAATCACCTAAAAGACCTTGATTAATAAAAAATAAATAAAATGGACATACTTTGGATTAAGAGTTATATCCCTCTTCCCTCCATCATTCCAAAAAGCCATCATCCTCATAAACCATTATCTCAATAGCCTTTCAAATCAAAGCTCCACAAATAACCTTCAAAGCCTTCCAATACCCAAAACCACAAAAAACTTGTGTGCAAGCCTCAGTACATAAAAAGTCAATGCCAGACAACAATAAAAAAAAGTGAAAATTTCAAAGTGCGAAAAAAAGAAAGCAAAGCAAAATCAAAAGAAAACACACAAATCAAATCTAAAAGCAAAAAGAAAAGTCAAAGGCAAAGAAAATAAAAGTTAAGCTAGGGGGCTTGCACACCAGTTCTACCCCTCATTCCAAAATCCTTCAATCGATCAAAACCTTAACCCATACAATCCAAATCCATGATCCTACCTTAGCCCGACCAATTAAACCTTCATCAAAACCTCGAAGCCTTAAACCTTTCAACCTTTCATCCACCTTAACTACTTCTTCAAGGTATGTCCAAACCCGCTAGGTTGAAAACCCGAAAGGGCGGCCTAGGCAAAAGTTAGGCCAAAAAAAAATATCGAGATCCGAGAACTACGAATGGTCTAATTCCGCAAGGATACATAGGAATCCTGATCATCTCGAGGTTCACCGCTTAAATAAAATAAATTAATCAAGGTTTCATGATTTGACTTTCTAGAATTTATAAGCATGCTCTTTCTAGATCCCGACATATATATACTCGAATCTGAACCTAGCTACGTCAAAGCCTTTTCCCACCTACAGTCATTTAAGTCACAAATTTAAACCTTTTATTTTTCAACCCAAACTCTCCTTGTCCCTCAAGGACTCCCCGACAATTCCATGATCTCTGGCGATATTTGACTTTGTCTGTATTAACCTCTTTAAAGAAGAATCCCCGGTGAAGAACTTTGAATCCTCAATACAAATCAAATACATTATAATCAAGGCTCATAATGCCTAAATTTAAGACAATCTTAGCCAAAGCAGGGGCTTCCTATACATGTGGTGGTTCCTCCAAATAAAACTCCCGAAAAGTTGTAATCTGTGGATTTCACTTGCGGACCCGATTATTTACCAAAACGGTTTTGAAAATCAATCTATCTACTTCTAATCAATCCACCTCTCTACCTATCCGGTTTCTTAACCTTGCATAACCCGACCTTGCATTACATTTCATCTTTCCTAGCCTTGCATAACCCCGACCTTGCATGACGTTTCATCTTCTTTAGCTTTGCATAACCTTACTCCTTGCGTAGCGTCTCATACATCCTTAGAGAGTCTAAGTTTGCATTTTTGCATCATTATGTGCATCATTATGTGAGTTGTTTGCACCTATCTGCTAACATCTTCTCCGGCAGGTAATCAGATTACTTGTATTTATCGTCTTTGCGGACTAACTTTGTTTTTTTTGAAACCAACGATATATAGATTAGTCCTAAAGCTGGAGCGTTTAGAATCATTCTCCCGTTCAGACACCAGTATACTTTGACCTTCGGTTTCCTGAATCTCGGTCAAAGTGGAGGCTTCGTAGACACATAATCGTGTCTCCCCATTTAAGGACCTAATGATGAAACATACCACGGTTTTAATTGGTCCGACCCAAGGGTGAGCGATCAGAAGAGCCTAGCCCAAAAGTATTTTTAAACCATAAAGCTTATATATTTGCATTTAAAATCCAAAATCCTGTTTTAAAGGCCAATTAATTATTCACGATAATTAATTGTATTTTGAACCCACAAATTAAATATTTTGGGCCCAATTCTTTGAAAAGCTCAATTAATTATTCATGATAATTAATTGTATTTATTTATTAGTTTAATAAATATTTTCATAAATAAATATTTTAAAGTAAAGGATTTTAAATTGAAATCAGATTTTGTCTCGTAAAATAGTTGGTTTCCGGATTGAAAGATAAAAAGATAAAAAATTTTTTAGAAAACCGCGTTAAACAAAAAGTTTGGTAAGATTGATGTTGCGTCCGGTGCAAGCTGTGCGCTTAGGCGCTATTGGAATGCGCTCGGCGCCTATCTGCGCGTGACACGTGGCATTGCGTGTTCCACCCGGCTATGCGTCCAGCGCACCTGGTGTGGGACGCGCAATTTTCTTTCTTATCTTTTTTTTATTATTATTATTTTCCTACAAATAAGCTGCGATTTTCCGGATCTAAACACAGTCTTTACACCCGAATACTTGCGATCTCTCAAGGCGAAAATACTCTCATACTTCCATACTTTCATATTCAAACACATAAACACATATTTACAATCACAGAAACCCATATTTGCAAACACATAACTTTGATCGATCTTCACAAGTTTTTGTTGAAAGGCTTCAAGATTGCTCTTCCCGAAAGTTGTTATTCCCTCAGACTAAAGCCACACCGGTATATTATTGAGGGTCCTTGAATATTTCTTCTTACTTAATTTATTGAAGTTACTAATTAACGATTTCCTTCATGATATAGATCTTTAATAAAAATCCGTTCTTTTGTATATTCTAACCTCTATTCTTTCTTTCTTATTTTCTTATATATTTTCTATCATTGCCCTTTATACTTTTATCACCAACATTTTATGACGACTAATCAAGGCCTAAAAATTGTTCTAACATTAATCGAGATAATTTGGACAACCTAGTAGGAACCATGGTAATTTTGGTTGCTTAATAACGTGTCACTAAAAAATAGTCTTTTATGTGTTTAATAAACCAATCTAGACTAATATTTTTAGGGTGTTTGAAAATATTATGTGGTTGTTCTTTGGTATAAACTTTGCTATGAGTCGTGTTAAGTAGAGGCCATTAATGGACGAATTTGATTCACGATCTTATTCGTACCCTCACCCCGGATTCAATCTATGGTTAATGGCCATTAATGGAGTCGCATGGAAATCTACGTTGGATAAGTCGCTAGTTGTTCCTCCGATTTCCCGATATCCCGTCGGACTTATGAGTCTTCGCTTTAAAAACTTGTTGGCGGCTGAACGTTTTCAAATAAAGCATTCTAATGAGGTAGTCGAATCCGTGGCTTCATCCTGCGTGGGGTAAATAAAAACACGCCTACATAATGGCACGAAATAAGGAGTTGATAAATAATATTAAAATAAGTTAAAATGATACGAGTTTACGTTATAATGGCGTAAAAAAGAGTAATAATGACACGTAAATGAGTAATAATGATATGGTGCATATCGCAAAAATGATATGGTACATTACACAACCTAATGTCATTTATACAACAAATGATATCATTATGTATAACTTTCATGTCATTATTCACCAAACACAACCTAATGTCATATATAACCTCTTTATCTCTCCTCCCCCTCAAAGGACAAAACCTCACATTCACCCATCCACCATCCACATCCACCACCTCAACTCCTCTCGCCCCCACCGCACCAGACCGCCACACCACTGTATCACCTGCCGCCGTCAGAGCTCACGACACCAGCACCAGCGCACTGGCGACCAGCGAACACCAGCACCAGCGCACGACGCCTTTGGCTCAATTCAATCCTAATTTTTGCATTTTTTGAAGCTCTAATTCCTAATTCCTATATCAAAACATTCTTTTATGCACGAAACAAATTTTGAAAATTCCAGAATTGAAATAAGCCATGAAGAAATTCAACAATCGCCGGCGAGAAAGGAGGAAAATCTGGAACTTTTACAAACAATGGTAACTCCTCTTCTTCTGTAGCTTAATCTACACATTTAGGTCCGAATCCGAGTTTCTTTAGCTGAAATTTTGAGCTTAAATTCTTGAATTTATGTTAAACTTTGGATTCATTGTCAAGTTTGCCAAAAAAAAATCGATTTCTACTTGAAATTGGTACGAATTCTGCAGCAACTTCCATGCCATGGTTGCGTTGCAGGTCTTCTGCAAATTGATTGTAATTCCTCTTCCGCCGGAGTCGTCGGGGTAATTTCCACGACATCCGCCACCGCGGTACGATGTTGCAAGTTTTAGATGATATGAAGGTGGAATGTATGGAAGTGAAGGTTTAACAATGGAGGTTAAGATGAGAGGAGAGGAGAAGTGAGAGTGGTGGTGGTTATCGTGGAACGTCCATCTCGCCGGAAAATAAGGAGAGAGAAAGTTGGGGTTAAATGGAAAACCGGTGGTGTTGGAAAACTAAAACTAGGATGGCCTTAAATTGGAGAATTGGGTTGTTTCACACGTGAGAATGGAGGTATTACAAAATAATATATGGTGTAACAGTTTACTTCAAGACTTTGTGATAGATTATACGTTCGAAATACTATCTTGTATACTACATTAGTGGTAAATTTCGAGATCCCGCGACCTCTATTAATTACATATTTAAATTTTCAAACTCCTTTTGCTGGCAACTCTTGATATTGGCACATAGAATTGTCAGTGAATGAAACAGGCTGAGGAGATATAAGCCAATGTGAGATAGAGACTCCTTGGCTTTTATTGATCGTCATTGCAAAGTACACAAACAAAAGGAGCTATGTTCTTTGGAACTTTTTATGGAAAATCTTATTGCTTCTGATGGGGTCAGTGTCATTCGGGGAACAAAAACCTTATGGCCCACATTACTTCCAGATACTACAATGGCCTCGATAATGGGATTGGCGAGGTGCTTAACAACCAATTTCATACGGTTGCACAACCTGAAGTCCGGTCGACATTCCTTAGGAGCATCACAGGTGCCCTTCCTCCACCTTGTACTATGATTTGGTAATCCCCGACATTTAATTGTATTCAAGGATTCGGTAGAGTATATCTCATGAATTTCACAGTTCCCTTCCTCTATTGAAGTTGCATCGAGCTAAAGTAAGTTCTTTCTTCCCCCGGCAGCGGGACTACACGTGATCATAACCATCTCAACAATCTCATTGGTTGGAGTTCCCATATATGATCCTCGAGGCCGAGTATATGTTCTCTCGACTTTAGCCGCTAATAGAGTCATCTTCCCCATTTATCGGTGTTTCATCGGGAATACATTGGCCTCCCCATCATTCGGTTCTCCAACTTTGCGCGTCTTCAACATTCAATATCCACTCTAAAAATTCTCTAGTTGCATCCAAATTTGAGTTACGGGATCCCGTCACGAGACGCATATTTTGGGTTAATCTCGACACACGACAAAAGTCCCATAAATAAGAAATGTTGATTCTTTGAAAAGACAATATATCGTTCGCTCCTTTTGGAACAACGAGCTATATTTGTCTTAAGTCACCAGGCAGACAACGACTTTCTTAGGTAAATGGGATATATTTGTTGTTTAACATCCTTTAAACTTCTATCAAGAGCTTAAGCAATATTGGTGCATCATGGGTGCTTCATCTCAATTAATCAACTTTGCCTTTATAAGGAGTCTTTGCTAAGTCGATCTGGCTTAATTCCTAGACATGTCGAGTTCTCGGTAATATTTAACTAAAGTGCAAATCTAGAATGAGAAATTCTTCATCGTGGAAGCAATAAAGAGGAAATTCCACTTGAATCGATTGGTAAAATAATCTTTGCGCCTTATTGCGGCACACGATAATCTCGAAGGTAGGTCTTACCTATTCCTCCATAACTATAAACAAAGAACACACCTCCTCTTCTCCTCGTGAGACGGCGGACACAATTTCATGATAAATTCCCGCTTTGCTCACGACGGTTAACCCTTGAAAAATGATGTTCAAACTCCTCTTTTAACTTTCTGTGTCATATGATAACTCGTCCATTATGACCTTATTTTGTTCGGGATGGTCGAATCATGGAAATGGCATTTCGCTAAATTTATGGAGGGTCTTTGTAAGAAAAACTATGAGATTCACAAGGGTCCACAAGATAGCAATCTTCTAGGCGTGAAACACTTGTCCAAAAGTAATATTCGACCACATTCGCAGAACACGGGTTACACATAATTCACCTTCGAGATACGAAGAAGAAACAACAATGGGCAAGCCCACTTGTGAACACTATCAAATGGAAACATGTTTTTGAGAGATTTGTAATGATGAAGAATTTCATATTTGATCTTGAAAGTTTGAGTGCAAAATATGAAAGAGAGTTTCTCAACATAACCTCCATCATATGAGTGAATTCATATATATATATATATATATATATATATATATATATATATATATATATATATATATATATATATATATATATATATATACACACACACACACACACACACACTATATCGCTTCATAAAAACCGAAAACATCAACAAGTACTATTAGATAATCTTTAATCAGAGAACAAGAAAATCGCGGACGAAGGCGATCGAGAGGTGCGACCCACGTCCCGACTCGCGAGACAGTCAAGCTTCAGCGTCGTGAGGTGCGACGCATCTCTTCCTCAGCGCTCAAGTAAACTTTGCCTCATCGGTGCACCCAGTCGCGACTTACGGGCGGCTCACAAGGTGCGATGCGGGAGGGGCTCATGAAGTGCGATGCGGAGATGCGATGCTACTCGACTCCTTGTTCTCTTTGTTCACATATAGCATACAATATTCCATACGTTATTTTAAGTTACAACACCATAACTAGGCGACTCCAAATAACATATCATGAATTAAACGTTGCATTATAATCTAAATCTCCAACGAGGTGCTACCATTCTTGTTTTTAGCTTAGCTTCGATGTCGGCAAACACAAAATTTTGCGGTTGTTGGTCGCTTAAATGCAATGTTGCGAAACATAAATGTTATTCAATTGAAAAGGTCAAAATGGTGTAAAAGATTAACCTTTTCTAATCTACAAAGAGTGAATCACTATTCATATACCTTCGTCTTAGAGAAGTGTGCGCTATATGTGTAGAATATCATCGAACGAATATATGAGGTCTTTTCCCAAATAGTCTCGGGTTTTGACTACACGATAATAGTAGCATAACGAGACTAAGATTAGTAGATATTGTCTCGATTTTCTAAAGCTTACTTCTATTATCCCATCAATGTACTCCTTGTCGGCATCTTATAGAACCCTAGCATACCATACTTCTTAAAACGTTGGATATAGTACATCATCAACAACGTGTATGTCTTCGTAACATGTTGCATCTTTTACAAAATTCAATAATGTCCTTAAATAGAATTTTTCACTGCTCCCAATGCTACATGATAAATTTATCCTATATAGAAGCCTTTTTCTCTTGATGTCCATTCACGTGGACCTTGTTGCCACACAAATTTTGTAGAGGAACTCAATATATATCAATTCCCTTGCATCAGCATATTTTTTTTGTTGTAGTCCATCCAAGACAAAAAAATGTTTTCTCAATGTTAGTAGGCCTTTTAAGGACTGCTCCTACATTACATCATAAGTGTACATGAGAGTTCGCTCGTCAAGTAGATGAAAACTCAACCTTTCAACAGCGAGAATCCTAAAATGAATTGTGAACATGTATATCCTCCATATAGCTTCACATGGGGATTATGTCCGACAATCATAGTACATTTTGATTTCATCAATATGTTTAGAATCATCGAGTTTTGATGGTTTTGATATGTTCTTTGTTGTAACTCTATCGTAGCCCTTGTTTGTATACTTGAACAAATATTTGATGGATCTTGATTGGTTGCACCATTCAACATTTATGTGCACAATATTTCTGAGTAATTGAGGATTATGCGGAACAACGAATCTATAGTCAAGTGTGATGTTCTTTTTATCCACAATTGTTCCACTATCTCATCTTCTATAAACAAGAATAACCATATTTCATCCACTCTCATCCTCTCGTTGAACTTTTTTGGATAATGTTTTGTATACTTTTTGTCCTTCATACAAGGGGCATCATGATTTCAAGCACCGCACGGACCATGCATCATAAACTCTTTGACAACCTCGTGAGAGCTCGGATTCTCATCTTTGTTTGGAAGTTCAACACATATAATTTTTGTTTATCATTTCGGCATATGTAAATTTGTCTTTTCGGTGTAAAAACAACAACATACGTGCATGAGGCAAACCATGCTTTTGAAATTTCATTGTATATAATGTAAGATAATATTCAATAATCGACAAACTTATTATGACTTATTTATATATTTCCAATTTAATCTTAAAAAATATTTTTTATCTTGTGAACGATATCTTGAAAAAGATAGGATATAATAGGATAGATATATTGGAAAAGATAGGTTAGATAGGATATAATAATATACAAGGTGGAAAATATTGCAATTAGGCACAAAAAATAATGTTTATGAAAAAGAAATAAAATAAGAAAAGAAAATATTGCAGGGAGTTAGTTGTAAATTGTAATACATAACTATTTACAGTCGCATGAATACTTTAACAATCAACGTCATGAATTGAATATCAGTAACTTCAATAAAATAATAAAAAAGAATAACAAAAGAAATATTTTTAATTTAATTGACCCTTGGAAATTATACCTCCGTTTAGTCGTTAATTTGTACAGATCTTGGATTGAGTATTGGATGAGCCTTGAAAATTTGCGTTCTTAAGTATAATATTATGCGTGAGATTACGAGAGTAATCAAGATGAGTATTGAGTTTCTGTAATTGATTCGCAAGGTGGCGTGCAATTGTTTTGGACGAGATACAGATGGTGTTACTATATTAGGTGTAGGTATTAGGCATAGGTATCAATTAAGATGATGAAGATGATCAGGTTATACGTCAAATTAGTATAGGAAAAGGATATGGAGTGATGATATTTAGTTGTGATGATGGTTGATGAGTCGGCAATGAAGGTAGATTAGTGAGGTGTGGCAGTAAGTTTTTGTGAATATAATGGTCATGAATTTTGTAGTTATGTGGAGAGAATTAGGAGGGTCAGCTAAGCAAGGGAATTATGGGTGTAGCTGATCTAGGTGTGAGATTAGATGAATTTGGTGGGGTGGAGTACTTATATTTTTTTTTTTGGGGGAAAAACAAAGCTAGCATTAATTTAGGGACAAAATGTCCTTAAGTACATAGGGCGCCACTTCCAAAGGAGCGTGGTTTTCCCAAATTTATTCAACACCAAAAGGAACTAGCTTAGCTAAATGATGGGCAACAAAATTACCATCACGCTTAACATGAGACCAACTAACAGAAGAGAAATAAGTACTAGAAGATAAGATCTCATAGAGAATAGAGTCTAAATCCGAAAGAAATATGGCATTCTTTGAAAGACGGTTGATAACTACTTGGCAATCCGAGCTCAAGTAGGACCTCTTTATACCCAAGCGTTTCCCCGATCTCACGGCCATTGCTATTGCCTTTGCTTCGCAATTTAAGGGAGTCCGAGTAGGCTTTGATGCGTCTTGAGGTAGAGAATAATACCTCACCTCCGAGTTATGTGCAACAACACCAATACCCGCCCATCCATCAACCTCTAGAGATGCATACGCATTTATTTTGACCATCCCTTGAGGTGGACCACTCCATTTGTTAGCGTTGACGGCGAGGTTTGGTTGCTACGTTTGAGTATATGCGAGAGACATAAGAAACTTGCTCTTCCACAAGCCTATTGACACGAGCTAAAATAATGTGGTGCGGAGACAAGGTGCCTTGGAATACCATCCGGTCACTCTCTCCCCCGGATTCACCACGCCGAAACCACTCCTCTCGGTACCATCTTGGCATCCAACTTGCTCCGGTGCTCGATTAAATCGCACATAGTCCAACCAGGCTCGACATCACACATACCTTCACATCCTCGGCACGCCACAAATCGGCCAATACATGGACAATCAAAAATAGCGTGAGAAGCGGTTTCCATACCTCCACGGCCCCATGGACACGCCACATTATCAATCGAGATGTACGTAATGCGAAACGCACGAGTTGGCAAAGTAAGAGTGCACGAGACGCGAGGAAGTCTTTGCACTTTAGGACTAGTTTCCAAGCCCCATATATCCACCCAAGCCTTATGAAATAAGTCGAGGTTACCTCCTTTGCCTAACATGTACGTTGTTTTCATTAGAGTAGCAACCGTTCTTTGTAAGTGCCCAAGTCATCTCATCCGAAATATTGCAAGAACTCGGAGGAATTGCCGGGAATACAACGAGCATCTCTTTCATTGAAACGAGACTCAACTAACTCGCTATTCCACTCACGAGAATGAGAAAAAAATCAACTCACTAACTCCTAGACAAGCCATCACATCGAGCACTTGTTATAAATCTCCCTTCATCATCACCTACCCAAGGATCATCCCAAATGCTAATGCTCATACCATCTCCCACCCTCCAAATACTTCCTTCTTTAAGAAGAGCCTTCGAACTCCGAGATACTCTTCCACGAATAGCTACATGAAAACCCAGAGACGCTTGAAGAAAGTCACACTCAGGATAATACTTTGCCTTCATGACACGAGCAAAAAGAGAATTAGGCTCACGAGTTAGACGCCAAGCTTGACGCCCCAACAACGTGTCATTAAAAACTGCAAGATCTTTAAATCCAAGACCCCTAAGCACTTCCGCGTATAAAGAGAGTCCCAACTTTTCCAGTGAATTTTTCGGTGAGAGTCCGAGCTTCCCCACCAAAAACGCGCCATAGCAGCATGGATCTTTTGAATCACAGAACAAGGAAGTTTATACACCCCCATGAGGTAGGTAGGGATGACTTGAATAACAGATTTGAGGAGAACTTCTTTCTCGGCTCTAGAAAGTAAATTTTCCTTCCATCCTTGGAGTTTCTTCCAAATTCTATCCAAGAGAGCATCAAAAATGGATTTTTTCGATCTCCCTGTAATAGAAGGGATACCAAGGTATTTCTCATGTTTCTCCACTTGCCGCATCTTTAAAATTCCCATCAACTCCTCTTTTTGTTCAACAGTAACTCCTCTGCTAAAAGAAATTTCAGACTTTTCATAATTAATTTTACATTGGGATGTTGCTTCATGCGGTTGAGAATATCAACGATAATAGTGCATTCCTGTCTGGTAGCTCTTGTGAACAGAAGACTGTCGTCAGCAAAAAGAAGATGAGAGATTTCGGAACCATTACGGCTAGCTTTAGCACCGTGGATCAGTTTCGCCTAAACCTTACTCTGTATCATTTTTGAGAAAGCATCAGCAATCAAAATAAATAAATACGGAGAAAGAGGGTCACCTTGCCTGAGACCTCGTCCTGGATTAAGCGAACCACAAACTCCTCCATTAAGAATGAAAGAGTAAGAAGCGTGTAACACAATCCATGATCGAGATTCACCCAACGCCCATCAAACCCCATAGTTAGAAGAAGTTTCAGAAGAAAACCCCATTCCACTCTATCGTATGCTTTGCTCATATCTAATTTCAAGCGGCAATAGCTCGACGACTGCGGTTCCAGTACTTCATAGAATGAAAAACTTCCATAGCAATGAGAGCATTATCAGTAATAAGACGTCCGGGAACAAAAGCACTCGATTTTCCGAAACAATAGAAGGAAGAATTTTTTTAACCTCATAACTATTGTTTTAGAGATCAATTTGTACAACACATTACGAGGAGGGCAATAGGACGGAACTTCGGCCGTTAACAGTGGGGTTTTTTACTTTAGGGATCAAGGCAATGTTAGTATGATTAATACAACTCGGTGAATTAAGACCATGCAGAATACTACACACAAATTTTGCAACATCATCACCAACAATATGCCAAAAACACTGGTAAAAAATAGCATGCATACCATCAGGCCCCGGGGCTTTGCAGGGATGCATTTTCTTTGAAGAAGCGAGAGAAAATATCTTCTTTAGTGAAAGGGCGCAATAGGCTCCGATTACGGACATACGTAACAACGGGACTAATATGACTCGGGATCTCAGAAAAATTCGGCTCGGAAGGGCTCGTCGAGGTGAAGATATCGGTAAAATAATTCCCAAAAATATTTTCAAGCGATTTTATATAATGTGAGTAAAAGGTAATCGAAAACAACTAGGTTTGTAAAAGATTTTTTATTCAAAAGATTTTAGAAAAGATTTTAACTAAACATAGATATTTTGAAAATACTTTAGATAAAGATGAACTTTTTTAAAAGATTGTTTTGAAACTTTTTTTAGATAGTTAATATAATTAAATTAACTCTGTTGATTAAAATGCGCTAGAAAGTTGGTTTTTAGAAAATTGGCTTTTATAAAACTATTTTTAAAACATTTTTAGAAAGTAGGCTTAGTAAAACTATTTATAAAAAGATTTACGGATAAGGGTCATTAAAAAGGTTATAGTTTGGGCTTAAAAAAATTTATTTTAGGCTCGTTCTTCATTCTTTCTCCAATCCGGACCAATTAGAGCGGGGTATTAGTCATCATAGGGTACTCAAATGGGAAGACACGATTATATGTGTACAATCTTAATTATGATTTTTCCTAGTTAATTCCAATTCATGAAGGCTAATTGGAAGTTGAGCATTGTAGGAGTATTATTTGTGGCACTCTTCTTTAATGTAGTTTCAGTCATTCAGCTTTGTCTTGTTCAATGATCTAAACCATTTGGATGGATGTGCATCCAATGTTAAGGGAAATATATAAGCAAATAGGTTCTTGTGCATGCATTTAAGAGCCATAAAGATGGAAAAGGCTCTCAGATGATCTTCATGATCTTTGACCCCAATAGATTTTGGGAGGTCACTGAATTCTACCGTTTTCGGAGTTTTCCCTTTAGTTCAAGATCAATGATGTCTTGGCCGGGGGCGACTTTTGAGTGCAAGAATTGTTGCATCATTTGCTCGAGTTTTTTAAACCTTAGATCGGTTTCAGATTTCTCTGGAGGAGGTGGTTGTGGAGTCTCGCCGATCTCTTCTTTACAAAGTTTTAGTTGTTCTTTCAGTGTTTTGATCTATTTGTCTTGTTCATCAAGATGAGAATTTATCAGTTGAAATTGAGCCATGATGGCATTGAGTTTCGGATGATTCATTAGAAAATGGTGATAATGTGTTTGATGAGCCTTGGAGCGGGGGCGACCTTTTTAACTCTCTATTAGGCGTTCCTAAGTTGCAATCTCTCGGCCGATCTTTGAATAGAAATCAAATGGACCTTGTATGTTTCTAAAATGATTTTGGAAATAAAATGGATGATTTGAAAATGATATGGATTTTGAAGATGATGTGGGTTTGATAATAGGATGGGCTTGACCATGATGGACACATGAGCCTAACTACATGAATATGCAGACGTGGATTGAACTTTAATTGGACTACATGAAATACACACACTGGCTAGACTTTGGACCTACATAAAAAAGCAAGCAGACTATACTGAAGATTGGGCATTTGTTGAAATATAGGGAGTTAGCCTCTAGACCTACATGTAAATGCAAGCACTTTAGACTAAGATCGGGCCTATATGGAAATATCGATGATGTTAGTCAAACGTAGTGACCTCTGTCAAGTTCTTAGTCTAACGTTCGATGATGTTGGTCGATTACGCAACCTTTTCCTCATCCTTTGGAGTTTCAAAAGGAACACTTGGAATATCAATAGGTGGAGCTTTCTTTGCACGGACACGAGTTCTCCAGTAAGTGCGCTCAAATTTCGTGTTTTACAACACATAACTTAGGATTCTCCATGTAAAGGACAGATGGTTATGCAAAAGGATAGGGAGGAAAGGGAAAGTTTTGAAAATGTTGTGAATGGCCATCATTACGTCAAAATTAGCAATAGCATGAGACGAATAGGGTTGCACGTCAGGCGAAGCTAATGTGTGTCAAGCAATCTGGTGGCACGTGGTGCACGATGGTTGCCCATCGCGAGCCCTATGCATTTGTCGCACGATAGGTGTGTCTGTCGCATGAATGATGCACGTAGTTTGTCAGTTTTGATATGGTTTTGGTCGATCACGAAATAGATGTAATAAAATAAGAAGTAAAATTGTGAAAGACTCTTGCCAAAAGGACGAGAAGATATGGAGTATTTGTGAAGGAAGGATTAGTTTGTGATGAGATGATAAATTTGGGAAGGATTAGTTTGTGATGAGATGATAAATTTGGGAAGGATTAGTTCGTGATGAGATGATAAATTTGTGATGAATTTGTGTAAAGATGGATCTGTGATGTTGGATAAGATTAATTTATGATTTAGGATAAGATGAATTTTTGATGTAGGGATATAGGATAAGTTTACAGTGAGGGGATAGGAGATAGTTTTGTGACAAGGATATCGTATTGGGATAATGATAGAGGGCATTGTTTGTGAGGATATAGATTTATGATAAGGATAAATGAGATTGCTCGTAAGGATACTTTTGTGGTGGAAATATGAGATGAATTTTATGGTGATAAGGATAATGTTTGTTTTTTTTTTTTGTGGTGAGGACAAAGGATTGACTTTTTTGTGGAGATTGGGATAGACTTTTCTGGTGGGATAAGGATTGATTTTATGGAGATTAGGATTGATTTTGTGGAGGTTAAAAGTAAGATAGGTTTTTTGTGGAGATAGGGGATAAGAATTTGGCAAAAGACTTTCACAATGCAAATTGAGGATAGGTTTTTGAAAAAGATAGGGGATAGGTTTTCAAAAATTATAGGGGATAAGTTTGATGAAATGTTTTGAAAAAGATAGAGATTTTGACGATAAGTTTGTTAGGAGGATGAAAATATCTGACTCTCCCAGAAAAAGATAAAAAAATTTGAGATGAATGACCCTAAGTTATCATGACAGTTTTATAGCAATGAGACACAATGGTGATGGGACTCAAAAAGAAAAAAGATAAATTTTATTCTTTGAGAATAAGGTGAGATTTGTTTTTGACAAAATGGCCCTAATAAAGATCATGGTTCTAAATGATTGGGGACAGAAAAATGCATAATTTGCCATCATAACGGGGAAATTGACAATACCATGAGATACATAGGATTTGTGCCACGCTACAATGTTGCGTGTGGCTTGGAACCTATGCATCAGACCAGAGCGGTGTTTGACAATTTCGGTGAAGTCTTTAAAGGAAGACTCATAATCCTAATTGGATATTGAGGAATCTTAGGGACACTTAGGGATTTATCCAATATAGATTTCCCCGTCATAACTTCATAATTGGTCATGAACCAAAAATTGAGTTCGGGGGTGAGGGTACGAACATGATCAGGAATCACTTTCGCCCATTGCTCGCCTCTACTTAATACAATTATTCATAGCAAGTTTTATGCAATTAAACAACCAAGCAATCGATTTCAACACCCTAAAAAAGATTAGGCTAGGTTGGTTCATTAAACACATAAAATACTACTTTTTAGTGACATGTTATTAAGCAATCATATTACTAGGATCTTAAACTAATTGTTCAATTATCTTAGAGTTTTTGCGGGGATATACGGGGGTAATAGGGCATTTTGTGGGGATATACCTCATTAATTTTTTTTTTGTGGGGATATACCAACCTAAATTAAAATTTTGTTAAAAGGTACCAAAAACACTATTTACCGTAGAAAGTCAAATTTCCGGCCTTTGACTTGGTAACTTAACCCTAATTTATACCCTATAACACAAATTCAAACCACATAGTACAATTGAAGAACACAAGAAGTAAATTGAATTGAGATTAAAGCTAAAATAAGACATCATACCTTGAAATTGATGATTTTGGGCTGCCCTTTCTTGCTGAATTGAAGAGCGTTCTTTTTCAAGGTTTAAGGAGAGGGAAATGTTAAGGGAAGGGGTTGGTTATTAAGGGAGGGAATTCTTAAAAAATTGTTAAAAAAAACATTTCAATAGTATATTATGCGCGTGGTTGAGGGGGTAAAACACAACATTTGTTGCTCACTCGCGAGTTCCTACCAAGTCAGGCGGAAATTTGACTTTCTCGCCGGAAATAGTGTTTTGGTACCTTTTAACAAAACTTAAATTTAGGTTGGTATATCCTCACAAAAAAAATTTAGTGAGGTATATCCCCACAAAAATGCCCTATTACCCTGGTATATCCCTGCAAAAAACTCATTATCTTATTTGGCGTTAAAATATTTATTTAGGTCTTGTAATTAGCAATGGTAACATGTGAGGTGATGAAAGCAATAAATATGCATGTTCGTAAAAAATAAATATGTAAAAAGAGATTAGAGATTAAGAATATACAAAAAACACGAAATTGCTTAAAGATCTACATTATAAAAAGAAAGTTAGTAACTTCAAGCAAATAAATATGAAAGGAAAAAAATGAAGGACCCTAAAGAATATAATGGTGTCATTGGGGTCTTAGAGAATAACGACTTTCGGGAGCAGCAATCGGGGAGCTTGCAACGAAACCAACAGAAGATCGAAAGAATGTATGTGTCTAAAGTGTTTGAGAGTGTTTGTTTAAAATATGTGAGAGTATATGAGAGTATGTGAGCGTGAGAAAGTGTGTCAAAAAACTAGTGAGGCGTGGCCTATTTATAAGAAAAATAGAAAAATAAGATATGATCCAGCGATGCGCTGTGCCGCGGAACAATGATGCGTCGCATGCACCTCTGTGCGCGATTTCGGATTTAGGCGTTGCCTCGTAGTTGCGTGCGCGCAACAAGCTACGCCGACGCATTGAAATGCGCGAAGTGTATCAGAAGATCCGCCGTATTTTATATTTTATCCAATCTTTAAAAGATTCCGAGTTATCTTTATTATCAAATATTCTCATTTAAAAATCGAGAATCAATTGTCTAAAGAAATGAAATCGAGATTTTAAAAAATGCTTTATCTTAGAAAATATGTATTAAAAAAAATAAATAAATACGATAAATTATCAAGAATAATTAATTGGGCTTATCAAAGAAATGAGGTCAAATAAAATTAATTATCAGTAATAATTAATTGGGCATTAAAAAATGGTCTTAGAATCTTTTTAAATAATTAAATAGACTTTATGCTCTGAAAAACAGTTTTGGGCCTAGCTTTTCGGATTGCTCTCCTATGATTAGAGCAAATAGGACGACAGTATGTATCATCATCGGATATTAAAACGGGAGAGAGATTTATTTGTCTACAATTACAAGCTAAAAAGAAATCAAAAGACATCGGTTCACAAACACCCCGAGCACTGTCCATAAAGGAATCAATTACAAGGAGCTTCAATCACTCCCCACATGACTCCGTTGTAACGGCTAATATATGGTTGTTACAAGGCGACATCGGAGCTTCAATCACTCCTAATCACGCACCACACACAGCTATTCATATGAAGGAGTTACTAACTCCTCTTAGCCTTATTACAAGCTAAAATGAACACACAAAAGAATAAAAGTTCAACCTAAACTATATATGGTTAAAATTACAAAACAAACACACCAAAACAGAGAAAACACGTCCATTTCATAATGCAACAGCTCCTTGGACCTTAATCAACATCCGATGTAATACACGTGACAAATTTGGGCTTGAGAGCAAAAGGAGAAAACGCAAGAGCCTCTAACACAAGTGCAACAGGTTCATGAGCCAAATAATTCTTAAGGGGACTTGACTTTGGATCAATGCTCCTCTCCTTCTGGAATATTTTTATCTTTATCTTTATCCCCATTTAGATTTCAGCATGCTTTCTTTGGGGATCTATATTTATTTTGTTTATTATTTCATCTTGCCTTTTTTATTTTCTCGGTTTCAAATCGGGTGTTCTACCACGCTTTTTGCATGCTATTGACTCGTTATCAGCGGCCTTACTATCACGGGAAAATTCAATCTGTGTTGTGGCATTCTCGGCTGGTATGTAGGATTTTGTTATTTTCTTAGTATCGGTGAAGCATCTGGCAATTGGTTTATTGAACATCGCAAATGAACACTTTTTTTTTATTCTTGTTTACATGAGTTTGTACTTCTTGTGTTCAATATTAACAACAATTTGGAATTCTATGTAATTTTCATTTCTTTCTTTTGGGGGTCCAACTCTCTCCTCTTAAGCGTGGGAATAGTGTCTAATTAAATGATAGTCGACAAATCAAGCCTAAACAAATTAAATCCCCAATCATTGGTTCCAAATATTTGATTGTGAACAGAGAATCAAATCCATCATATATTCTCATCCTTCTTTGTGGACCCATTTTGGTGCGCTGGGGACATTTGGTTCTCGAGCCAAAAAGTAATTGTAACAGTAAATATTAATGATGTGTTGTGGGCTTTAATCTTATTAATGTTGCTGCATGTATTGTTGCATAGCCCAAGTAGAAGAGGGCAATTGTGATCTGATTATTAGTCTTGCAATTAACTGTAGTTTCTTGATCGACTATTCACAAGACCATTTTGTGTATGCACATTAGTCACATGATGTTATACAACAATCCCAATACACATACAATAATCATTAAAGGTTTGGGTGTAAATTCCCAAGCATTATCTAGTCTTATCCTTTTTTATAGTTTGCTCGGATAATTGAGTTCTTAATCAAATTAATCGAGCAAGTAATTTTGCAAAAACATCTTTACACGACGACAAAAGGTCACGTGTGATCATCAAGTAGAAGCATCAATTAATATCATAAAAACAAAATAGTCCACGTGCAGGGTGAATAGAGCCACAAATATCTCTTTGTAATGTTATTTTATAAATGTCGGAGATTCAGTGGTAATGCTATTTATAGATGGCATGGTTATCAATTTACCAAGCGAGCCAACAGAATATGATAATTCATCATTTGCTCGAGGGAATTCGACATCCTTTATTGAATGCCCTATTGAGTTTTCAATGGTCATATGCATCATTCCGTGCGGGGATGTCTTAATTGATTATTAGTAGATTAAGTGATTATTTGTCATCTAACTTTTGGTTAGTAGATATCATACTTATTTCAATGGATTAATTGATTAGAAATTAGAATAATCCCACTTTACCGTCTTCTAAAAATGGTCCCGACATTTCATAATCTAAGAATAAGTCCAACTTGGAGGTATATCTGCTCAAAACAAGTCACTACCTGTTGGTAACCTGCAAATGCAGGTTTAAAGTCTTCATTATGTAATTAAGAACTAATTTAATTTTGTAATAACCTAATTATGCAATTAAATTGCTAAATTTAATTATTTAATAAACTAAAATAAATGAAAGCAACACCCCTCCTCCACCCACGAGAAGGCGGTCCTCCCCTTATTCTTCCTCTTAGAACCCCCTCCTCTCCTCCCTCTTCCCTTGAAACAGGACCCCTTCCCTCCCTCACCTATACTAGATCAGACGTATCTCTCTGCCACCCTTCGAAAACCCGGGGCCACTCTCACTCATCCCCAAACAAATCACCACCATCATCCACTTCAAAACACTTCACTAAATTTCCCCCAAATCAACGTCGATCATAAGAAAACCCTAATTTTCTCTCACATCGCAAATCAACAACCATGTCGGTGACCACGAGTGTTAGCGATGCCATTATCGCCATTAAAAAGAAGCTTCAAGGTAAGATCGGTCAAACCAAAGCAAGCGATACTCCACCACCACAACCACAACCACAACCACAACCACAACCACAACCACAACCACCACCACTAAGAGAAAGCGCATACAACATACCCTCTCCAATAGTAGCCGACACTTCCATCACCATTAACCAACAGATTTATAAATCAAATGATCATGACTCAGCCTCCACATTTGCATCGTCAAATAATTTAACAGCGTCGATGGCGACACTTCAATCACCATTTACCATCAAATCTATGAATCAAATGGTCATGACTCAACCTCCACATTTAAGTCGTCAAATAATTTAACACCGTTAGTAGCCGACACTTCAATCACCATTAACCATCATATCTATGAATCAAACGGTCATGACTCAACCTCCACATTTTCATCGTCAAATAATTTAACACCGTCGATGGCCGAGCACTTCAGTCACCATTAACCATCGGATCTATGAATCAAACGGTCATGACTCAACCACCACATTTTCATCGTCAATGATTTAACACCGTTAGTAGCCGACACTTCAATCACCATTAACCATCATATCTAGGAATCAAACAGTCATGACTCAACCTCTACATTTCCATCGTTTAACACCGTCGGTAGCTGACACTTCAATCACCATTAACCATCAGATTTATAAATCAAAAGGTCATGACTCAACCTCCACATTTCCATCGTCAAATAATTTAACATCGTCTTCTTTCTCTTTCCTCTTTTAATAATCTCCCTATCTTACCTTCAATCACCATTAACCATCAGATCTATAAATAAAACGATCATGACTCAAACTCCACAATTCCGTTGTCAAATACTTTAACACCGTCAGTAGTCGACACTTCAATCACCATTAACCATCAGATCTATGAATCAACCAGTCATGACTTAACCTCCACATTTCCATTGTCAAATAATTTAACACTGCAGTAGCCGACACTTCAATCACCATTAACCATCATATCTATAGATCAAAAGGTCATGAATCAACCTCCACATTTCCATCATCAAATAATTTAACATCGTCTTCTTTCTCTTTCCTTTTTTAAAAATCTCTCTATCTTACTCTTTCTCCTTCTCTAAGCAACTCCGAAAAACAATGACCCATCAAGTGGTGGTGGTAGATTGCTTGATCTTTAGTTATAGTAATGAGTGGGATCCAGATAAATCATACTTCCTCCGCTCCACAAAGAATGCAACACTTGACTTTTCACGGTCTTCAATGCACAACTTTGACCATAAATATATTTAATTATGTATTAACAAAAATCATCAAAAAAAATTTAAAACTTCACATTGACATGAATTTAAAGTTCTCGCAAGACCATGTCATTATTATATAGTGGTGGAAATCATAGTCAAAATTTGCAAAGTTTGACTCTAAAAATGTAAGTCTTGCATTCTTTTTGTAAAGAAGGAAGTACATATTATCTCCCCCTGATTTATACTATTATAAGATATATGGAAATTAGCATTACAAAATAAAATAAACTACCAAAAAATGATAATTCTAGTAGATTCACCAAAAAAATAAAATAAAACTAACAATAAAAAAACAATTAAAAACACTTAGATTATAAAAAATGCACTTCTATTTTAAAAAAAAAACTTATGGAAAATAACATGCAAATTGTGCCATACCGCCTGAGGCATCAAAGAATTATTTTTCTAAAATTATTTTAAAAAAAAACTTATGGAAAATAACATGCAAATTGTGCCATACCGCCTGAGGCATCAAAGAATTATTTTTCTAAAATTATTTTAAAAAAAAACTTACGGAAGATATATAGTCTCTTATTTTTCTAAAATCTTCCTTCAAAGAAGAAGAAGGTTGAGAGCGTTATTCTCAACGGGTAACATAGTGATTGGAGAAATTAGGGGATGAAGGAGATGAAGAGTTAGGATAAACGTAGGAGAAGGTAAGAGATGGGAGGTGAAAAAGAGGGTTGGGTAATCCGACTTTTATAGAGGGTAATCCCTAATTGTCTCTCCCTATTGAGTACTTGATGATGAAACATACCATCGTCCTAATTGGCCCAGTCTAAAAGAAGAGCAATAAAACAATCTAATTAAGCCCAAAAGCATTTCGAAAACATAGAGTCTATTTGTTAAATCCAAGCCCAATTTTCAAAGGCCTAATTAATTAATCCTGATAATTAATTGCTTTTTTAATATTTTAATATTAATTATTCTCGATAATTAATTTTTAAAGGATATTTTGAAAATTGGATTTATATTCCTAAATATAGCTGATTTTGGATTTCAAAGGATAAGATTCGTCAAAGATAAAAAAAAAAATCTTAAAACGATCAAAAACTGTTCCATATCTGCGTTGTGTCAAGCGCAAGCTGGTGCATAGACACAACGTCGATGTCGTTATAAAGAAATAAAAACGTGAAGCCAGTGCGAGAGACGCACAGGTCGTGCGCCTAGCGAATAGTTGTGCGCGTAGCGCACAAGCTGTGCGTTTAGTGCACGACTTCGTTTTGTTATCTTCTTCGTGTCAGTTTCGGTTTCCTTTGCCTATAAATAGTTACATTTCTTCGAACGGTTTTCACACGCTTTACGACTTAGAATACGATTATAACACTTCAACATACTTGACAACACATAATCAGACACTCATTCAAACACATTCATACATTCGAATTTCTTATTTCAAGCTTCAAGATTGCTCCTCCATCCTGTAGATCGTTATACAAGACCCAAGCGACAAAGGTATAATTCCTGAGGGTCAATTCCAATTTAATTCCTTTTTTTACCAACAACCTACTTGTCATAATGTAGATCTTAAAAGAATTTGCGCTATACTGTATAATTTTCTCTAATCTCTAATCATTCTTTTATTCCTTTTCTATATTATTCAAATTCATATGCATGACTGTATGATTTGTTGCTTTCATCACCTCACAAGTTTATTCTTGCTAATCAAAGACCTAAATAAATGTTCCATTGCTAAATTCATATAATTTGGACAATTGGATTAGGTTCCCATTAATTTGATTGCATAATAACATGTCACTAAAAATTAGTATTTTATATGTTTAATGAACCAACATAGATTAATTTTAGATTGCATTAACATATTACTTGGTTGTTTAATTTCATGACACTAGACATGAATCGTTATTAAGTTGAGGTCATCAATGGGGGAATTCGAGTCCTGATCATACTCGTACCCTCACCTTGTAACTCAATTTTTGGTTCATTGACCATCTATGGAGTCATGACGACGAAATTACATTAGATAAGTCCCTAAGTTGTCCCTACGATTTCCTAATATCCAATTAGGTTTACGAGTATTCCTTTAAAGACTTGTTGGTGACTTCGTCATTTCTACCTTTACAATTAGGTAATCAAATACGCGCTCATCCCACGTAGGCAATAAAAAACACGCCTACAATTTGGCGACTTCACTGGGGAGGATTTTAAATTTTTAAATGAGTGGGTGAAATTCAAAATTTACGATTTATACTTGTTTTATGCTTTTAAATAACATTACAGTTTTCCATATGCATGACTATTTTTCTGGGCCACTATATGGATAATCGTCCTTGCCTCATTAGCGCAGGTTTTATGCATGAGGCCACTCCCGGAGGGTTTGCGCTTTGTCCATCCAAAAAGTTTCTTGAGTGATAGTGTTGGATCTTAGTCATAAGCAAACCTATCCAACCATGACATTGTTATCTTGTTCCAGACTTGAGACTAGAGTGCGTCCAACACGTGGCCACCTTTTTAAGCAAAGGCACGAAGCGTGGGATCAATCTCCTAGTCATGGACCCTTTCAAGCCTTAAACTAAGTCTAACCATAGTATCAAACATAGATCTTGACTTTAGGTTGGAACTGCATACTATTCTTGCCTATATGACATTATTGATTGCTTGTTTGCTATGTTCAACGTGCTTTCCCCTCGTGTTTTCCCTCGAATTAGGCTAGAAATCATGGAAAAACGACCAATACATCATCGAAAGAAAAACCGCATCGCCAAACCAGTGCGCCAAGCCAAGAAGCTTGCGTCTCATGCAAGTAACTTGTGCCTAACGCAAGAAGCTTACGTGTCATAAAAGTAACTTGTGTCTGACGCAAGCTGCTTGCATGGCACGCAACCCCATTGCGCGTGGCGCAAGCTGCTTGCATGGCACACAGTTCCATTGCGTGTGGCGCAAGTTGTCCAGCTTCATCACGGTTCATTTTTGTCGGTTCATTTGCCGGATTTCGATCTATCTTCGCATCATCGTTCATGATCACTTTTAGGTCATCTTTTCAAACAAAAATCACCTAATCTGAAGATAAAAATCAATCTTTTCATGCATATCATCTAAGGTTGAGTCTATCTTAAAAAGTACATCTAGATAAGTGATCATGATAGAGTTCGAGTCGTCATGCATGTCATCCCATCTTATCCATTCCATCCCTTTCAAAAAACATATATTTTTCAAAATCTATCTCACACCCTCCTCTATTAATTCTATCTTTTTCGAAAATACTTACTTAGTACATCCTACCACATGTTCAAAAAAAATCTTTTCAAAAATTAATCTATCCTTAATTTATAATAGCCTATATTTTTAAGCATGTTTAGTCAAAGTTAGCTATGTTTACTAGCCTAAATTAGCCTTAATATTACAGAGAATTTGCTTTCAGAATTACTTTTTATAGTCTAAATTAAGTTCTATGTACAATTATATTATTTTGGGTTTATTGAAATGAGGTATTTGAGTAAAGTATTTTAAGCTAAAAAAAATAAAGAGTTTCCCATCTTTTGTTTTCTCTCTTCGTGTCTCCCTCAAGAAAAGCCATGTAATTGAAAATTTGAGTTGTCAATTTCTCCATGCTCCACCGCAACGAGTAAAAATTATTTTAAGGCTATCAACCCCCATTTTTATTTAAGATGATTCACTCTAAATCTTGTGGAATAAAATTAAGATCCCAAAACTTTTAACTTCCTCTTCAATTATGGTTGTTTCTTGCTTGTGACCCATCCATGGATATAGCTCCTCAGTTCTCTTTTCCTCCCTCACTTCGTGCTTCATAATTAGTCCATGGAAAGACATAATTTTTTACTCAAATAATGGTTGGAAATCATAATTCTTAGTTGCCCATTTGCATCTCTTAAATTCTTGAGCAATTATCAATGGAGAAGGCCACCAAAACACTACCATTAGTTTTCCCAATTTGGCCGCATGTTATGTTTGTCCAAATATTTACAGCATGCAGTGGATTTTGAGCTATAGTTGTTGCATCAAAGTTGTAGATCTTATCGACTTATTGAATCTAGGTTCATAAATTCTTCAATCGGAGTTAAGAGCTATGAGTTATGCCCTCTGGAAGTTTATAATTGTTGTTGTCCTATTGTTCCCATTACTGCAGCGTATTGTTGGAGGTGTTGTTTGCTATGTTGTTGCATCATTCCCTTGATTTCCTATCATCAATTTCACTATCTTCTTTTGTCAAACATTACAAAGGTATTATTATATAGCCAAACCAATGTTATTTATTTTTTTAAACCCCAAATCAGTTTTGTATAAGTTATTGCTATCATATTATTTTAGAAAAACCAATTTCTATAACTAAGGAATTCTAAAATGGGATTTGAGAGGCTTCTTGTTCAGTTTAGCGAATGAGTTATTGATCCCTTATTATTATTGTCATTGTTGAGGTATTGTTGGAGAATTATATTATTAAGATCAGGCTATAAATGAAGTCAATAATCATGGATTCAATTATTCTTTGGAGGTTATAGTGGAGTATTATTTGAGTTATGGAGATTGAATATCGTTTGAGATAACTTTTATGTTCAAGAAAATGTATATACATGCCCGTGTGTGAGTTGTATTTCTAATATCGTATATCGTTAATAGTCATGGCCATGGTTATAGATGCATCCATGTGTGTTGAGTTGTGAAATGGTATTGATTGATTATAAAAGTATGTTTTTGTTCTATTATACTTACCAAAGAAATGATTTGTAAGAGATATTGTAGAAAGATTTAGTATTTATTTTAGCTGGCTTAGCTTATGAACTGATATGAAAAGTGGGCAAGATACAGGTGGAGGAAAATTGTTCGAGATAAGTTAAGACCCGGATAAGGCCTAGCTAGGATATTGTGTTATGTTCTATTATGTTACGTTAAGTTTTACGCAAAACATGTACTTGCGAGGTTGGTGTTAAGAGATTGAGTTGTGCCATCGTGGTGTCTAAATATTAATTTTCCGAACAATTACCAAGTTTGATTATTATATCAAACTGTTTTACGAACTAAAACCCTTTTGACGGTCTAAAGTAAAGTTATTGAGCTTTCGCTCATTTAATTTTGTGCTTGTTTTGTATTTCTTTCGTTAATTACAGGTGTCATATTGATATCCCTAAATCGTATGGATGAGCGAGAAGATGTGTATGTTTCCGGATTGTTATTGGTGAATTTAAAGTGTAATTTGATGTTTCAATAAGAATGGTTTTGTGGAATTTTTTTGTATTATATTCGGGATATTAGTCGGAGCTATTATGTATTTGAGTTTTGAAATAAGAGTATTGTATTATGGGCCCATAACCTACATGTCCATGATCATATAAAAGGGTTATGTTTCCGTTGCGAGTAAATGAAAACTCGAGGTTTATTACGTATTAATTAAGATTTGTGTATCTTAAGTGTGATTAGCTAGCACCTTGGAAGTCTAGGTTTGTTACATAATCATCCATCATCTTTTCCAATAAAAGATAATAACAAAGAGGTACCTTTCAAAAATGAATTTCGAAAATTCTATGCCCAGTCCAAATACCTCCAATCTAGTCCCATTAATCCAATCCCAATCCATTTGCATTCATTTTAGGCCTATGGGCATTAGAGTCATTGCATTCACTTTAGGCCTATGTGCATTAGAGTCCACATACATTCTTGTTAGGACCACATGAGTTCATGCATTCATATTAGGTCCACTTGCATTAGAGTCCATCTTAGGCCCAATCTAAGTCTAATCCCGGGCGCATTCCAATCTAAGTCTAACTCTAGTCCAATCTAAAGCTTAGGTCCATTTAAACCCAATTCATACCCTAGGTCTAGTTGGCATCTCCAAGTAATCCCTAGTCAAGTCTTAGGACTATAAAAGCCCAATTTATATCATAGGTCTAGTTTGCATCTCCATGTAAGTCCTAGCCAAGTTTTAAGACTATAAAATCTCACACCTAGGTCTAGTTTGCATCTCTATGTAAGCCCTAGTAAAATTCCAAACCCATACGAGACGAAACTCTAAATCCTTAAGTCTAGCGAAGCTAGAATTCCTTAAAGTCCATATAGGCAAATCTCGAATCTAGCCTCGCTTATTTTAAATGTAAGTTCAAAGTCTAGTCTCCCAAGTGTCTAGTCTACTTATCCTCCATAAGTTCAAAGCCTATTCACCCTTGTTGTCTAGTCCGCTTATCCTCCATAAGTTCAAAGCCTATTCACCCTTATTGTCTAGCCCGCTTACCCTAAACATAAGTTAATATTCTAGTCATCCTTAGGTCTAACCTACTTATTCTAAATATAATCTAACCTTTCTTATTGCCTAGCCTCGCTTACTCTTCCGTAAGTTCAAAATCTAGTCACTCTTAAGACCATAACGACACCCTAAAGAAGCTAGTCATCCTTAATACCATAACGACATCCTTTGAGTTTAGCAAATCTACTCACCCTTAAAACCATAACAAAGCACCCTAGCAAAGTTAGTCATCCTTAAGACCATAATGACAACCTTGAGTTTAGCAAAGCTACTCGCTCTTAAAACTATAACGGCACCCTAGCGAAGCTAGTCATGTTTAAGATCGTAATGACAACATTTGAGTTTAGTTAAGCTACTCACCCTTAAGACCATAACGGCACCCTAGCAAAGCTAGTCATTCTTAAGACCATAACGACAACTTTTGAATTTAGCGAAGCTACTCCTATCTTAAATCCATAAAAGCCCAAATCCTCTAGTGAAGCCGGTCCAAACTTAAGTCCATAATGGCCTAATTCTCGAGTTCAACAAAGGCTACTCCTCCCTTAAGTCTATAACAACCCAAATCATCGAGTCCGGGCGAAGTCTAGTCATTGAGTCAAGTCCGCTTGCATAGTCCGGGTCTAGTCCATGTCTGCATATGCATATAGTTAAGCCCATGTCTCCATCATGGTCAAGCCCGAACTATTCCACAACCTATAACAATTTCAAATACTTCATTTCAATATCATTTTCCATTTCTATTCCCATTTCTCATTTCCATTTCTCACTTCCATTTCACATTTCGAAATTCATTTATAAATCCTACAAGTGAGGTCCATTCGATTCTGTTCAAGACCGATCAAGAGATACAACTTAGAAACATGATGAGTCGCATTTGCATAAGCATTTTAAGTACATTTAGGTTGCATTTTTAGGTGTTTACTTCATTGTAGTTGCATTTAGGATAGGTTTTGCATTGGTTATGGCTTTTGTGCTCTATTACACGCCGTTTGTGCTTTTCTTAATGTTTCAGGTGATTTCTTAGTCGTTTGGATAGTTTCGGAGTGTTTTAGAGTCGAGTCGGATGATGATTGAAGGGCTCGTGTCGAGTTGAAGGTGGGAGTTCGGTTGATGTAACGTTTAGCTTGTCGCGGCTCACGTCTAGCGCCTAGCGCCCGGGAGCATGTGGCCTCTTGTGTGGGTCTTCATGCGGGGAAACGTTATTATTTTATTGCTATTGATTTGATTCTAGACTATTTTTTTATTTTTCCTCAAGGAGCACTTGTTACTTCGGACAATATCTCTCAATTTCTTTGTTTAGTTTTGGTTGTCTATGCCAAGGAGCTTAGGTGTCGTAGATCTTATACCTTACGATCCTGAACCAGAAAGAATCTTAAGTAGACGAAGACACTTTATTAAGCATTGGGAGATTTTTCTGACTCTGAATCCGAACATCTGTAGGAAGATCAAATTTTCATACAAGGTTTAGAGATGGTTGACGGATATGAAACGCTCGAGCCAAGGCTCACAGATTACTCCCAACCCAGCCTGCAGGCATTACTAAAGGTCTCAATGCCCAAAATTTCAAGATTGAACTAGCTATGATAAATATGATTGAGCGATCTCAGTTCAGTGGAGAAAAAGGTGAAGAATCGAATCTGCATATCCAATCGTTCATCCAGTATTGCTCCACAATCAAGCAGAAGGATGTAAAAAAGGAGCAGACTATGGAGATGCTTTTCTCATTTTCGCTGAGGGATAAAGCAATGCTTTGGGTAAATAGCCTTGACTAGAGATGTCAATGGGTAGGATCTGAACCGAATCTTTAGGATCCAGATCCAGATCCGTTTTTCAAGCATGGATCCAGATCCGACCCGGATCCGCTGGGTAATAAAATTGAGGATCCAGATCCAGATCCAATGGATCCTACGGATCCGGATCCAAAATGGATCCTAACCTATTTTCTTCAAACGATCCTAATTTTCACAATAATTAAAGATTTCAAAGAATAAAACAACTCTATTTAGCATTTCATTTGTCGATGTTGAAATAAACAAGCATTCAACCTTAATATAACAAATCCAAGCATAAATAACATTAAGAGTTTAACATTAAGTTTTACCCTTTGAATTATATATTTTAAAATAACTTCAAAAAAATAGGTAAACGTATCCGGGTCTGGGTAATAATTTTGGTCCCGGTCCAGATCTGTTTTTAAAAACTAGGATCCATATCCTACCCGAAACCGTCGGGTCCAAAATTTGAGGATCCATATCGCCTAAAAATGGATCTAGATCCACGGATGCGGGTAGGGGCCATTACCCACCGACATCCCTAGCCTTGATAGAGAGGCCCTGGGTATCAAAGATTGGGAAATGTTAGCTCTAGCTTTATATCAAAAGTATTTCCCACCGGAGAAGACCGCCTACCTTCGGAGTCAGATCATTGCTATCACTCAACATGCTAACGAGTCTTTACATGAGGTATGGGAGAGGTATAAGGATTTGCAAAGGGAATGCCCACATCATGGATTGCAACCTTGGTTTTTAGTTCAACAGGTTTTATAATGGTTTGGGTAACGATTCTCGAGTTATTCTGGATTCTGGCTGCTAGTGGAAGGTTTATGCAACTTCTAGTTTCAAAGGGGTTCAAATTGATTAAGGAGATGTCCATTTACAATGCTTAGTATGGAAATCCTATAGGCCTTGCTAACAAGGGTGGAAAACATAAGGTGAATGTCATTGATATGCTAATTGCACAAGTTAATGACCTTGCATCATAAGATTGACAATATGAATGCAATTTCTTTTTCACAATCCCAACCTATTAGTGTAGTTGCTATGACTTCTCAAAGTAGCAACAATTGCTGAAATTGTGGGATGATCGGTCATTATTCACAAGAGTGTAGGAGCTCTATAGAGCAAGTAAATTGCTCATAACAAGATCATTGATAATCGAGTGTCTTAGATGGCCATAAATCTTGCTAGTAGGTCACCGGGCTCATTGCCTTCTCAACCCGATCAAAAGGAGATCGCTAATGCTTTACTCTTCGTAGTGCTTCTACCTATGATGGACCACCCATGCCTAATGATGAAGAAAATGGAGCACCCAAGTGTTATGAGGTTGAGCAAGAGAAGAAAGAGGTAGCCTCGGAGAAGCAAGCACCGGATGAGAAGGAAAAAAATGGTTGAGATACGATTCCACCAATCAAACTTCCTTTCCCCAACCGTCAACTAAAGAACAAGCTAGATCAATAGTTTGGTAAGTTCTTGGAAGTAGTCGAGAATCGCATGTAACATTTCCTTTTTTACCGAATTAATTACGCAAGTACCGCATATGCTAAGTTTATGGAAGATATATTGACTAGAAAGAGAGCATTATCTCGAGATGGAGACTCGTAGCTTTTACTGAAGAATGCAAGTGCTTTGTTAAAAAATAAGTCTCCACCTAAGTGAAGAACCCCGGGAGTTTCCCATCATTTTAGGTAGACCTTTCCTTCACACTCGTCGGAGCAAAGTGATTAATATCAAGAATGGGAAGTTGACCTTTGTCCGTGGGGGATGATAGGGTGACTTTTAATCTGACTACTTCCCTAAAGAGTCCCATGCTAGAAGAAAAATGTTATCGTATTGATGTGGTTGATATTGTTTTACATGATAATATGGCCCAAACTCTTAATCAAGAATGTTTGGAGGTCGTTCTTGTTGTGAATCTTCCACGGGCGACGGTAGCGGTTGAGCGCGGAAGTAGACGCTCTTGAAAAAGCTCTTGATGGCGAAGAGGTAGGCTATGGTGAGGGCCAAAAAGTGAAGAGGTTAGTTCGATCCATATGTTCCACCGAAGAGGTAAAGAAACCCGAACTCAAACCCTCCCTTCTAATTTGAAATATGCATTTTTGGATGATGACAAGCTTTGTCCTGTAATTGTCAGTATTGCATTCTCAAATACCCAGTTGTCTCAACTTCTATAGGGTATAGTATTGATGACTTGCATGGCATTAGCCTCGATTTTTTGCATGCATATAATTCATTTGGATGAGAATCTTAAACCCTACATACAGCCACAACGTAGATTAAACCCGATTATGCAGGATGTGGTTAAGAAGGAAGTCACGAAATTACTTGATGCTGGTATTGTGTACCTGTAGACACATAATCGTGTCTCCCCATTTACTATCCTATGATTACTAATACCCTGCTCCAATTGGTCCGGATCAAAGAAAGAATAAAGAACGAGTCTAAAATAAAATGTTTAAGCCCAAAACCATTTTCTCACTCTTTTTATTAATTCATTTCTGAAAACCTTTTTTATAAATAGTTTTACTAAACCCACTTCCTAAAACGTTTTAAAATAACTTTTAAAAGAGCCATCTTGGAAAACCTTTTAAAAATAGTTTTATGAAAGCCCAATTTCTAAAAATCCTTTTTGTAGCCCAATTTAATTAATTGAATTAATTAATTAGCTTTATTAATAAAAAATATCTTTTATAAAAATAATCTTGTCCCAAAGTGTTTTTAAATATCTCTTACGAACTATTTTCTAAAATCTTTTTTAATAAAAATCTTTTAGAGACCTACTAACTTTCGAAAACCTATTGCAATACAACTACCTACCTACACTATATAATCCCCTCCATCATACCTCACACGGCTCACTCATAAATCTCACAGATCACTCATAAAACTCACAACTCTCATCTCACGGCAGAACACACAACAACAATTCACACTCTCACAAAAACACTCGGCACTCATCTCATAAAAACACTCGGCTTCACCGTCAAAATCTCTCGGCACCCTTAATCACTCTCCCACGGCCAAACTAACAAAACTAATTCTCTCAACCCCTCAATTCTCTCACGCCATAATACCATCACTTACATCTAATTCCCTTTCATAATTCTCTCACCCGTTGACCACAAATCATCACCATCACCCTACTGCCATACTAATCTACACCTAAATCCTACAACCTACAAAATCCACAATACAAATATCACGCACAGCACCATCATCCTACAATACTGCGTACAAATCGCATGATATCTACATACATCTAATACTTGCGCCTAATACATACACATTACGAACCAAAACACAAATCTTTTTTAAGACTCGTACAATTCAATTTTCCAAGATCCGTACAAATCAACGACCCCAGACGGTGGTATAATTATCTGAGGGTCAACTAAATTAACTATCTTAATTTTATTTTTTTATTTATTTGTATTACTTTATTGAAGTTACTGACATTCTATTCGTGATGTAGGTTATTAATATATTCCTGCGACTGTAAGTATTGTACATATTATACTAACTCCCTACAGTATTTTATTTTCTTATTTTTATTTATTTTCATGAACATAATATTTTTTTTCCAGCCTGATTGCAATATTTATCACTTTGTATTTATAGCTAAACAAGACCTAAGGAACTGTTCTAACTAATTCAGATAAATTGGACAACCTGTTAGGAACCTTGTAATATGATTGCTTAATAACTTGTCACTAAAAATATAGTATTTTTATGTGTTTCCTGAACCAACCTAGACTAAATATTTCTAAGGTGTATTAAAATATTATATGATTATTCTTTTGCATAAAATCTGTAATGAATCGATATTTAGTAAAGGCCAGCAATGGGCAAACGTGGTTCATTATGACCATATTTGTACCCTCACCCCCGAACTCGATCTATGGTTCATTTTTACCATCTATGGAGTCAGGACGGGGAAATCTACATTGAATAAGTCCCTAAGATGTCCCTACACTTCAATATCCAATTAAATTTATAAGTTTTCCTCTAAAAATTTGTTGGCGACTTTAAAAACATATTTTTAATAAAACCTTAACAATGGGCAGTCAAATAAACGCGCTCACACCGCGTGTAGGCTTAAAGGAATAAAAATCCACGCCTACAATTTGGCGACTCCACTGGGGAGGATTTTAAAAAATTAATTTTTTAAATGAGTGGGTGAAACTTGAAAAATACGATTCATTCTCCTTTTATGCCTTTGAATAATATATTATATTGCATATGCATGGCTATTGTTCAGCCACCATAAGGACAATCTACCTTGCCTCATTAGCACATGTTCAATGTGTGAGGTCACCTCGGGGGTTTGCGCTTTGTCCTTCCAAAAAGCATCCTGAGCGATAGTGTTGGATCTTAGTCATAACAAGCCTACCCAACCATGGCATTGTTCTCTTGTTCCTGACTTTGAGAATTGGAGTGCGTCTTACACGTGGCCACCTTTTTAAGCAAAGGTACGAAGCGTGAGATCAATCTCTTAGTCATGGACCCTTTCAGCCTTAACCTAAACCTGACCAATAGTTGAACATAGAACTGGACTTTAGGGTGACAACTTTGCATATTATTATCTTAATTGTGCATATTTGGGTGTTGCGTGCCTTTAATTGCTATGTGTTGCGTAATTTTCAAAATAAATCGTCAATCGAAGTTACGTGATCGAAACAGCAAAAGATGAGATGTCGAGCTTCTTACGCGCCGCGCATCATCTATGCGCTTGGCGCAGCTTGCCAACGCCGGACGCAATCAGCGTCCTTTCCTTTATTCCACTTTGCGTCCTGCGCTTCCATAATGCGTGAGGCGTGATTACGTGTGTCAAACGCATTTTCTATCGTCGCCCGTAGATGTCTGTACTTAGCACAAATTTGATCCCGGCGTCTTGATGTATGCGTTTAGTGCATCTAGCCCATTGTTGTGCGCTGAATCTTAATTTAATTCCATTGCCGACTTCCTATCATCCCCACATTTTACCAAGCTATATCCCCTATTCTTTTTCGAAAAAAAGATATCTCCTATCTTTTTTTTTTTGAAAATCCATCTCCATTTTTAAAAATTGTATCACCTATCTTTTTTTGAGAATTATTCTCCTATCTTTTCTCAAAATTTCATCCCATCTCAAATCTCCTATCTATTTCGAAAATTCTATCTCCACCTTTTTTCTTTTTTCAAAAAAAAATCTCCATTTTTTTTCCTATCACATATCTTTTTTGGAAAATTCATCCTTTTTTCCTATATCCTATCTTTTCATGTATATTATCCATCTTTTCATGTACACATCATTTAGGATTCCTTTTAGTGTCCATCTTGTTGTAAAAGTCTCATCCGCTTAGGAATTTTAACTGCACTAGATTCATACAGTTCCACTCCATTTAGAGTTCTTAACCCCGTCTAACTCTATCCATGTTAGGAGTCTTAATTCGCTTGAGTCCCATCCATCTTAGAAGTCTATAATCCATAGAAAGTCCAAAATCATTAGAATTTTGTCCATCTTAGGAGTCTAAAATCATTAGAAGTCCGTTCATCTTAGGAGTGTTGAGTCCATTAGAGTTCCTCCCTCAATAGGAGTCTAAATCCATTTGAATCCCATTCATTTTAGGAGTCTAGGTCCACTAGAGTTTCATGCATATTAGGAGTCTAGCATCCTTGAAAGTTCGTCGAATCTAGAATTCTAACGTCATTAGAAGTCTATCAAGTCTAGAATTCTGAAGTCATTAGAATTTCAGATCGATTAGGACTGTATTCATACGAGAATCCTTTTGCATTGCATAGTCCATCATTCATGCACTTCATGCATAAATAGAGTTATTAGGGATTTAGGAGTATCATTGCATCAATACTCTTCATTTCATCTCATGCATTCCGCATTTAGTAGTCCTGAACTACAAGCGATCTGATTCCCTCTTTCGGGATATGTAGGCGACCTTTACGGGTTCGAACACATAGATTGAATCATGCATACATGCATTAGGTCTAGGTGCATCAAAAAAAAATTCATCATGCATTTTGGATATTCACATTCATTCCTAGAAGCTCAACTTTTAAAACAAACATACATTCTTCCAACCCATCCATTTCTCTCCACCATCACTCCATTTCTAATCTCTCGTTGGATGATCCATTACAGGAAATATACAATATGTCAAACACACCCCAAGAACAAGTTGATGAGTTGAAGGGTACACTGGTAGATCTTGTAGCACGTGTCGTCAGACTAGAGGCACACTACACTGTTATCCAAGAGAATCGTAGTGCAAATTACAAGGCACCAGATAGTTTTGCTGCAATAACAACTGACCGACAAAGGATTAATGAACTGCATGACATCACACAACATAGTCCGCTGATAAACCTTTCCATCAAATCAATCCATGAATGCTCGCCTCGTTCTAGAGGAGGCGAAAGAATTATTGACGATTCACCTAACGCCCAAGCATCTACCGAGATACATTCCGGACACCGCACCAACTCTTACCATGCCTAAAAGAAAGCCTAAGGGGGAGTATCTTCATTTTAAAAAATTGCTACCCTATAGGACCCACTCCATATCCTAAGGAAGACAGAAAAGGGCCAAATTGGGATAAAAATGCCTATTGCAAGTACCATAGAGGAAACGGACATAGAACTAACGATTGTTATAAGTTAAAGCACCTTATTCACAACATGATAGAAGAGGGAAGACTTCCAATTCTCTCGAACAAGGTCCCAAATAAGATAGAGGTCGCTGACATGGGTACAAGGGATTATTTATAACCCCGACAAGCACAAACCCCACTAAAGATGACATATACTCAAATCTTTCACCAACTCCGGGCTAAAGGTGCGATTTCCCCAATTGGACCCCTAGAAGACCCACCTAAAGAGGAAAGAAATCCGATGTGGGATAAAGGCTCCTACTGCGAATACCATAGGGGAGAGGTCACCATACCGAAAAGTGTATGAGCCTTCGTGCAATTATCCAAGATATGATCGATGACAAAAGACCGCAATTGCTATCGATTCGGACTACAAAGACGCGGCCCGGGCCCCAATAGCATATATTCATTAAGACATTTGGACTCGCTTAAGTCCAATTAGCAAAAAATATACACCTCCTCTCTTTTCATTTAGAAAGAGACCTCATGAAGACCGAAGCGACAAAGCTATCTCGTCACGTGACGTAGGAGTCTAGACTTAGGATTTCGTTTTTTGTTTCATCTCTCTTGTTTTTTCCAGTCTGATATAGTATTTCCCTTTTTATTGCATGTGCTCATTATTTTCAATTAATAAATGAGTATTTATTTATTTTCTAACCTTGCACTAATGAGCATCAATGAAAATCATGATTGTCGCCTTAAAAGAAATGAACTTCTAGGTCTCATGACTATTCTAATAAAGGTAATGAACAATCGGCATATATAAAAGAGGCATTCCTCCCTTCATTACAATTGTTCCTCCCCTTTCAACCTAAATGCATAAGGCCCCTCTCCCTTTAACCTACCTCATGGGAAGTACAGTTGACAACAATTCAACGTAAAGGGCAAGTAAAAAAAAAAGAGCAACAACAAAAAGAAATCAAAAGCAAAAAAAAAAATACAAAAATTGCAAAATGGTAGAAAAAGAAGAAGTGTGCAAATAAGCCCACCAATAGCTTTGTCAAAGGTATTTCCTTCAAAACCTTTAAGCTTCAACCAAAAATCTTTCCAAGCCAAATCGTAGCTCTGATAAACCTTCTCATAACCATGCATATAGTATCCCAATAAGCCCTAAAAAGACAAATCCAAGCCCGTTAGGTCGAAAACCCATAAGGGCGACTTAGGCAAAAGTCGTAGGCGTCTTTTTCATTCATCGGCTGAACTACGAATGGTCCGATTCGCTAAAGATACGTAGGAAACCTCACCCCCGAGGTCCGGCCGCTTTAAACCAAACCAAACTTGCATCAGTATCCACCCTTGTCAAAGACATCTTCCAAATCAATGCCTAATTCATTGCAAATGGCTCCAAAGCAAAATGCTCGGCCACCAATTAAAATGTTAAGAGCTACGACTGGCCTGATTCCATCATGGATACGTAGGCAACCTCTTTTGAGGCCCGACCATTTTAATTCAAAATATTTTTTTATGGCTCGCCCAGGCCCATGAGAAAAGCGCGATCGCCCAAAAATCATGAATTTTCAATGCTCATCCCTACCCTTAGAACTAGACTGGGATTTGCACCTGCATCATTAGCCTACCTCATTGCGTGGGTTCATTATGACTCTGCCTTTTCTTATTCTAATCACTTCCTTTTTCTAAGTCACATTATCACTTCTAAGCCAACCTTAGCATAACCTTTTTCAACACTCGGCCGCTATGACCGCGCCTCATCTTTTAAGTGGTCCTTTATCTTGGCCATATTCTCTTCTCTTTTCACCTTAGGAACCTTATATGGAATCTTTGGGCGAAACTTCCACTAAGCGTGACGAGATATCTTCAAAATCAAGTAATCAAGTTGGATACTTCATCGGCTCCATCTTACTAGGGGCTTCATCATTGGTCCACACCTGGAAAATCATAAGCTCCAAGTCCAAACCTATGGTGATAAGGACTTCGTTACGAGTCCATACATGAAATCTTGGGTTTTAAAACCCACACTGATACAAGATTGAACCTACTTTATGGGCTCACTAAGGCCCTTGGCATACAAAACTCGAAGCATATACAACTCAAGCGCTACAAAAGCTTGCTCTATAACGTATTTCAAATCCAACACAATCTATTGTGATAATGATGATGTTAGGCGTAGGTTGGTGTCGATAACTCGGGTGAAGATTTATTTGATGATTCTCATTTTGGAGTTTACTCGAGGTCGAGTAAAGTTCAAGTGTGGGGGTATTTGATACCCACAAGTTGTATAGTGTTTTTGTGATATTTTAGGTGCACTTTGTTAAGGGATTTGTTCGTAATTGTTAAGGTTTGCATATAAATCAACCTTAGCGGAAGTTCGGAGTTTTGCGAGATAATTAGTGTTACTGTCATATGTTCTGAACTTTTAAGGTGAAATGGATTTGAATGATGCTTGATTGCAGTTGTCTTTGGAGAGCTTGGAAAATTTAGCATCGTAGCATTATGGCATGAATATGGAAGAAGGCTTTCCTATATCTAGAAACGAGCAAGTTCAGTCCAACGCATATGCCAACGTCGAGCCCCCAGCAGCGCGGGAAGCCATCCTAGCAGCTCATCGCTCGTGCCCGCAGCAAGCAGCAAACACGCAGGTCGCACCTCGCGACCTTCTTGCCAGGCCCAGCTCTACAGCGTGTTGGAGGTAGGAACTCATCGCACGGTGCGACGTACTTCGCACCTCGCGACCTGCTAAGTCGGTGTCATTGTCGGCTGATTTTTGGGCTTAGTATAAATACCAAACCCTGTTTTTGGACGCGAGAGGCAGCAGACACGAGGAGAGAGAGTCTCCAAAACTTCATTCTTCTCTTGTAATTTTCTCTTTTAGTTTTCATTTTCTAGTTTAGTTTTAGAGATTTCAATTATAGAATTGGCTTATGCTATGCCGATTGTAGCTTGAACCGTTCTTGAAGAAGATTAACATGAAACTTCAATCATTATTGTGAGATTTTTCCTCTCTATTTATTTCCTTTGATTATGGTTTAATTTGTATGATTGTATTCTATGATTTTTGCATAATTATTCTAGGAACGTTACTAGTTTAATTGTGTAATTAATCTAATGCTAGATTTAAGAATAGAATCGGATTGTTTTATTCTTTTATCAATTTGTAGCAAACTAGGGAGTAACTTGGATGCAGATCGTCTTGGTTATTTCTTGGGGAAATTAAATCAACTGTTGAATGTTTATCGCGTGTATGACATTAGCAAGTCTAGTGGTTCTCTATGTTTATTGCTGCTATTGGATTGAACTTAGATGCTGATCGGACTAGGTAATCCTTTTGTTAGAGTTTTATAGTCACGCTGATCGTGCTATTCAACTAAGAATAAGGAGAATACGAGATTAATTCTCACAATAGATAATCATAGAAATAATTAGAGTTGAGGTTCAATGATCGATAATGAAATTGAAGTGGATGTTAATCGGATTCAAGATCTTTCCATTATTGATTTTCATTTTATTTATTTGCTAATTAATTTTAGCTTGTTTATAACTTATTTGAAAACCCCCTGAATTGGTTACTCGATTCTTAGAGTCATCTAGGTATTGACTCTCGCTAAATATAAAACTTATCCTCGTTTCCCGTGGATACGAACCTTACTTCCCTTCTACATTAATTTGTAAAAGGGAGTAGGAGAAATTTATTTTTGGATAGGTGCATACGACTAAACCGCATGCCCAAATTTTGGCGCCGTTACCGGGGAAACGGTGTTACTTGTTTGTATATAGCGTGTGTTTTTTGGATTGTATTGATTGTGCTCTTTGTTTATGGTTAACACTCGTGCTACTAACAAAGAATCTTTGCAGTACGATCCCGAATTAGAATTGACTCTTTTGAGGTTGAGGAACGTTTTGCGAGAAAATTTTCAGGAATTACCTTTTAACATTGAAGGGGAGGAAGAGATGCCTCCGACAATTGAAACTCGTACCTTGAGGGAGCTCATGGCTCCTAACCTTGATCAACAACCATTGTGCATCTCATTTAGGCTCTTGATGAAGGTACTACTTTTGAGTTAAAGTCGGGGTTGATACACTTGCTTCCTTCGTTCCACGAGCTAAATGGAGAAGATCCAAACAAATTTCTTTCGGAGTTTCACGTGGTTTGTACTAGCATGCAACCAAGTGGAGCAACGGACGAGCAAATCAAGTTGAGAGCTTTTCCTTTTGCTTTGAAGGATGGAGCTAAAGATTGGTTATATTATCTTCCTCCTGGTTGTATTTCCACTTGGGTAGAAATGAAGAGGTGGTTTCTTGAGAAGTTCTTTCCGGCTTTCTAAGTCATCAACATTAAAGAAGGAAATCGCAATATTGGGCGCGAAACATGATGAATCTTTCTACGAATATTAGGAGAGGTTCAAGAGACTTTGTGCTAGTTGTCCATATCATGGCAATTCTGATGAAGACCTTATCTCGTACTTCTACAATGGTCTTTCTGACGAAGATGTAAGAATGGTGAATGCTGCTAGTGGAGGTTCTATCATCAACAAAACTCCAACTGCAGCTAGGGAGCTCATTGAAGAAATAGGCGAAGGCTCGAGACAGTTCGAGTAGATGATCGATCCATCGTAGAGCAAATGTTGAAAGTTCAGGTTCTAGCTCTTCAAAGGTTGAGGATCAAGTTCAAGCTCTCACATCGATGATGTGTGAGTTCATGGTAAAAGAACAATAGAGTTCAACGAGGTAAAAGCTTGTAGAATTTGTTCTTTTGATCATCACACCAATGTTTGCCCTCAATTGCAAGAAGAATCTAGGGAAGAGGTCAAAGTTGTAGGTTTTCAAGGCCAACAAGCATTACAGAGACATGATCCCTACTCCTATGCTTCCGAGAAAGGGTGGAGAGATCATTCTAACTTAAGATTTGGCAATCAAGCAACAAAGCAAAGCATTATAACGAGGCCACCACCACACCCTATTCCTAGGCCCCAAGGCCAAGGATCGAGCCTCTAGCATGTTCACTGAAGAAATGTTAAATGTTTAAACTAAAAATGTGACTAACATGCAGGGTAACATGGTGCAGTTCCAAGAAGAAACTCGATCGAGCATCAAGAACTTAGAGAGCCAAGTAAGCCAAATTGCAGGAGTTGTAACCAAGTTAGAGGCTAGGGCTTCGGTGAGGTTACCATCACAAACGAGCTCAACCCTAAAATGAACGTGGTTTGCTATCACATTGAGGAGTGGATCGGAGATTGCAAGCAAAGAGAGATTGGTGGTTCGAGACAAAGAGATCGAGGAAGAGGTGATTGTGCATGAACCGACAAAGAAATTGTAAATCGTCACCACCTCCATAAGAGGAGCAAGTCTCGAAAATCATCTTTTCCACTACATGAACCGAGCCACCATTTCCCGAGGCGTTGAGAGAAACCCGCAAGGCAGAGCGCAACAAAGACATTTACGAAACCTTTCGTAAATGTGAGGTAAACATTCCCCCTTTAGATGCTTTGAATCAAGTATCTAGGTATGCTAAGTTCCTTAAAGAATTGTGTACTTCGAAAAGAAAGCAAAAATAAAAGGTAGTGCAAAAAGTGGAGGCTAGCGAGCATGTCTCTACTATCTTTCAAAAGAAATTACCTCGAAAAGTCTAATGACCCGGGCATGTTTACCATCCCTTGTACTATAGGTGATACCATGTTTCCAAAAGCCATGTTAGACTTAGGTGCATCGATTAATGTGATTCCATATTCATTGTATAAGTCTTTGAAACTTGGAAATTTGCATGAAACAGTGTAATGATTCAATTAGTTGATAGATCCAATGTTTATCCTAGGGGGTAAATTAGAGGATGTGTTAGTTAAAGTTGGTAAATTGCAATTTCCTGTTGATTTTTATGTCTTGGAGATGGAACCCGATAAGCATGCCGCCCCCATCCTTTTGGGGACCTTTCTTGAAAACGTCTTGCACTAATATTGATGTTTGCCGGCTCTTTGACCGTGGAGTTTGAGGGAAGGTAGAGGCGTTTAATATCAATGATTCTAAGCATTTGATTAAGGATGATAGCCCTCTTTGCGCTTTTAACATTGTTAACTCATTTGTGCATGATGTTTATGATATTGAGCAGTGTCGATGAGTCGATAAATGTTAATGATGTCTTGGTTGAGGACGGTGTGCCTCCTACTAACGTGCGTGTTATGGTGTTGGAGTCGAAAGAGCGGAATAAACCTCCCGATTTACCGCCTTGTTTTGAAAGCCGTACCACTAACGATGCATTGCAAGAGTTCTTCTCAATCTATTTTACTAGTACTTGAATTAGAGATTGACATGGAGCCACCATTGTCACATATGGAGCACAAGCCCAATGATTGAGCTTAAGGTACTAAGTCGAGCTAACGACTTTAAACAACAGTGCTTCTCGGGAGGCAACTCCGAGACCCCTTTTATTTTCGTTCTTTTTCTTTATTTCTCATAAAATTTCCACCACCACAACAAATTTCCTTTCAACCACCACCCACTCACTAAAATAACCACAACAAATCTTAATCCAATTCAAGCCAAAATCCACATAAAAAACCCGTTGGGAGGAGTTCAATCGCTAGGAGTTGGCGAAATTGGTACGGTGAGATTGTTGTATCCTTTCGATCTCTTAAGCTAGGTGCAAATCTCAAAAATATCTTGGAATTTTGAATTTGTCATTTGTTTGAGTGATTCGAGGGAGAGGGTTGTGAGTTGATTTATGAGATTTAAGTTGTTGTTGTTGAGAAATTTGAGTTTGATGGATTGTTTGTCATGAGTCTTGAGCATTCGATTTTTTATTTACCCGATTTTCAATTTTCCCCCCTATTTTCTTTTTAACTTTTTTCTTCTAATTGTCGTCACATTGAGGACAATGTGTAGTTTAAGTAGGGGGGAGGGTATTCTCATTCTTATGTATCTATGTTGTATTTATTACTTTCAATTTGAAAAAATAATGATGATAAAAAATGAAAATAGAAAATTCAAAAAAATGATGAAATAAAACCCACTGAGTTGAAAACCGCAAGGGCGGGCGACTCGGGCAAAAATGGGGACCTAGATAGGTTGAAAACCCGAAAGGGCCTATGCAAAAAAAGTGGCTTATATTGAGCGGGTAAGATGGTGAGATAAAAAAAATGTGAGAAGCTCGGATGAAAACCCGAAAGGGCTCCTAGGCAAAATGAGAGATTAAAGAGAGAATTATGTGTTTTGAAAACTCATTTGCCGGAGTTGGTGTCATAAGGTGGAAGGCGTTTTCGGGTTGGGTTGGTGAATTCATCCTTTGTTTTGTGAAGATTTCTTTATAATTGGCTTTCACATTCTGTTGATGATTTTTGGTGAATTGGAGGTCGTCATTATTGAAGTTAAGTTTAAGTCCTTAGCAAATAGGAATTAATCCCCTTTTTGTCATTGTTCCATGGCTTGCTTATCTAGGTTGGTTGTAGTAGTAGTAGTTTATCTTTTGAGGTTTTAGGCGAGCTGTCAGTTTAATGTGGGGTTGGAGTGAGTTCAACTCCTTTTAGATCCTTCAGGATTTGAGCTCACATTTATGTTGTCGTTGGTTATTATTGTTGTCACGTCTTTGTATTTTTCAGGTGAGCTTGAAGCTAAGTGTGGGGGAATCATTGTCCCTTACGTTATGACTTTAAGCGATTCTTGGTAAGATTGTGATAATGATGATGTTAGGCGTAGGTTGGTGTCGATAACTTGGGTGAAGATTTATTTGATGATTCTCATTTTGGAGTTTACTCGAGGTCGAGTAAAGTTCAAGTGTGGGGGTATTTGATACGCACAAGTTGTATAGTGTTTTTGTGATATTTTAGGTGCACTTTGTTAAGGGATTTGTTCGTAATTGTTAAGGTTTGCATATAAATCAACCTTAGCAGAAGTTCGGAGTTTTGCGAGATAATTAGTGTTAATGTCATATGTTCCGAACTTTTAAGGTGAAATGGATTTGAATGATGTTTGATTGAAGTTGTCTTTGGAGAGCTTGGAGAATTTAGCATCGTAGCATTAAGGCATGAATATGGAAGAAGGCTTTCCAATATCTAGAAACGAGCAAGTTCAGTCCAACGCATACGCCAACCTCGAGTCCCCCACAGCACCAAGCCTTCCCAGTAGCACGGGAAGCCAGCCTAGCAGCTCATCGCTCGTGCGCGCAGCAAGCAGCAAACACGCAGGTCGCACCTCGCGAGCAGACTCGCACCTCGCGACCTTCTTGCCAGGCCCGGCTCTGCAGCGTGTGTTGGAGGCGAGAACTCATCGCACGATGCCACGTACTTCGCACCGCGACCTGCTAATTTGGTGTAATTGTCGGCTGATTTTTGGGCTTTAGTATAAATACCCAACCCTGTTTTTGGACGCGAGAGGCAGCAGACACGAGGAGATAGAGTCTCCAAAACTCCATTCTTCTCTTGTAATTTTCTCTTTTAGTTTCATTTTCTAGTTTAGTTTTAGAGATTTCAATTATGAAATTGGCTTATGCTATGCCGATTGTAGCTTGAACCGTTCTTGAAGAAGATTAACATGAAGCTTCAATCATTATTGTGAGATCTTTCCTCTCTATTTATTTCCTTTGATTATGGTTTAATTTGTATGATTGTATTCTATGATTTTTTCATAATTATGCTAGGAACGTTACTAGTTTAATTGTGTAATTAATCTAATGTCATATTTAAGAATAGAATCGGATTGTTTTATTCTTTAATCAATTTGTAGCAAACTAGGGAGTAACTTGGATGCAGATCGTCTTGGTTATTTCTTGGGGAAATTAAATCAAGCTGTTGAATGTTTATCGCGTGTATGACATTAGCAAGTCTATTGGTTCTCTGTGTTTATTCTCGCTATTGGATTGAACTTAGACGATCGGACTAGGGTTATCCTTTAGTTAGGGTTTTATAGTCACGGCGATCGTGCTATTCAACTAAGAATAAGGAGAATACGAGATTAATTCTCACGATAGATAATCATGGAAATAATTAGAGTTGAGGTTCAATGATCGATAATGAAATTGAAGTGGATGTTAATCGGATTCAAGATCTTTCCATTATTGATTTCTCATTTTATTTATTTGCTAATTAATTTTAGTTTGTTTATAACTTATTTGAAACCCCCCGAATTGGTTACTAGATTCTTAGAGTCATCTAGGTATTGACTCCGCTTAAATATAAAACTTGTCTCTCTTTCCCGTGGATACGAACCTCACTTCCCTTCTACATTTAATTGTAAAAGAGACTAGGAGAAATTTATTTTTGGATAGGTGCATACGACTAAACCGCTTTGTCCACTCACTTTAGGCCCGTAACAACTACAACACGGTTTGAATCAAACATAACTCACATGGATCATCCTTGGGGGATTCCCATTTCTCCTCTTTTCAAAAACAGTTTCCTAAACGAAAATTTGACCTTCTAATGGAACGAACAAAGCATTAGAATCATATCATCCGCATTAGTGTCATATCTCTACATTAGTGTCACATCTCCGCATTTGCATTACATATACGCATAATCCAAACATTGTATCGAAGCATTGCGTCCCTTCGTCTTTAGTCATAGGATCCTAGCATCAATCATCGAGTCACACACACACACACGTATGCACACACGATAGCATCTTTAAGTCTAGGGTATTAGAGGTCACTCTTTATAGGTCAAGTCTTTTCCTATTCATACACTAGCACCCACATCACGGGACACCTACATGTCCCCTAATTATTTGTCTGTATATATGTGTATTCTTTGTATTTATTGGTACCTAACATTCAACAACTCTATACGAGTTATATTCCGCCAAGGTCTGCAGACCATTACGATTTAACAGCGGAAGACAAGCGTTATATACATGAGTACCGCCCAGCAAGACCGACAATCTTTGTCTTACACGCCAAGCTATCAGCCTCGGCCGCAACATGATGAGCCAAGCGCGGGCTTGCGTCCCCGTGCACAAGCCTCTATAATGTGCTTGGGGGCTTCATTCTTCAAGATACAACAGTTAAGTCGCAGGACCAATACAAATCGAGACGACGAGCAAATCCAATGATGGGTTTGTGGACCATTAAAAACCAAGACGGCGGGCAAATCCGGCCACTGGTCTCGGGACAAGACAAACCAAGAGCGTAATAACCCCGAATTTCCAATACTTCTAAAAACAACTTATAATAAATAAACTCGGAAATCCAAAGGTGCTACGCCGCGATAATTAATAATAATAACCGCAAGGCTAAAGGTTCTAATTATAAATAATAAACAATAAATTTTAAATGATTATTATAGACCAACTAGCTAGAAAGTAAATAATTTTTACAATCCAAATATAAGCTCTAAATCATATAAATAACAGCGGAAGTCTTATTAATGTCTATTAAGCTAAAGGAGATCCAACGCACTCTTTTTAACCCAACCGAAGCTAACAATCTTCACGTCCCTGCACATTAAACAACGTAATATTAGCCAAAGGATGAGCAAGATTTAATATTGTAATGAAACAAAACTATTCAATGTGCGGGTAAGATATATAGGAATATCTTACAAATTCATTTAAAAGTTGTACGAGATTATATATATAATATATTAACTTTCTAACAACCTCGGATCCAATCTTTCTTTCAATCCGAACCATTACGTAAAACTTTCAAATATAACCTTTCGTAATCGTGAGTAGGAAGTAATAAAAATCCAATGAGCTAGCTAGGCTCACTAGATAAGGTAAACACCAAAGTCCCTAGTATGCATACCCCTAACTTGATAACGTACCAAGAAGGAAGACGAATGGCAAGAGTATTGATCAATATACTCCCAACTACTAAAAAAATTATTAAGACACTCGTTAACTCAACATACTTCCATACTCGAGGAATACCGCTTACCGGACCCCACATTTAATTAAACTTGATAACAATGAGGAACTTCCTCCTTTTTAAAATAAATCTCATAAACTCTTTTTGATATAAATATGAGAACAATTTAAATCTCAATGTATAAACGTCATAAAAACGATCTCATTCTTAAAATAAATTTTCAACCAATGTAAAAATATTTACGAACTCGTCATGCCAAGCAAAGTAAGAAATCTTACCTTATCACAACCACAGTCAATAAATCTCAATCTCAAGTCAAAAAGGTTCCTCTACGAACCTTAATCTACAATATAATAATATAGTATAAGTCACTTGGTCAGTACTTCACATAATGCACCTATAAATGGCATTATCTAGTTAATGAGCTTTCATTGATTATACCCACATAACAGTACAACACTACCTCACTAATACTTTAACACGACAAAGGCACACAACAACACAACAAGAAAGTAACTTAGACAAACTAAGTAAATTAAATTACAAAATAGTCAACCCCAATATGCATCAACTATACACAGTACATGTTTAAGCATAATTATTAGTAAAGTTTAAAACAATAGCTAAGCTTTATATGAAAAGTGCGTCAAATTAAATGAAAAGAAGACATGTTATCATGCCATGATTTGCACTCCACTATTAAATCCATCTAAATTACTACTTTGTTTGAGAACACAATCACTAAACATTATGCAGAGTTTAGATTGTTTGCATTCTCTCGCAATTCTCTCGAGAACAAAGGTATGATGTAGGAATATTGAGAAAATTTACTTCGTACTACAACCTGCACCCTTTAATAGTCAACCCCATTAGAGAAAGCATGAAGCTTTAACAGTGAGAGTCCGACGACCAAAATAGCTCAAAATAACAAATTTTAATGGACTTCCAATTGTTTGATAAAACACCGAGACATAGCCACTCATAACTACAACACTAATACACAACAAACCAACATAATAAGAATTTCATAATAAATTCCCGAGTTAATCCAATTAGTAAATCAAACCCCTAAATTATGTTAGCTAATTCAAATTAACCATCAAACATGAACCAATCATGTAAATTTCGCATAATAGAAAATTTTCCCCAATTCAATTTATTCAAGAACCCTAATTTACAAAAACCCCAAATTCAGATAATCAACCAAATACGAAATTAAAGCTTAAGGTTAAAACTTACTTGATTAAGGGAAATAATGAGGGTGAAATTACACTATAAAAGGACCCAAAGAAAAACCGCTCTTTGATCGGATTATCGACCCGAAACCTCAAACCCAAGAACACAATCTTGCTTCGAAAAACATACACAAAATCGAAAATTGTTGAAGAAGAACGATGAGTGATGATGGTTGATAAATAATTTAATAGCTGTAAATTGTAATGGTGTTTTGAAGGCTTCAAGAAAAATATGGAAAAAGGAAGGAGATGATCGTGGGTTTTTGGAGGAAATAGCAAATTGTAGGTTTGGTTTCTTCTTTTTTTTTTTTTTTCTTTTTTTCTTTACTTCCTCACCCCTTGAAATACTAACAACTAGGTATTGGGTTCTAACTTAACCTAGTAAATTTAGGAGCTTATTTTTTGACCACTTATAGAGTAAAGTCAAAGCTAATAAAAAAATTATTTTAAATAAAAGAAATCTGAAATTATTTTCAATAAATAATTTAATACAAATAGTTACTAATTGGGTATAAAAATACGGGTGTTACAATCTACCCCTTAAAGTATGTTTCGTCCCGAAACTTAAAGTATTAGTCAACTAATCAAACTTATACTCTTGTTTCGAAAGCAACTCATTAACTACATACGTTAGCCAACTACTATCACTTAAGTATAAGACCTCAACTTGTATTTCACATTTCTTATAGATAAAGTTAACACATAAATTAAATCATAAACTCTCTACTATCATAGGAATGTTCATACTATAACAATGGGCATGAAACACATCGAGCTTTATCGGAAAACTTTCAATCACACTTGTTATCATAACAACTTTCAAGATCGACGCACGAAATTAGCATGTATTCTACCCCCTTAAAAGGAGTTACATCATCGTAACTAAAAAATTACCTAGGTGAAGAGATGGGGATACTTAAGACGCATCGCATCCTCAACTTCCCAAGTAGACTCCTCCGAGTTGTGGTTTGACCCACAACACCTTCCACGATCTTTGTCTCACTGTGCGAGTCTTCCGAACTTTGTGATCCAGTCTTTGAACCCGGAAACTCCTCATAAGTCATGTTATCATCTAACTGGAGAGACTCGACCGTAGCATATGCGAAGGGTCACTAATGTATCGCCGCAACGCGAAACGTGGTGTGGTTTGTTGAAGCTATTTCTAGGTTCATGTTTCGTGCTCGATAAATCACCCGCGGGTCTCGTACCCCCGCGCCGCGGCAGCCCGTCAGGCTGCTCGCCACATTCCACGCTACCTGCACACAGCCCAGTCGGGCGCCAAGTGCGCGGTGCTTGCGTCATTTGGGCCCAAGCGGACCCCCTCGCTTTCGCTTTCTCCCTTCGCCCTCCCCGGCTAGCAGACCCCCCCTCCCTTCGCCCTCACCTTTCGCCCTCATTCGCACGATCGACCCCCGGACCCCGTACTCCCTTGCTATCTCACAATCCATGACCTATTAGTGTAGGCTGCTATGAGTTCTCAAAGTAGCTTAGCGATCGCGACAGTGTGGGATGGTGGTCATTATTCACGAAGGTGTAGGAGCTCTATAGAGCTAGTAAATGCTTTTCGATCCTAGGCTGCGAAACAATCCGTACTCTAACACATATAATGAAGGGTACAATGATCACCCTTATCCTATCATACAAGAGTACTAATGTTCTCGACCCATGACTGCAGCCAAAATAGTCTCGATCACGGTGCCAGCGGACTCGGCCTCGGTTTCGGCCAAAGAAATTATGAGACAGATGGGGCCACATGGCTTTCAAAAGCCACCGTATGCTCCCCAGAGCATTCACCGACCACCGGCTCCTACTGGATTCTATGATGGTAGAGATGAGAAATATGTGGCTGCCCGGATGTAGAAGCGAAATCCAAGCGAAAGGATGCCAAATTAACGCTCTTGTTGCTCACAACAAGATCATCGGTAGTCGGGTGGCTGGGATGGCCACAAATCCTTCTAGCCGTTCACCGGGCTCATTGCCTTCTCGGCTTTGACCAAAAGGAGATTGCTAATGCTATTACTCTTCGTAGTGGTTCTTTATGATGGACCACCCATGCCTAATGATGAAGAAAATGGAGCACCAGTATGATGGAGTTGAGCAAGAGAAGAAAGATGTAGCCTCGGAGAAGCAAGCACCGGATGAGAAGGAAATAATAGTTGAGATACTGGTTCCACAATCAAACTTCCTTTCCCGGCCGGTCGACTCAAGAACAAGCTAGATCAACGGTTGGTAAGTTCTTAGAAGTAGTCGAGAATTTGCATGTAAGTGATTCCTTATCTTTGAATTAATTACGCAAGTACTGCATATGCTAAGTTTATGAAAGGTATATTGACTAGAAAGAGAGCATTATGTGAGAAGGAGACTGTAGCTTTTACGGAAGAATGCGGTGTTGTCTCCACCTAAGTTTGAAGGACCCACGGGAGTTTTTATATCCCTTGTAACATTGGGAACCTTTTCATTGATAAAGCTTTATGCGATCTTGGTGCCGTGTTAGTGTCATCCCCGTTTCGTTTGTGTTAAATTGAACATGGGAGATTTAAAAGTTACCAATCACTAGTAGAATAATTGTATATTCTTTGCGGTTATTTTTAAATGGCATATTCTGCGGTTTTCGCACCGCCGCAAATCAAGGTGCATCAATAGGTTTTGAATCTATTGATGCGGTTATGAAACCGCAATAACCTATTGCTGCGGTTTTTAGTAGAAACCGCGAATAGGTCACTCATCACGAAGCTTAAATGGAGTCGGCCCTATTCTGCGGTTGTCACCTCAAAACCGCGACAATATGTAGTGCTTTTTTAATTTTTTTTTTTTTTTTTTTTTTGCAAATTATTCAAAAGTGTGAGAGATCAAACTATTCACAAACACGAAATACTCCATGCGTTAGATCCATTCAATCAGAAAGCAAAATAAAACAGGATGCGGCTTTGTATATTGATGTTATGATTTTTTTATTCCAAAATTTGAAACTAACATAAGAAAAAACCAGAAATCACATTCATTCCAAAACATAAAAATGAAAAAATACAATAACATCAGATCTGACAATAAAACCTATTTACAAAAAAAACTAAACTAAGAAATCTAAAACGGAGATGGATTGAAAACGCGCAAATTAAAGGAGGCAAAGTTTAATAGCGCAAGTCGGGCGATGACTTACGAGCCCACGGCCGCCGAGCGGTGAGTTTCAAGGCGGCGAGATGAGAGACGGCGGAGACAAATCGAAGGCGGTGAAGGTGCGAGTTTAGAGGTGGCGAAGGCTGCGAGTTTCGAGTTTATAGGCGGCGAAGGCGAGAGTTTCGACTTTAGAGACGGCGAAGGCGGCGAGTTTAGAGGCGACGAAGGTCGGGAGATAGAAGATGAGATGAGAAGGTGCGAAGATGGCGGTGAGAGACGGCGGAAGATGAGATGAAGACGAGAGGATGTGGGATGAGAGTGAATGCGAGTGAGGGAGGATGAGAGGTGTGGAGAGCGAGAGGGGAGGATGAGAGATGTGAGAGAGGAGAGCTTGAGTGAAAAAATGGTGGACATACAAGAGCACGAGAACCCTAGCACGCTTTTATAATACAAATGAGACCTAAAAATACAATGGGACCTATTCTTTGCGGGTTTTGTTAGGAGCGCGAGAATAGACTATTTTGAAGCAGCTTTTTTCCCGTAAACACATATTCTTTGCGATTTCCCACCCTGCCGACAATATATTTAATTCGGTTTTTCCTTTTTTTTCGTGGTTTATTGCCTGCGTACGGGTAAAACCGCGCAATACTCACCTGTAGCAATAAGCAAAAATTCTACTAGTGAATATTACTCACGTAAATGGTCGGCCGAGCTGTGAAGTACCCCCTAGGTGTTTTAGAGGATGTGCATGTTAGAGTAGGTAAGTTCTTTATTCTGTGGACTTTGTTGTGTTGGATATGGAGGAGGACAAGCAGATTCCCATCATTTTAGGTAGACCTTTCCTTCACCTTTGTCGGAGCCAGTGATTAATGTCAAGAATGGGAAGTTGACCTTGTTTGTAGGGGATGATAGGGTGACTTTTAATCCGACTCTTTTGCCCTAAAGAGTCCCATGCTAGAAGAAAAATGTTATCGTATTGATGTGGTTGATATTGTTTTACATGATAATATGGCCCAAACTCTTGTCAAGAACCTTTGGAGGTTGTTCTTTGTTGTGAATCTTCCAGTGACGGTAGCATTTGGAGCGCGAGTAGACGCTCTTGAAAAAGAAAGCTCGATGGCGAAGAGGTTGGCTATGGTGAGGGCCAAAAAGTGAAGAGGTTAGTTCGGTCCATATGTTCCCTTTGAAGAGGTAAATAAACGGGAACTCAACCCCTCCCTTCCAATTTGAAATATGCATTTTTGGATGATGATAAGCTTTGTCCTGTAATTGTCGATGTGCACTCTCAAATACCCAGTTGTCTCAACTTCTATGTGTCTTGAAAAAGCACAAAAAGGCTATAGAGTATAGTATTGATGACTTGCATGGCATTAGCCTCGGTTTTTTTTGCATGCATATAATTCATTTGGATGAGAATCATAAACCCCTGCATACGGCCACAACGTAGATTAAACCTTAGATTATGCGGATGTGGTTAAGAAGGAAGTCGTGAAATTACTTGATCGTTGGTATTGTGTACCCTATTTACGATTCTAGGTGGGTAAATCCAATACTGAAGTGGTTCCAAAAAAGGGTTGGACAACGAGTGATAAAAATTGATAAATATGAGTTGATCCCCTACTAGGATGGTGGATCAGGTTGGCGTATGTGCATTGATTATCGGCGGCTTAATATTGCAACCAGAAATATCATTTCTCCCTCCGCTTTTATTGACCAAATGCTTGAGAGGTTAGCTTGTCACATGTATTTTTGCTATCTAGATGGTTATTCTAGGTTTTTCCAAATCCCCATACATCCAGATGACCAAGAAAAGACAACATTCACTTGCCCCTATGGTACTCTTGCTTATCGTATAATGCCTTTTTGGTTTGTGTAATGCTCCAGCTACCTTTCAACGTTACATGATGAACATCTTTTCTGAGTTTATTCAGTCTATCATGGAGGTCCTTACGGATGATTTTAGTGTGTATGGTACTGATTTCGATGCATGCTTAGTTACTCTCACTAAAGTTGTAACACCCGACCCATACGGAGTTTGGTTTATCGTCACCAATGCACATCGAGCCAACAACTGTTCTCAATAACCAACACAAGTTCTTCTGGCGCATTTTATCCTCACTCATGCGCACCCCGAGAAACTTCCCGGGAGGTCACCCATCCCAAGACTACTCCCAGCCAAGCACGCTTAACTGTGAAGTAACTAAGGAATTAAGCTCCCTAAAAGAAAGATGCATCTTGTTGGAATGAGTAGTCTGCTAAAGCCCTTTAAAGTAATCATGAGGAGTATTACATACACCCCCACTTGAGAACAAATGAACGCCCTCGTTGCACCTAAGGACTCACATATTCGGCCACAACAACCTGGGTTGCCCCGAGTCGGGAACTAATCACATATTTGGCCAGTCGATGACATCAGAATCCTTCCCCACTAGGCTCTAACCTTGGATTAATTATCCCACGCTGTTAGCACGCGGTCGCAGTGGTTGCTCTAATATCATTTGCAACACTCCGACCCATACGGAGTTGAGTCTATCGTCACCGTGCGCATCGGCCAACAAATGTCCTCAATAAACAACACAAGTTCTTCCGGTACATTTTGTCCTCACTCATGCGCACCCTGAGAAACTTCCTAGGAGGTCATGCATCCCGAAGACTACTCGCGATCGAAGCACGCTTAACCGTGGAGTAACTAAGGAATTAAGCTCCTTAAAAGAAAGTGATGCATCTTATTGGAATGCGTAAACTTTCTAAAGCCCCCCAAAGCATTCATGAGGGGTATTACAAAGTCCTTAAAAGATATGAAGAATGTAATTTTGTGTTGAATTGGGAAAAGTGTCACTTCCATGGTGACCAAAGGAGTGGTGCTTGGCCATATTATTTCTTACGTGTCATCCAAGTGGATCGAAGCTAAGTTCCAAGTGATCGAGCAATTGCCGGCTTCCGATTAATGTGAAGGAAATACGGAAGTTTCTGTGCTGTCATGCGGGGAAATTGCTAAACCATCGTCCCAATTCCTCCCTTAAGGATGCTTCGTTCATTTTTACTAATGAGTGCCTTGAATCTTTTGACAATTATTAAGAAGGCCTTGATCTTAGCACCCATCATTTTGTGCTCTCGATTGGGGAACTCCGCCTCTCGAGATTAAGTGTGATGCTAGTGATTATCCGTTTGGGGGCATTGCTTGGCCGGAGGAAAGATAAGGTTTTGCGTGCTATCTACTATGCGAAGCAAGACGCTAGATAAGGCTTAAGTCAATTATGCGAACCACTCAAGAATGAGCCACGAACATTTGTTTATGCCTTCGACAAATTTCGTGCCTATCTCATTAGGTCTACAGATGATTATTAACACGGATCATGGAAGCTTTGAAGTACCTCCTTTCATAAAAAAAAGGAAGCTTAAACCTAGGCTTATCAGATGGATTCTCTTGCTCCAAGAATTTGATTTGGAGATTCGGTGATAAGAAGAGGGCAAGAGAATATAGTAGCGAGATCATTTATCCGGTGTTGAGATGCCACATTGGTGCACCTTCAACCCTTTATTGATGACTCATTTCTTGATGATCACTTATTAACGAAGAATCAAGTCGGTCTCCATGGTTTGTTGATTTCACGAATTATGTCGTTGGAGGAATCCTATCTATCAAGACTTGTCTGACCCAACAGCCGAAGAAATTCTTCATGATGTCGATGCATTACTTTTGGGACGATCCTTTTATGTTCCGTGAGTGTGGCGGGCTGGTCTTTATCGTCGATGTATTTCCGAGTGGGAAGTCCAGGATATTCTGCAACATTGCCATTCTTCACCTTATGGAGGACTCCATGGTCCTCGCTAAGACGCATGCTAAGTGGGCGGGCGCGCGATGTGTCGTCAGTTGTGCACCGCACCCTAGGCCCCAAGATAAAATTTCTCCTACTCTCTTTTTACACTAAGGTAATATAATGGAAGTAGGGTCGTATCCACAGGGAAACAGGGACGAGTTTTATTCGAACATGATTCGAAACCTAGATGTAAAGTAAGGGCCTAGAAACCTACTAATAATTACAAAGGGGTTTCAAGTTGATGTCCTGGCTCAAACTATAACTAACTAGCATATAAACAAAATGAGAAATCAATACGGGAAGATCTTGAATCCGATTAACATTCACTTCAATTCATTATCGATCATTGAACATCCACTCTAATTATTTCCATAATTATCCATTGTTATGAATTAATCTCGTGTTCTCCTTAACATTCTTAGTTAAACATTTCTGGCAGTCACTTCACACTGTTGCTTCTATTTCGATGAAAATTTCTTACTTCATAAGATATCAAAGGGAAACCAAGCAAAGATCACAATATATTTCATGGCTGAATATGCTATTAGATTGAGAAGGAAAATACAACCTCTGCACTGAGGGGGAATCGAGGCATAGCTGTTGAGTTGCCTTTGAAGAGCTAAACTCCGCTCCTCCATGTTCACTTTGTACCTTCGATGTAAAATAAAAGTTATATTGGCAATTACATAAACAAGACAACACCATAAGAATATTCTGTTGTTTACACGTCGAGTACAGTTAAATTAACAAAACTGCACAGAAACATAGCCAGAAAAATGAAATACATGAATAGCAGATAGTAAAATAGAAGCATAATGATTGTTGTTGATTTCCTTCACTGTTTTTCCTTGCTTTGTGGTGAAATCAGATACAAGCATAATGATCATTGTTGATTTCCTTCTCCGTTTTACCTTTCTTTTGGTGAAATCTAAATGAGGTCATGCACCAAGCTAGCCATGCAGTGCAATGATTATCTGATATTTAAGCTCGTGAGTCGAGATAATGAATGATTCAGGGTTTTTTTTATAGCTACCCACCTATTGTAGATGGGTATGAATGATTCAGGATAGTCAAATAGAACCATTAAATTTTGGGACCTTATTTAATCAAACGGATCAACAAAGCAGGCTTAATTTAAGTCAACCAGATGAGCACGTTAATCCAATGGATTAATAAACACTAACTTAAAATGCAAGTATAGTACACGTCATTGATTCACACACTCAAGTCTTATCAAAAGACTTTAACTCCAATTCATAATCACCCTTTTATGGAAATAACATCATAAGACCCTTTAAACAGCACTCTGAAATCTTAAATTATCTAAGAAGAATCCTAAATAGCGTATGATATAATGTCCTTACTAAATTAGGACTCCTATTAAAGCAATTCCTTGATCCACATGTAAGAGACAATCCTTTAGGATTCGTAAAACCGTGTCGGAATCCTACTATAATAATAAAAGATATGACTTATCCTAAAAGAATTACAGATAAGCCTAGTTGTTGCCTTGTATGCCAAGCTCATGGCATTTTACTACACAGTATCACATGTTGAACACACAACACGATGCAGTGTGTCAAGTACTGCACTATGCAGCTTCATCCATGCGAAACTCCCCAATATTCCACCCTCACATCAATATAACCGTATAGCCAATACAGCCAGCCAAGAACTAAACCCCAAACACACCAAGATACTTAAAAAGCTAATGAAGAACTCAAAAATGAACTAAAAACGACTAAAAAAAAGGTCTTAATTTACTCCCATTAAATATCTGTATCGGAGAGGCAGAGATACTAAAATCCGCATAATAGAGAAACAGCCAAGTCTGACTTTTTAGCATTGACAAGGGGTTAGTGGCAGGGGAGGACCGTCGTGGGGTTCTGGGTGGCACGGACCCCACAATATTAAAAAAAAGAATTGGATTTAAGAAAAAAAAAATCGTTAAAAGAAAAGGTCGAAACTCCATGGACTAGGGCGTATAGCGTACTAAAACTCTTGCATTTCCAAATCCCAAAACCTAAAAATAAAGAAAGTTACTGGTGTCTTACTAGAGAAAGAGAAAGAAGAAAAGAAAGATAGAAAGCGACATCAAATGTGCAAACGGCAGCAGGCGGGCCCGCAACATACTTCACACACTGCCACGCCAGTTGCCAGTCAGCTAGTCAGTACTCTTTGCTGCTTCATCAGGTCAGTTTCTTTACTTTTTATGTTCAAAGTTTTCTTTTTTTGTTTTTGCCAAAAGCAATTTTTGGTTTTTTGCTATTTATTTTGTTACTTTGATTCAATTTTTTATTGTTTTGCCTAAATAGTTAATTGCATTTTTAATACATTTATTGTTTAATTGGTTTTTTTTTTACGCAAGATTGTTTATTTCATCCAAAATTTATATTACTATGAATTATGAATCGAATACTTAGTTTGTCAGCAAACACAATAATGTAATAGGAATTCCAAATTATAAATGATGTTTGTTTAAATTATAAACTCTTAAGTTAAATGTTATTTCCAAATTTGTAAAGTAAACGTAAAATAATGATACAATTTAATAAACTTTAAAAAAGAGTATGATGTTTATCTGAGAACAGTTAGATTGTGATTTAAATAAAATAAATATTTATAGGTAATTTTATGCATTTTGGATTTTTTAAAATTCTTGTATACTATTGGGTCAATTCATTTCGGGGCCCCTAGGATTAAAACCCTGGATCCGCCCTGGTTAGTGGATGAGAAAATATGATAGTGATTGGGGGTAAAAAGAATCATACGTGATGTACTTTATTTTCAGATTACATCAACTTCCAGTAGTAGAATTATAAAGCAAAGCCAACCAGAATATACAAAAAAAAAAAAAAAAATTTACACACGGTTGGCGGAAGGGGGTGTGCAATTAAGCAGCTTAAGCAGAAACAAAGTGAAAATACCTTTCATCAATTAAGTTAAAGAGCTGCCCATATTGCCCATTTACATCACAAGGACATAATCAGGATCATCGTTTGCCAGCAAACTCTTATATTCCTCAAATGAAATATATTTAACAGCTGACACTTCTGATTCCTAAAAAGATGTAATGCAATATCATATTATCATTTATAAGCCATTATGTAGGAAATTTGAACAGATCTATCAGTAGGACTAATTTCGTCAGCTATAAAGAGTGTTCTAGTCATATCAGTCTTAAAATGTTCTGAAGTGATACATCTAAGATAAATTAATAGAAGATAGCAGTTTTAGTTGTAGTATTTTTAAGAACTACATACATCAGAAGAAGCCCGTCTCATTAAGCAATAACACTTCTCATAAGATAATTCTCTAGTGAGTAGTGGACTGTCTAAAAGCAAGATATATAGTCCCAGTTAACCATTTGTATTTTGCATTATTGAATAGATTACTAATTAATAGAGAGAGAAAATACAGATGTCCTATAATTACTTTTAAAGAAAAATTCGACAAATATTGTTGCACATTTTAGATAAGCATAGTTTTCAGACTATTATTGAGCAAAGTTCACCAACTTTGACCATTCACATAAATGGACAATTTCGGAGGAAGGAAAAATAAACCTGCAACTGAACTAACAAAATTTGGATTTAAATAGCTCAGACAATTGATGAAAAGTTGAAATTATGAAAGCCTAATGTGAATTTTCACCTGAAGAGAAAAATGCCTCCAGAGGAATAGGTGCTAGAGTGGTCACCACATACACATCATTGAACTCATTATTGATATATTTTCCATCATTGATGACGCTGCATTAAAACGATCAAGTCGTTAGACAAATGATAGAGACCAGAGTCCAGACCCAACAGAAATGAAAATAAAATTTAATAAACAACATATGATTCATAAGATCCAACTGTTCAGTCATTCTCTAAGTGTTTGGTTAAAACAAAAGAAGTACATGGACTCAGGGCATACCTAGAACAAAAAAGTTGTCATAAATGAGATAATGCTGCACTTACAAAGTTCTTATGGGCTTTGGCTTACAAGAAAAGATGCACTATGGGTGAAATGAGTGAATGCTTATTATAGCATAAAGTAAAGACCTGATTCAGAACATTATCCATCATGTCTCAGGATATTCTATCCAGAAAGTGTACCCATCTCTGTCTGGAACTCAGACCAAGATGAATTAGAGAAGGATAGTATGTCATAATTTGGCTATTATAGGAGCATTTTCATTCTTTGGATGGCTCTTCATTATAGGCTGCCTACTCTGATCGACTGAGTACTGGGGGAATAACATGTGATACCACCTGCTGCTGTTTGTAATGGAGCTGCAGAAACAGTCAAACATCTGTTCTTTTCTTTGCTCCTCACTGCTCTCTGGGTAAAGATACTACTCCAGCTCAAGATTACAGGGTGCATACCGAATTAGCTTCTGAATGCTAGGTTGCAATTAGGATAAGTAAGAAATCTTCTAGCAAAAGTAAGCTCTATTTGATGTTCTTTGTTGAGGTACTTTATTATATTCGGCATCAAAGAAATTAGAAGCTTTTCACTGGTCATAGTTAGTCCATTGAATCCAACTTCAGGGGGAAATTTATTTCGCATTGTTGTTAGATGTAAGAAGGCTGATAGACACTGTTTGCTTTTGTCATAGCTTTATATGAAGATCTGCATTCTTCACCTTTCCTAGAAGGAAGGAGTATGTAAAAACTGATATAGATAGAAGCAGAATTAATCTGCCAATTGTGTTGTCTAGGTGTGTTGGTTAATCTGGTTGTATACTTTATCCTTCCTTTTCGTAATAAAATCATCTAATTGACAGAAAGATAGAGGGATTATAATCCAAAAATTATCCTCCTAGACAGAGTTTAAAATCTCAGATGCGGTCACAATGGCGATGAAAGTCACAGACCCATTTTTGCAGGCAATATGAATAATTTAATATCATGGAAGAGCCTGTATCCTTCTATTGGGTGTGTTTATCCACTATCCTTTCCTCTTTTCATCTCAAATTTCAAATCATCCTTACCCTTACCCATTTGAACCAGCAAACCCCCATTAGAGAGAAACTGAAATGCTACAAAGAGAGAACCCAGAAACGGAAAAGTAGAACAAGATGGATTTCCTTCATCATGTTCCTAAAGATTGCTTAGCTTCAAGCAGTAAAACCTCTATTCTTCATTAGAGTACCTCATTTATAGGAATCTTCCTTGCAGCTTCCGAAGGAAAAAGAAAGGCCATTACTAGTAGCCTTAGACCTTCAAATGGTCTCTGCAAGTTACTCAGCATTATCAATCCCCTCAAACAGAACTTACTGATAATAAAAGTGCCTCCACCATCTATTTGTGAATCATCCCAAAAGACTCAACCTTAACCTTAGAGACAAAAACAATCTTTAGGAACATGATGTATACTTTCTTTAATCAGATTGGCAAACAAGATCTATATTTCTGCTTCAATTGGTTAATGAATACTCATCCAAAAAATAAGTTCAACCAGAAATATTCTTTCATTTGAACTTCAACAAGCATATCTCAAATCCAGAGAACTTCAATGGAGGCAAATAAGGGAATTACAAACTTTTAACCACATGAATTCACATTATAGACACTGCAAACTGACATCAAAGGACAAAGATCATACTTCATGTAATTAAACTTAATTCAATGTAGATATGTATGAGATCAATGACACAAAAAGAAAGCACGGCCAAAAATATTATCAGCAAGGTCAAGACAACTATCAGAGTAGAACCATCAAACGAACCACTCTTGGAGAAAAATGAATAACAATTCAAACGCATCCTCTGGAAGGTTGACACCTAGCTCTTCTTGAAGTTCCCTTCTGCAAGAATTTAATGTAAATGTTAAATACATGAATTACAATGAGATGGACACCGTATTCTCCATTATAAATATCTAAATGATGGGATTCCTGTTTGTTAAATCAATAATTTGCACCAACTCAAAGATGTATCCTACCTAGATCTTCATTATGTGATTTACTAACATGGGATATTCCACACAACCATCTTCTACGAATAAGCACCTAACAAGTTCGTCCAATTTGAGTGTTCGACAAAAGTTCTACCACTAGAAACTTATTTTGCTTTCTTAATCAATAAGTGTATTCAAGGCAAATTTATGCTAAGCGATATCCCTGTTATTTTAATATTTCTTGTTTTGTCCTTACATATAATCAACAGAACCTTTTACTTTCTTAGGTAGTCAAGCGAAGGAAAGGAAGGAGCATTTGGGCAGTGGGGAAGGCTAAGAGAGTTTGGGTTCTGGTGAAATGGTATCCATGATTGTTTCTTCCAGATAATGCTTATGAGTGTCTCCCCTATGGCACATCAAAACTGAGAGGGAGATATTCTAGGCCATATCAAACAAAACGGCGATTCACTAATAGTTATCAAGACACATAAAAATTCTTGGAAAATTCAGTCTCAAAGCTTCTCTATTCCTTTCTTTGCACAGAACAATGCTTCTAATTATAAATGAATTATTTGTCAGCAATGCCACAATTGAGAATGCGATGGTCCAACTTTGGCTTCTATGGGGGAAATATAATCTCAGCATCGTAAAATTTCCATTACCCAAGAGGATTTTTGCTGATGAGCCTCTATCTTCTAGCACAATTGATCAGGGTAAGAATTGTACATCTCGATATCTCCAAATTTCTTGCCTAACCTAAATTGATGTTCCAAGCAAGAGTAAGCCATTTCTGAACAAAAATCCCAAGATCGGGGGGTGAGCACAGTCGAGAGGTGATGAGGAGGAAAAAGAGTATTACTTGTTTGAGACTCGTTCAAAGTCAAATTACAATACCACATACCCCCTCCCTCCGTTATAATAAAAATACAAATCTTATACTAGAATAGAGAAACCAAACAAACAAAACCCACCACATAGGCTTTCAAAGATTCATACAAAGCATGTGTTTGCTACTAAAGATAAAGCATATTAATACTTATTAACACTATTTTCCTGGCAAAAATTATATACTTAAACTCTTTTACTCTCCCTTCAAGTCAATCAGAAGGCCGAAATTCACCCGATGATCTATTCTACTCCTACCCAAGCAAACCAAAATAAATTCCCTCAAAACTGTCTCCAACTTATCATCCTCACCAATATAAATATTATGAATTTAGAAAAAGATATAGATGTGTATTCAACACAAGCAAGACCATAGGTAAGTTACTCAACCCACAAAGTGTGAGTATGCTTTTCTACCCATTTGACCTTTTAGAAACATTTTCAATTAGGTCTAAGGAATAAAGTAAAAGAAAAAGAAATAAACAAACACTAAAGGGTCTCAAGTAATATAAGTATATAACTCCTCAGCAAGCTAAACACCCTACAAAGAAGACAACTACATGAGAGAGATAGGAACCTGCCTTTACCCTAAATGATGGATATCCTAAACCTTCCAATAAACTCAAAAGTTATCAAAAAGCATACTTCTAACATCTCTAACTCTATTATTGTATATTCCAATATTAAAAAGTACTTTGACTGAATTTAGATAAGAGCCTTGATCAAGTGTATGATTTGATTAGATTTGAATGTATTTAATGGAAATATGTAGGTTTATGGATGTCTTTTTAGGGGATTTAGATAGGTTTTCGCAGTATGTTTGATGCGTTTTGCTCTCGACTAATATTTGTATTTCTCCTATTTGAAGTACTATAACTCGTTTAAAGTTTGATGACTTGATCGTATGAGGAAATATTCTTTTTTTTAGTAACTCAACCTTTACTTCTAAGCCAAATTTAGTTTCATCAACGAGGTAGCTCTATGTATACAACTATTTCAGATCCTCTGATCAGTCCCACTCCTTTACTATATTTGAGACACTTATATCTAGTTTGGGTGTTAAAATTTCCTTTATGTTTCCTTTTTGCATCAAAGGAGATGCTGAATTGTTGATATTTTCTCCCCTGTACAATCTTTTGAAGCAAAATGGAGGATTTCATTCTAGACTGATGGATTTTAGCAAAAAGGAACTAGTTTTCAATGTTGTGTAAGGAGTGTAACATATTGAGAAAATCTTATAGGCAATGGGCAAAATCACTTTAGCTACAAATACTCGATCTAAACATCATTTTACTCCCATATGTACACCCTAGTCTCACAAATCATATGACTCGAACATGTCATGAGAATCCTCTTTACAGACACTCCCCTACCTTTAAGATCATACAAATGAACATATCCACTACCAAAGTTGAATAAAAAAAGGAACGAAAAGAAGACCATGCTCTGAAGTCTGAATGCACCATATTCTAGGATTTTCATTAACCTCACACAATAGAAAACAAGTTGAAAGAAAATACATTTTTGGATCCCCAATCGCCTTCAAATATCACCCGTACAAGAGCATTTGAAATGTACAAAGGAGGCCTATATCTTCAAATGAAATCTAGAAATTTAGAAATTCCTAATGTTTTATTCAAAAATTGGTAACCAAAACTAATATTAGTTTGTATTTTGAATAAGCTTAATAAGGCAAGGTCGTTATTATTTAGGGCATCAACTGCTAACTACGAATTAGAGAGTTGCATAAATCGCCACACCAACTCACGTCATACATAAAAAGATTTTAATTAGCATTTAGTCCTACACCAAATCAACTCAATTTGGAAATTTAGGGGTCTCATGGTCCAAAGCTCTAAAAGTGCTCCAAAGAATTGCAATGAAGACATGCAGTACGATTGGCAAAGGATTTATGTGCTTGCTTCATTCGCAACCTCTTTTGGCTCCATGATCAAATTGAACATTGTCTCAACTCTCAACTATCGAAGCTTCACTTCATCTCCCAGAACATTGTAAAATCTTGACAACTACTGCAAAATGCTAATGATAACAAAACACTTTTTGATAATTTTCCAAGTTTGATTGGAGTACTGTAGCCTTCAATCAAGTTTTATAAGCATGGGGGCCACAATCGCCAGGCAAATAAATAAAAAAAGGGAGGAGATAATAATACCCAAAACAAAATTAAAAAAATGACATAAAGTTCCTTGTAGACCCAAATGAGATTTAAATCACAGTGATGGAACTCACAACAGAATTAGTTGCCATTACTTACCTGGCTGTTATGAGGGAAGAGTCACCAGCAGATATATGACCTGCACTGGAGATATCCCACTGGCCTGGCCATGAATCTTTACAGTCAGCACGTTTCTGAAGTAGCAGCTCATGTGTGCTTTCAGAATAAATCCACACGTGAACAGCTCGATGGTAATCCCCATCTCTATGAACATGCTCCCTACACATAACTACGAAACTGAATACCGAGGCAATATAGCACCAACATATTTCTACATAAAAAAGGATCAATCTTTTTTTCAAATTTTTAACACTAAACCACTGCCTCAAAGTACAAAACCTTACGGAATGACTCGATACGAATGATAGCTATGTTGTGATGCCAGATGGTTGTTTAGAGAAATGACTTAAGGAAGACGGATCATTCAGTACAAGCAACATTCATCTTCAGTAAGCCATTCCTCTAAACAAGTCACTAGTAATCGCATTGATTTACAGTCAAACAAACTGAGGCAACAGAGTAACTCAAAACTAAACTATAATTAACTTCTCAAAATTTACAAATTTATGTCATCATAAAACCTTCATCAAACAGTCTACATTAAAGTCAAAAAAGCACACAAGCAAAGTGATCATGCAAAATGCAGCATTATTACAAATTCATGATTATTAAAAAATTAATAAAACATAAAAGAAGTTGCTCGCCTAAATGGAACCTGATAAATGAAGTGGATTTCAGTTGAATTTAGCGATGAAAGATCAGATTTTCAATTTGTAAAATCAGTTTACTACTGTCATACTAATTGATTACAGGCGGCAAAAATAAAGTGCTAAAAAGTAAGGAAGAAAAGAGAGGAGAGTAATAGACCTGAGTTTGCGAACGCCGGTTTTCTGGCCAGTTTTGGTAAGAACGTCGAGATATTCTTCTTCCGCTTGAACAGGACCAGCCATGGCCGCTAATTGGTATGCTAATAAATAATGATGTCAAACCAGGAGTACTAAAGAGTAGAGACTATAGAGTATAGACTGGTCACTCAAATCGAGTCCACCAAACTAACCAATGTAAACTTTTTTCACTTCCTAATATGCAACTTTAACCAATTATTTAGATCTCTATTATATATGGTAATATATAAAGGGATATAGGCATCAAAAAAATAAAAAAAAATAAATAGGAAAATTATAACTACTATATTTAAACAAAAAAAACATAAAAAACGAAAATCAAAATACATCCAATAACTGTCAAAGCAAAAAAAAATAACAAAAGAAATAAATTGGAAAAAACAAAAAGGATAACTAACTATTTTATTTAACAAAAAAAGGGGAAAACACGAAAAGCAAACGTACAATTTAAAAGGAAGTCAGTACTTCGAAACCAAATTATAAGCAAAATTCTTTGATTAAAATAAAATTTCCTACTTTATCTTTAACTCAAAAAACAAGTTACATTAAAACGCTCCAAATTATTCAGAGTTCCTCACCTTCTCCTCTCCTCTCCATTATCTTCTTTTCTCCATTTGCAAACCAAAAATAGAACATTGTCGCTCCAAAGGTGATCCTTACTTTATATATTATGCTTTGATGTTCATGTGATTCATAATATGTTATCATACATTTATAGTTGTGCTTTTGATTAGAAGATTATATATATATATATATATATATATATATATATATATATATATATATATATATATATATATATATATAGGGGCAAGATCACATGAGAATCCCTCTACATGAAAATGAGAATGAATCTCAACTACTCGATTGGATTAGAGTTACAACACTTGTTCATTAGAGTTATACCCTCGAAAAAAAACTTTGAGCCCAAAAAAAAAAAATTTGAATTTTTTTTTCCTAATATTCTTTTTTTGGAGTTACATCACTTTTCCATTAGAGTTACATCACTTGTTCATTAGAGTTATAGCGCGTAAAATCCATTCTCATTTCTCATGTAAGTATGCATTCTCATATGAACTCACTCATATAGAGAGTCGGGATCCGGTGAGAATGAATACTTATGTGAGAATTGAAAAATATATGAGAATAAATCTACAACCGTTAGATCATAAAAAATCTAAGGGCTGCGATTTGCCCAAAGCACTAATAACAAAACCCAAGTATTTTAACGGCAACAATTCAATTGAAGCGTGAAGCGTGACAGTGAGGAAAAAATCGAGAATAACCTCTCATCATCTACGATTGATTACAAACAAAAATACGAACTTTTTTGTCCTCATCGAAATTCATCTACCAAGTAATCATCATCGTGTACAAACTATAAACCTAGTTCTTGAATTTTTTTAAATTGATTTACTTGCGTTCTATTCTGAATTCATGGATTCCCTAATTATAAGCTATGTTTTTCACCTTTTTTAATCGACAATTAGGTCTTTTAGAGACTATACTTGATGGTGATGGAATATTACTGGAATTTCTGTTCATATTCTTCTTTTTCTCTCTCTATATTGAGTAATTTACTTAATTTTAAGTCAGATTTTGTATCTTTTGTTCTGTTCTTGATGAATTCAATGTGTGGTTCGTGTTCTCCACAGAATAATTAGTTGTTTAGTGTATTTCGTACCATGATGGACTAAAAACACTATTAAAACAACAAGAGCAAAAGGGAAAAGTATTTTAGCAAATGTTATCCTTTCTTTCGCTATGCAATTGCATTAACTTTTTCTTTTTGGTAAATGAAAGATTTAAATAATTACCATCTGATTAACTTTGAGTGTTACTACAATTTTCAAATCCACAAAAGTGTTCTACCTCTAACAATGATCCCTACTCGATCCCTTTTTTTCCTATGCTTATTAAATCATCCATGATTGTTTATATACTTTTCACTAATAGAAAGATCTTCTCCAATAATGCACTTATCAATTAATCCAAATATCCAATCCCACCCGATGTCAAACCCTCTAAGAAATGTTCAAATGTCTTTTTCTTTTATTATTTGCGTCATTCTGTTTTTATGTACTATTATTAAGTAATTATCTCCTTCACTTTCATCATTCCATGTCTAATCAGTTCTCTATAGTACCATGTTCTTGCAATCTTGTTGCATAACTTATACTCTCAATAACTATTATTTAATTTGATTTACTTGCTATGATTCAACAACTTATACTTTATAAGTAAAGGGAGGGCAAAAAACTAAATGGCGCAAAAAGAGTACTTTATCCGAATTATGTACCTCAAAAATTGATAAAATCCCGCATGCATTCGTACTATGACAGATATAAGTACAAATGCATAAAAAAAAAAAAAGAAGAGAACAATAATATAAATATTATATTTCCATCTCAGTATGGCAGGTTGTCATTCAACATGTTCAAGGAGCCATTGGCTTGCCCAAAAGGGGAAAACTACTAGGGAGAAAATAAATCATCACCGATGGCTTAAAATTACATCACCAATAGCTTAAAAGTACACCACAACTGAAATTCTCAAAAAGGCTTATACACATAATATTCTTGCAAGTCACTCGCTCATTTCATCTCTTTAGCATTTTTCAGCATAACTTGTTTGACTACGTTGGAGTCGTCCTTCAAGATCTCACAACAATATTTGGCTCTCAAAGTTTTCAGAAAACGATCCTATAAATAAACATATATATTCATTAGCTTTAAAATCAAATATAACTAGAAAAAACAACCTAAAAAAAAATTTCTTATGTTATTTCTTAAGCTAGCATCCGATGAAGAAGTTCCTTGCGCCATATACATTTCCATGTACCTCATTGCATATACACCACTATGAACATCATCATGTTCATTTGATCTCCCTTGCATTTTGATTAGTTTTAGGTCGAAGTTCAATACTTTTCCGGCTCTTGGATCACCACTTCACTCCAAATAGTTAGAAAATGTCTTAGCCTACAAATACACATTGTTAAGTATAATAAACTATGTTCATAAAAAGAACAAAGTAGTTGATCAGATGAATATCAATAAATTACCAATATTGTTGCGTAGCCACCATAATTTTCATTCAATATTCCAGTAAGCATCCTTTGGTCAATAATATCAATCTTGGAATGCTTGAAATTGAAACATAAAACTACATAACAACCACTCCAAAGTATTGGACAAAAGACCTGCGATAAGATAAGAAGGTAAATTGTAAAGTCATAGCCTTCAATCATTAAATTGAATTGTAGCTACTCTATAGTAAAGAACAGAGCTAAGCCAAGGAAGGACTTAACTTCAACTTATATGAACAAAATACGTGTTTGGTAGATCTTCCATATTGTAGCTGAGTGAAGAAACTGGGAACTGATTTCTTGTTGTATTAAATCAGTTACTTTGCAAATGTGATCATTGTTTAGTCTTTATTTTCGGGAAAAAGTGACTACTATAGTATTACTCCTCTTTGAATCCTATTTTCGTAAGCTTTATAGACTTTCGAATTTCCAATATCCTTTTACCGGTTTCGGACGTAAGATCTCTTGTTTCTCAATTGTCAACTAGATCCGAGTTCATAAAAAATGTTAATTAATTAGGTTAAATAAGATACTCTATCGGCAAATAAGTCCCGCATACTAACTATGTCCTGTACATACTAGAGATCTAGTAACTGCAATTTACCCCCTTAACTCTTGTCAATCCTAAAATTAACCCCTTAACTTTGAATGGTAGCAATTAGGCTCTGTCGGTTTCATACATAGCACTTTTCTTGTTCAAGCTTTGATTATAACAATAGTCAATATCCAAGCTTAGGCCTAATCTTGGGTTGTCATCATCCATATTAACCACTGTTGCTTGGGTTGCACCTACATAATTAAGAAGGAACTTGGCAAAATCTTAGAGAGCTTGAACACATAACATTGTTAGAATTTGTGTTTAGCATTTGGAAAATGTTTTTAAGGAATTCAAGATCTGCTCCTTCATGTTCGGGGGTAGCGATGTAATTAGGTGGTTGTCCAACAACATTAATGAAGTCCCCAAGGTTCACTAAAGCACCCAAATGTGGTGGAGTTGAAAGAACTTGGACCGGATAAGAAGTTAAGGTCGGTAGTGGAATCAATACCCAATTCTAGTAGTTTTGAGTGATTAAAATCCTTAACTTTGAATGGTAGCAATTAGGTGAAGTTTAGTCAAGGATAGAAGAAACTACAACCTGAAGTAGTAGATGGCCTCTTAAAGAAGGATTGGATGTACATAGTCTCAAAAGTACATCAATGGTGACCTAAAAGTACATCACTCGATGGCATAAAAAGTACATCACCATAACCATTGGAGTTGGGTAAGATATTAAGGTTTGTTTTGCTTAGAAAGTAGAGACAAGAGTGCATGCAGAAAGCTAGAAAGCTGGTATTAAGATGGGTCATAATGGGGAATATATGTCACGTTGTGCAGGGTGCAGGGACACGAATGCGCAGGAGCAGGAGGAACTCGTCCTTTCAATCATATAGTGAAGTCCAGATGGAGACATACGACTTCCAAACTTACAAACTTATTTTTTGCCTTTAATTTCCTCCGTAGAAATAGGATATACAAAATCAAACCTGGTGAAAGAACGAAAATCATATAAACAAATTATATCTAACTTATAACCAATATACAACAAGTGAAATAGAAAGTGCAACAGAAATATACTACATGTACATCACCGGCACACTACAGGTACATTAAATCTCATACAAATACTTCATGTACGTTTCTCCAATTACTAGGCATACATTTGACTGACCAACCTATTGCAGGTACAAGATTTACATGGAAGGCAATGCATGGTCAATGAGTGAGTAATACATTCTAGCTTGTAATTCCATGACTCTTCTTATAAACCTGAAGTATTATGGTTTTTTTATAAGAAGCTTGAATCTATGAAACATTATTGGCCCGGGGACACAAAACGCCTATGTAAGTCCATCAAATATGCTGTTGATTAATGATACTCTGATCTGGGAAGCTTCCTATTTTACAACTTCAACATGATTAATGATAATTGATACTATGATCACAATTCACAGCCACATTGAGATAAGGTTAACACGAGAACAAGACAACTATAATCAGCTGTAGCCGCTAAGAAGAAAATTTTCTCCAGCCTCATATTTCCAGTAAGCAACATATTTGGTAAATGGTAATATTGCAGCAACCGGCAATGCACTGTCAAGTAGGAGTGAAATTTCTAAAGCTAACCCCGAAAAACTGATATTGATGTTGTATCAAACTGGCAATAGAATCAACCATCAAACTCGCATTTCTAAGTAACCTTATTCTGTAAATAAGTTGGTTTCACATAGATCATGTATTCCTTGTTCCTTTGGCAAGTATGCGGGCATGCGGCTTTTACTCCAAAATGCAAATCCAAAAAGGGAATCAATTTAGGAGGTTGAATTCATTTTCCCTATCCTACTTTGAATGCTTACGAGACCTTGGCTCTGTTATCAGTCTTAGAAAGCAAAAGTCCATATAATTCTATACTGCAAAGACCATTTAATACTGAAAAGAACCAATTTGGTGGCTTCTTTAAGAAAGCAAAAATCCATCTGAACACTTAAAAGAGGTACACTTGATAGATAACAAAAAAGGACAACTCTTACTTGTCAATATATAGCTACTTCAAAGATAACTACAAAGGAGTACACCAAAACTGCCACATAAAAACATACAATGTGCTACTCGGAGGAAAAACTAGTTTTTGTAGATAATGCTCTCTCAATTATACTTTTTGACTATGAGGATACCAAGTGCTAAAGAACAATTATTTAATCCTAAACAACTATATTTATAGTTCTGATCATAATGGAACTACTAACAGAAACTGCAACTATAACTAACTAACAGTTGTCTTTAAAGAGAATAACAGAAAGCAGAAACTAAAGTTTATGGAACAGCTTATGAACTAGGCTAATTTTGCTGAGATTAAGCTTATATTATCAACATTATTTTGTTGATAAATCTTTTATTGATTTAATTTATGACTGGCTGTCTTGCATAAAATGCAACTGAATGTTATAGAGCATCAACTCATGAGTTGTTGTCAAGTCACTTATAGCAAGTAATCATATTGGAGGAACTTCCTACATTGTTCCTTCTAAAATTTAGATTGAATTCTGAATTCTACTCAACATTACAACCAAGATATTATCAATAATCTATATTTACATTATCCATGACTTATTATCAACTCATATAACACATGTGGCTTAAATATACATCATGAGTTGCCTAAAAGCACATCACAAGTTGCCTAAAAGTGTATCACCAATTATACATGCTTAGTCTTAGAATCAAAATCACATTTTCAATTGTTTAATTTCAGAGTAACAACATCAAGAATTGCATTTATAAGCAAATTGTTCGATCGAAATTTTCCTCCATGAAATTTAAAAACAAGCCAAATTTATATACTACATTTTATCACTCAAAAATCAATTCAAGAAATGAAAATTTTGTTAGCAACAACAAAGACCCTAAAATAATCGCAAATTAACATCAAAATTTTATGAAAACGAAACCCTAAAATCCTAGAAATAACTACAAAATTAAACTCAAAAAATACGAAAAATTACCACTTTAAATATTCTTCGAGCTTCAATGGAGAAAATTGAATCTTGTCCGAGCTTCAATTGAGGACAAAATTGCTAGTTTTGAATGTTGTTGGAGCTTTAATGGAGGACGAAATTGCAGATGAATAATAAGAAGTTGCTAGTTTTCATTTTTCGGCTACGAAAATGCCGAATGGGAAGGAAGACGTTTTTTTGGGATTAATGAAACCCAATAAATGGCAGCCTTTAGATTAAAAGATTCAAGGGCTGATATTTATTCTCATATAACTAGGTATTCTCACATAAATATGGTATTCTCACATGAGCCCAAATATATATATATATATATATATATATATTATCAAATATGAGTAATCATATTATCTCTCTATTCTATAAGGCTATTAATAAAAATAAAATTAAATGTATACAACAACAATGTTTAGAATCGATTTAGAATAAAGGACGTCAAAACCCTATAAGAACTCATACAAGAAGGATATTGACCATTGTTAAAAAAATTAGTAGTAGTTTTATTAGTCCTTCAAAGTTACATTAGATTAGTTTATCAAAAATAAATCTTATAGATTATCGAATATGGATAATCATTGTTAAACCTCAATTATATTATGAGTATGTTTGTCTTTAATAAAACTTTATAAATAATTTTTCAAACAAATTATTACTAGATATATCATATAATTATACAAGAAATTCAACTTTGATAATGACTTCGAACGCGTAGCGTGAATATAAGGCTAGTTTTATTAAAATAAGGTGGATCTTATAAACCCAAATTTCTTCCCACATTAATGATAATCTCCTGAACATTGCCCACTTAAGATGTGACTGCTAAAAACAATTTTTTAAATATTTTTCAGACTGCTAAGTGAAGTAGCGGTTTCTCTCACTGAATCGCCATTTCATTTAGCGGTTATTCTGTTTTATCGCCACTGCAAATAGCAATCTATTGCCATAAGCCGCCATATGAAGTAGCGGTTTACATCTAGGTTCTTTTTTTTTTAAAAAAAAAAAAAGATTTGTTGAAAATTGGCTAAAAAGCCGAAAAAATTGCAACTTGCATGCATTCTCTACTCTGACAATCTGCAACAAATTTTAATCCTGCGGTCTCCAACAAATTCCTACAACCTTCAACTCCATAATCAATCCAACAAAATCTGGAGATCCTGGAACTCCTCAGAATTTCAAAACTTCATTCAAGGAAAACTTCCAAACCAACCCATCGACCAATATCTGCTCTCCCTTTGCTTAAAAAATGACACCTCCATCCCAAAGTCATCTCAATTCTTTGGAGCATATGGAAAAACGAAGCCTATTTAATTCTTCCGTTCTTTTTAATTGCAACGTTTCTCTTATTTGAAAGTTTCATATCAATTGCAACGTTTCTTTATATGGTAATATATTCTCTCTATCTCTCCTATCACAAGGAGCCCACTTTCTGTCTATCTCTATCTCTATCATCTTCACATATTTTTCTTAAGAAATGTGTCAATGGGGTTTGTTGCAATTATTATGGAACGTATGAAGTATTTTTTATAATGACCAATTGTCAACTAATAGAATTGTTTATAGAGCAAAACATAATTTTTTATAAATGGCAAGCCAGAGTTAATGAAGATCTGATTACTAACAACCCATTTCAAGCTTGCAGGTGCTGCAAAATTATTCATGTTCGATAGAATCCACCACCCATCGATACCATCATACTCAACTTTGATGGATATGCTAACCAAAAAACCTCGACCGCGAGTATTGTTATGTGGACCCCAATATAGACATTTTCAATACAAGTGCCTTTAATTTCCGGCCTACCATGCCTCTTCTTCATAAGCTCTCGCGCACCCGGCTGGTCTCCTCATCGTTAGAAGCCTCAAGATCCCCCATCTCTTGGTTGAAGGTGACAACCAAGTCCTTATCAACATTATATGGTTGTTTAATTGCATAAATCTTGACATGAATGGATATTAAGTAGAGGCCAGCAATGGGCGAATTTAATTCCTGATCATATTCGTACCATCACCCCCGAACTCAATCTTTGGTTCATTGACCATTTATGGAATTATGACGATGGCATCTACATTGGATAAGAATCTAAGTTGTCCTACGGTTTCCCAATATCCAATTAGATTTGCAGAACAAATTACATTTGATAGTAATTAGTGGAACAAGAGGGTCATTGTGGACAATAGTTCAAATCACAGTAATTATTGTTAAAAGTATATCAAATAAATTCTCAAATCACAATAGCCTATACAAATATATTAAAAAGACGTTCATATTAAAAGAACGGTGCCACATGACAGTCTCCATTGTATGTGCCACAAGCCACATGACACTCTTCTCAAACTTCTAATACACATGTTTATTATCTCATTTAAAAATATTAATAATGTGTACAAAGAATCATACACATGACCATTGAAATAAAATGTGAGAGTTTAAACACCAATTCACTACAATTTCTATGTTTAATGTTCAAAGGAAAACATAATAAAGTATTATAAATATATGTAACTATAAAGACATAGACAAACTTTTTGATCTCTAACACTTCTATTAAGGTAATAAGATTCGCTCACCCCAATTCCATTGATGTTATTTATATCCCAATTCCTTAGAAGTTTTTTTAAAACAAATTATCATGCCATAACGTTCATTTTTCAATTTCGCATTAGATTGAAAATTACGAAAAGCTAATATTAATTATAATATTTATGAATAATAATATATTTGATAATTGTAACTGACGCGAGACGTCGCCCGGGCCAAAATACTAATTATTGTTGAAAGTAGATCGCAAATCTCACAATTTTACTAAAAATGTACTAAAGATGCCGATTCTTTTGATTCCTTAGAATCCTGAAAACTAGTGAAAGAGCATTACAAAAGTAAAATTTAGAAGGATTCCTCTCACCAAGTATCCTATTCACTATTCCTGTAAATCAAATCATGAGCTGAAGTTATTTAGAAACAAAAAAAGAACAGACACTGCACTCATGAAAAAAAGTAAGTAATCAATGCTTTGAAAGCTAGTACACTATCAGTCAGCTGATGAAGAGAACATGTAGAGCAGCTCCACAGCATATCAAATAATGACTTGTGAGTGCCATTATTTAGCCGAAGATGAAGAGAGTCGTGCGCTCCTTGCTTTGTCAGCTTTTTCTAGATAATCTTGATGAGATTGGTGCTTAGATCCTTCAAGAGTGGGAGAGAGAATTTCAGACAGAGAGAATGTAAGATGCAAATGTGTTGAAATAACAGCTCAAGATCAATTTTGCCCTGAATGGGTCTGGGAAGGCCAGTTCTGACAAGCTCATTGAAAACGAATTTTCAGAAAAGGAGAAGTTACTGGCAAAATATTTAAAATGAGAAGTCGAAAAACATGTTACCTAATAATGCCACTGAAAATGCCAGAGATGAGTAACAATAACTCATTGAAGCATGCATGTTTAAAAACAAGAAATCTAGGGCATACTCATAATTACACAGCACAGAGCTAGCTTTACACTCCTACCATTTTGAGGACTAGCTATCTTCAACATAGTCATGTGAGTTTCTGATACATAGTCGAGTGCATATATCACAGTTTAAGGGTTGAATATAGCAGTTTAGTGCATTTTCTACTAATTGAATGTCTTAACTGGGTCAATGCAAAAGTTGCGCCAGTATAAAACAGGTAACACCTTCAAAATAAGTGCATCAAAAGTAAACTCCAATAACAAATGACAATAGTCTTCGAAATATTTATGTTGACAGCTAACAAACTGAAAGTGGTGTAGCTGAGCTAATCACAACAACAGCAGATGACAATCATAAATAGGACGCCCAAGCCAACTCAAGAATGGGATGATGCCTGATATGCAAAACAATGACCCGATACTAAGGGGCTGTTCGGTTCAGGTGAGAGGAAAGAAAAGAATCAACAAGAGAAAGGAAAAAAAAAGAATAGAAAACCCCTCCCTTTACCCATTTTTCTGGTTGGGACATTAATAAAACCTTTCAATTTCCTAGTACAACACCTTTGCAACCGCTCGGTCAATCTTCTCCAGTCTCCACCCTTCCCAACACCTAAAAACCTCTCCAGCACCATACGCTGTCCTCCTCCTGCTGCCACAGCCACCATCCACCATCACCAACAAGTCACCAAGCTCTACAGCCATTGATGACATCACCACCTGTATTCCGGCCAACATCACCCCTCTTCACACTGCCGTTCCTCCCTTTGTGGCAAACAAAGGCTAATTTTGAACAAATGCAAGCTTTTGGGCCTACTCTTTTCTTCCCTTTTCAATAATGGACATGATTTTGCGGATGATACAGTTCTGGAGATGGTAATTGATTGCAAGTGAAGAGGAGGGAAGGGGACAGAATGGTCTTGGCCGGGACACAGGTGGTGATACAAGGAAAGTGAAGGGAGATAATCATTTTCCTTTTCTTAAAACCCTCAACCAATAGCCCCCTAAAGTACTTGATTTTACTAATCACAAAGACCTTGATGTTTTAAGTCTGGACTTTGAATTGACAAGCCATGTCATGGCTCCACATGACAGTCTACTTGTACCTAAAGCAGAAGATTATAACATGTGCATAAATAATTAGAGCATAGAAATGCATCAAAGCAAGAAGACAATCAGTTGATCTTTATGCATACATTGATTATTTATAACTGGTAGATGCACTTATCAAGAAACAACATACACAAAGACGGCCATAATTGTAAAAGATTCTAATCAAATAAAATCCTTCTCCTTTGTCATTTTACATGATCTCCTGTTGAGTGTTGACATTGACAACCTAGCAGCCATATCTTGGATTTCAAGGCAACGCCTCTTTCAAGCAGTGGCTAAGGCTCAAATATTTAGAAAATGCAAGTCCCATCTCTCACATAAAAAGAATGGAGGTGTTATATCTATATATAATCTTACACAATATATCGAATGAAGCCTCCTTAATGACTCAAAAAACACTACTACAATAGCTATCATGATTAGAACTCTAACTTCATTCTATAGTGTTTCACAAACCAAAATATCAAATGTACATGGAAAAACCTTTCATGAATCATTTCACCATATAAGGAACAAAGAAAGTATAAAGTCCATAAAAAAAAGAATGAAGCTACGCAGATAAAGATTATACCGCGAGAGACTACTTCAACAACTCACAAGGAAGAAGTAATATAAATCCAAGAACAAACTCTTTCGAAACGTGATGAAAAAAAATAACATGGAAGCACCACTTCTATGTGTCTCATTGATTTTGAGACAAACAAAGAGAAAAGGCCGTGATGAAAATTCATAAAGTCATTTAATATATTTAAATGTAATGCTCCGGAAACAAAGAGTTCACTACACTCTTTGGATCAGAACATTTAAAGGCTCTTTTCTTACATAAAAAATTACCTAATAAGTAACAAACTCAATAAAATAGTGCGTGTCTTCCTCTGGGGTCCAATCTCAAAGGGTGGCTCCTAGCAAGCCATATGTGAATAATGTGATGGTTCAAAATACCTTAATTAAATCAGCTTGCAACAACATTTAAGATTTCAAACCAGACTTCTCAACCTCTTTTGTGTAATTCTTATGGAGAGATGGTTCACTATTACACTCACGGCCCGTTTGGTAGTCGTTAATAAATTGCGGTAATGGGAATGAATTTTAAGTGTAGGTTACAAGGGAAGCATCCTTAAAATCTCCATCGGGAGGCAATTTCAACCCCCAAGTTTGTGTCTTTTCTCCATGGGGAAGCAATCTCACCCCTAATTTTCATTACCCCTCATTACCACCTAACAAGGTGGTATTGGATGGGAATGAAAATTCAAGAAGAAAAATAGACACTTAAGGATAAATTAGCATTACCATGGGAATGAACAATGACTTTCTTCACAAATTTACATACAAATTCATTCTCATTACCACCATTTATAACCAACTACCAAACGGGCCGTCAAGGCTATCTAAAGATTGCTTCTAATGATGGGTAAAGACTTTGTGGCAATCAATCACACAGGCTACACAGTAGGACTTGATTTAATGTTGAAACTTCTTATATCAACCTCTTTCATTCTTCTTTTCTAATTCTCCCTATCGGTTCGATTGTGATTCTCGAAACAACCAAAGAGATTAATGTACAATTAGCTTGGGTAAGTCTTTTGGATAGCACATCGACTGCCTATCAGGAAATGGAATTGATGCATAGAAACTAGTAGAACTTTATCACTGGCCTAGCGCTAGAGTTGACAGTACCCAAATAAAATGAAAGTCAACAAGAATTAAGCCAACAACTTGGGTCAAAAGTCAATGAAACAAAAGACAATGGCAATAGCCTAGATGTGTCTAATGCTATAGTAAACCCTAGCAAGTTCATTCATTCTAATTCCATCTGCATTCCAACAATATCCTTCACAACTATCATAAACGTTAATCCAACACCTTTAAAGAGGCTTAAACTAAGGATCAAGTATTCAAAGGGGGAATGGACGACCATAGCCAAACAAAGAGACCATTATGGATAGACTATTGATACTAGACATGTATTACGAGAACCTATATGTGTAATATTCTTACAATCCGTTAATGGCAAAGAACGTATAATGAATTTATTTATAATTTTGTAAGGAAAGTTTCATTCCAATGCTTATGGTACTGTAACTTCATCTCCAAATATATGTATTTCTTCATTAACTTTCACTAACATTCAATACTCAATACCCCCTAAAGTGGTGATTGAAATTCATGAAGGAAATAAATATTGTGATAACTGATAAGACTTCCTTCACAAAATTACCCATAAATTGCACTATTTGTTGAGAAATGCCTATTTTATAACCATTGGGAACATTTTATGTTCAGAACAATTTTTGGTGGTATATTCAGCAAGAAGAACAATACTATATTTTACAAAATCTAGTGTACTTCCCCAACATATGACCATATTATAAGTACATCATCACAGTGATGATTTTGGTTTCAATATACTACTTTATTGATAAAACACACAACTTTCCTTATTAAATATACTACACTTTTTGATGATTCGAGTAAAATATGTTTCTAACAGTTCTGAATTGGGTAAAACTCCCATTAAATATCGCCTACAGAACACGGCGTCATAACAAAAACGGGCATTCTCAACCCATTAACTAGAACCCTTTAGTCCCAAAAGCACTGCAGCTAGACAGTCTAAACCTATGTTGCTCGGACTCGGGTACCCATGTTCGGAGTGTCCGACTCGGGTATTTTGTGGATCTTTTTCAATTTTTTGGCCCAAAATGAAGTGTCCAAGTGTTCCACCAGTGTTTTAGATCGGACACAAGTACTTGAGGTGAAATGAAGAGTCTAATATACATATCTAAACACTACTTACAACATCACCCAGATTCCCATAAACTCCCACAACTATAATAAATTGGGAATTTCCAAGCAACAAAACGCAACTGATCATAATATCCCAAAAATGAAAGAATCGCACAAAGTATGTATCTTGAAAGATGAGAGAGAGGAGTACCTCGGCTCATGTAGTACCAGGGGACTGCGAAGATGGCAGTGATAATGGTTAAGCCAGCAAAGACGTGCTTTTTGTCTCCACTATAAAGGAAGTGGTTTAGTTTGGCTTTGAACCCATTTCCATTCCCAACGCTCGCGTTCGGTTTGCCTTCACTTGCCATTTCTTTTTTCTCTGCCCACCTAAACCTCGCTCCTGCAACATTAGTCGTTAGGTTCATCGTCATCACCTGTCTCATTAATTAGAACTAGCGTCTCAAATTAATGCCACCGCATCAACAAATAAAAACTTTATTTGTTATATTTTGAGGTGTGCTATATACTGCAAAAAAAAGGCTAAATACACCACCTAAAATTTGTAGAGCTTAAACATGGTTAATTTTACCTTTTTATAATTAAAAAAAAAACATGAGATGCATTTTATAACTTACTGTTGTTCGCACATGAACAAGCTAAGGAAGGTAGTAAATTCATGATAGTAAAAAGGGAAGTAGCAAGAAAGATGGTGGAGGATAACACTAGAATTGTTTAAATGTTACCATGAGATGATTGCTATGGAAGATGGAACTTCTGCTGTACTTGTCAAGTATCATGTGATTTTTCCATCAAACATCCTCAAGGTGGAGGATAACACTAGAATTGTTTAAATGTTACCATGAGATGATTGCTATGGAAGATATTGAAGTGGAGAAGTATTTTTTTTGGAAATGATGAGCAATTGAAAGATTGGTTCGTTGCTTTTATCGGTTCCTGTTTTAGATTTCTTAAGGCATTTGATATGAATCCAGGCATAGTTATAGTCCTTATTTACACGGGAAGCAAGTGCCGTGTATCTATTCCACTCTTGTTGTTTTTTTCTCACGGAAGTATACCAAATCACTGCAATTATAAATCGTAATATTATTCTTTAGATTAGTATTATCTCGTTTAATAGATATTGGTAAAAGAAAATTATCCTTTAGTTACTATAAGTTAAATTTCAGAATATAATTCCACAACTATTACTCATCAAAAAGTAGATTTGGGAAAAGGAAGGATTAGTATGATTATGAAGATACCCGTCCAGGACAAGGTGACCACTATTGTCACTACCTTTACTCTATCCTTTCTGGGAACTTGAGATTAAAGAACATGAGTAACATGAAGAGGAATGAATGTAGGAAAAAAGGGGACTTTCATCTTCTACTTTGCTGTCAATGTAGGAACATGTTAAGCTGAAACTAACTTGCTTGCTGGTAAAGAGGGCTAGACTTAACAAAGTCAGCAGCCCGCCAGCCCCTTCCTCCCTCATGTCTCGAAAAACAGCATCATGGTAAAGTAAGTCTTTCCTAATACATTATACATGCTCCCTCACTTAATTATTATTTTAAGATAAATCTCCCATATAAAACCTCCCAAAGCTAGATTTTCAAATAAATCCAACTACAGATTATAAACAAAATTTTAACCCACATCAGAGTTCACAATTGCACAGAATTCGTGCAAAACACAAATCTGGAGAACTAAACATCGAACAACAATACTCGGTTACGCAAATATGCAATCAAATTTGAGCTTAAAAAGAAGAGTAGTATGTAGAATGTAATTAGAACCACTAGTTTAAATAGAGGCACTTCAATTTGAGTTTGATTATTCTAAACACAAAGCTCAGAAATTTAACTACCTTTAATATAGAGTCACTCATGGGAAACTCAAAACACATTCAAATTATAGGAAAACAATCAAAATTATTTTCAAAAAGAATTAAAGGTTCAAGAAAGTTACCTGGTGTGGCTCTTCTGACTCCGGCGAGGGGGTATGGAGGGGTCGTCAGCAACGTGCGAGGGGGAGGGTGGGGGATCGTGAGCCGTAGGCGACGGGAATATGCAACGGGGAGGGTGGAGGGTCGTTAGTCTTGGGCGACGGGGTACCCGAGAAGGTCGCCGGCGTCGCGTGAGGAGGAGCTATGATGAGGAGGAGCGACGAGAGGAGTGCTGTGATGTGAGGATTGATGACAATGACCTAGTTTTGTTGTTGGGGGGTTAGTATTGAAAGGGGTAGGTTAGTCTTTTTAGTCTTTTTTTTTTTTAAAAAAATTTGCGAGAAACAACTTTTTATAAGCACTTATTTGCGAGAAATAATCTTTTAATTTTTTTTAGCATACCTTAACTAATTTTTTTTTGCGAGATCGACCTCGAGCGCTTTTTCCGGACCTTAATTCTCGTTTCAGCGCCTTGATCAAGGCGTTTTCTATGTGCAATCCTCCCACTTAAAGATGTTCAATGCGACCAACGCTTGTGACCGAAAATTAACGTCGGAAAATAGCCTTGAGGTTTGATCTCGCAAAATAAAATTTGATTAAGGTTGTAATATGCCAAAAAAAATTTAAAAGGTTGTTTCTCGTAAAAAAGTGTTTATAAAATGTTGTTTCTCGCAAATTTTCCTTTTTTTTTTGCTGTATATAGTACTTATGTATATTTTTTTGTAAAATAAAAACTTTTTTGGTGTAGAGAGAATACACATTTTAGAACCCTTTTTTTTTTATTTTAAAGAAAAGACTTTATATGATAAAGGTTATCAAATTCTATATTTTATTGTCAGATTTTAGAAAAAAAGTTAAACTATGAGTCCTGTTTGTATTTCATTTTATGCTTGTGAAATGAAAATAACGCATAGTTACGTATTATTTTTGGCTGGAACCTGATAGAAATAAAGATACAGGAATAAAGGGAACACTAATGACCTAAAATTTGACTTTTTGGATGGAAATTGTTCACTAAAGTTGTAAGAGGATAGGGGCTAAAAAACAAAAGAAGTACAGAGGTGTTTGTTTAGAGGATAGGGGCTACGGATATAAAAGATGCTAAGGACTGTAAAGTTGTCATTTGGATTAGGTCAATTCAATGCATGCCATATTTAAATCATGTAATTGGAATATAGCCTAGAGATGTAGAGTTACGCAATATTTAGTTTTATTATTTAAACTATAAGGATATGGAGATGACATTGTTTCACCAAAGATTGGAAGTTTTCATGACTATTTATTTTAAGTATTCTAGTTGATTCCGGTCAGTTTGGGTCAAGTTGGGTTTCAGAGTAATTTCAAATCTTCACTTTTAGTTTCATATCTTCATTTTCAATTGGGATTTCAGTTTGGGTCTTAATCGAGTTTAGATTCATGTTCAAACTGGAATCTGCACACGTCTATCTGTATCATATTTAACGTTGGCCATTCCCTCAGATTAGGTAGACCATTATTGGTTTCCTTAGCTGTTAGCAAAAGCAAACAACAAGGTGAAATGAAACAGCATTTATAAATCGTAAGTTAAGGAAATTGATCACGATGAAACCAAGGCAACACTTATTAGCAATTGAAATTTTTGCCCCTAAATTGTCTAGTTTGATTAGCCGCTTATAAAACCACAAAAGGAGTACATAAATTCATCAAGCATTGCCTTTTGTGGCTCTCTTCATGCCCAAAAGTATAACTTATGCGATTTGTTGATAAATTTTGAGTACATACAATTAAGACAAAATAAAAGTTCATAGATAAATTTTAAATCTGGGTTACAACAGAAAATTCCAAAAATCACGGTGGGACACCTTAGAAAAACCCCAATAGTTTCATTACAAAATCGAAAGTTGTGCAGTGCAGACTACGGAGGAGCTAGTTTTTAGTGTTATCACCCAAGGAACCTCAAATAGAAATTAGCACAGAATAGTCAATGAAGCAAGTAGAGGTGATATTTGGTATCAATAAACTTCATATGCATATTCCAAGCTCTTCTCGGTACACAGATGATTATCTCAACATAACAAGCTTTACTATCAAACATTCAGAAACTTCTTCCAGATTTGCATATAACTAGCTATAAAATGTTATACAAAATTGGTTATCCATCGATCTATAAGGGCAACAAGATTTGGTTCGAAGAATACACAACCAGTTCAGCATGATAGTATGTAGATGCAGCATCCCCAGTTGATATCTCACAAGCGTCCCTCAGCGTTAATCAATAGCAATGATGAGGAAACCAACAGATACATACATGAGGAAAACTGGGTAGAGTGCCAGAGCTTTTCTCCTTGGTCCAACTGCCGAACTCATAAAAGGATATGCAGCCCATGAACTCCAGGCCAAAGTCACACATACCACTACCAGCTTGAGAATCACATTGTCCTTCAACATGCAGATGAGAGCTCCAACGTCCAGAGGAAAAAGGCAGTAACCCAGAAGGCTCAAACTCTGGAAAAATATTATGTGTCCACCCTAGACAAAACATTGAAAATCCATTTTTGAGTGACATTATTCTTTTTCTTCTCAATTTTTCTTTATTTGATTTGGGGATGGGGAGAAGGAGAAGAACAAGGGGAAGAGGCATTGAAGGTTCTCACCAATAGCAGTACATTCAATGTCAAAATTACAGCACCAGCAGCAAGAAGGGCGAATGCAACAGCAAACACCTCTGACTGGAGAAATCAACATTATCAAAAGAAATATTAGAATCTGCAGTAATTCCTTCGCAAAGGAAAACAACAGTAAAAGTATCAGAGCTGCAATAATGAAAAACTTGGGAAGATCCGATTCAGGATCACTAAATTTATAAGATGCAAAGGAAAAGCAGCACTTCTCCATTTCCCACCTGCCTAAGTAGTTGGTTCATCTAAGGTTGAGGGAAGAATAGTCAGAGAATCACTTAAGCAAAGAATCATACATTGACATCTATTTTATGCAGTAGAGGATTGCAAGATATCAGCTCCAAGCCTCCAACACAGATGATTGAGGTTTTATTCTATTTTATTAGAAGCAGGGGAAAAGGGGTTGCTGAAAGATTAGGGGAATATTGTTTAAGATAGAAAAAAAGGGAAAAAAAAAACAGAGAAACCATCAAGTATATAACACAGGCTTCTTTTACAGATTACCTAATTACAAGAGTAAATGATTTAAGAAAACTCATAACTAGAGTCTAAACACATCACAGGAAAATATTTCAGACACAGCATTGTAAGCATTCAAAATTCAGAACATGGGAACCTAATTTCTGAATTCTCCAAAATATCCGAACCTCGTTATATTTTAAGTTTGGAACAAATGCTTGACGATTAAGACTTCTGTCAAACAGACCTAAGAATCAAGGAAGGTAATCTAATTCAAAGATACTACACTCCTTGTCTTGAGACCACCAACTACTCTCAGAGTCTCAGTTAACAAAATTTGGTGCAAAGTTCTTTTGGAATCAAAGCTAACACATGACTGAATGAAACTAAGGATGGCAGCAAATAACCTTCTTTCTCTAATATTCCTGTGTTGAGCTAAAAGACTTAAGTTTCAGCCTCACAAATATCTATGGACACTCTTAAGAGTGTTCTCTTCTTCTGTTCATATTAACTTGTGCAGAACTAGAGTAATTGCATACGTCTATCATCTATGTCACTAATCATCACACAACACCATACCCTTACACAATGACTCCAACAAGAATCCTCCCCAGGGTGGGGAGAGCAGGTTAGATGTGCATTCACTATACAAACACAAAGAGGTTCTATCAGCCTTAACCTTGCAATCACAATGAGGCTTCTTGCATTAAACTAATGATCCAAAAGGCAACCATATCTACAACAACATAATTAACAACAAAAATAATATTGGAGCCTCAAATAATCCCATAAAGGCGAGATCAGCTACATGAACAAAGATGTCATCCCCAAAAGTCAATTACATGTGTCCTACACTCATCACTATCTAATGCTATATTCTCCTAGATTCCTAAAGACCCAACTGATTTATTTCCTTTATGATGCTTTCATTCAATCATCTTTGGTCCACCTCAATTTCTTTTGATCTCTCTATTATCCCAACTTTACATACTCCTTGCCGGCACATCTTGATACTGGCTATCGACATGTTCTAACCATATGTAAATATTCTAATTTAATTGCATTTGACCCTTAAGTTCCTGTCTCCGAGTCTAAAATTTCTGACTCTTATTTAAGCATACAAACTCTTACATGTAAAAGATGCCATCTTTCTTATTGCAAGGTATCCAGCAGAGCATATCCTAAAAGAGCAGAAGTTCTTGTATACTGCCATATTTCATCTCCCTAAAGAAAACTGTCATTCTGTCAATAATCAATTTATAGTTTTGTATATCTTCCCAAGCAAAATGGAAAAACAACTCCTACTATTTTTCCCTTAAAAAAAAAACTTCTACCATTTCCGGTCTCCAATTTTAATGTCCCTTGTCAATTTAAAACTGTATTGTACTTCTCAATTTAAAACTGTATTGTACTTCTCAAGTTGATTTCTAAAAGAGTTGTGATTCTCAAGCAAATATATCTATAAGGTTAACAATTTTTCCACAATGCCACGCATGACGCAACAAAAAAGGATTGAGGAAAAAGGCTTCTCTATTATAAGAAGAGCTTAAGTTCTTTCCGATCAAATCAACTGAAACATTCTAGCACATTAAGTCACTTAAACTACCAGCTCAGAATACATCAAAACTTCAGCTCCATAGAAAATCCCAGTACAAATAAATTTAATTACAAAACAATTTCCTATAGCCAACAAGTATTGATATGTATACTCTTGCTTCGTCATATTATGGTTCATACTCTCCTTGCAACCACTTTCTCCACTCAAAGATCAAAACCAACATATATCTCATCACATATAAAATACATCCTATGATCATAATTCATATCATGTCATATATGGTTAAGGAAAACCATGAGAAGAAAATTCCAGCTAAATCAAAAACAACCTCCTATCTACTTCTATCATCATCATCATCATCATCATCATAAATCTCAATAACCCACACCAATGGCAGAAATTTTAAGAAGTGCCGGCGACAGTTTTCATATTACATAACCAATAACCCACCACAACACTGTTCATCCTTGCTGCCTAGTACACAAAAGGACGGAAAAGTTAATGGAAAGGACGAAGCAGAAACAGAAAAAGAAAAAGGAGAAAAAGAAAGAGGTGAACAAAGGAAAGCTGTTAAAGAAGGTAAGAAGGCGGCGTTGCAGGTTGGGGAAATCCAAAATTTGGGTTTGCAAAGCATGTGTAGTACTTCTACTACTGATATTGGGGCCGAAAATTTAGGAGTGTCTGTGAATTGGCCTATCAAATCTTCGAAAGTGGCAGAATGTGGAGAGGTGATCAGTACCTCTGAGCCCCCTCTTCTCTCTAAGCTTTTTCACTCTTCCCCACCCTCCCACGTCTCCCAAAAATCTCAGCTAACACCTCCAAAAAATTACCCAGTATATAAACAAACCCAGCTCCTTACTTCTATCTCCACGGGAATTTCAGACCAACTTCATAAACTGACTGACCCCTCCCCCTCACCGGAAAACACTCTTCTGCACCATGTGGATGCCATGCGATCCCGAGAGCCTCACTCTATCAGGATCTTTCTCCCCTCCTCCACCTCTTTCCCCGCCTGCTTCACCGCCGGAGCCGAAGGTTGTGTTCACGAAGTCCCTCGATCCGGTTGTGTTCAACCGACCGGTCAGGCCACTCAAGCCCGAGTTGAACATGGAATCAGTGGAAGTTCTATCTCCCGGATTGTCTCGAGGATCCAGGCGAGTATCATACGGAACTCGCATGGCAAGAAGTCAAAGCCCTCATAGCCAAACCGTATCTCCATCCCGAAAAAACGGGCCAACTGATGATGTACTCCAATTCGGAGTTTCTCCCAGCTCACGTGCCTCAGGTACGAGATGCCGCTCATCTTCCCCAACAACAACAACTAAGCCTTATTCCCAAAGAAAGAGGGAGGAGTAGAGAGCGAGGAGAGAGAGAGATGCTAGCAAGGTTAGGCCCGTGGGTGGACCCGAGGCCAATCCTACCAATGACTCGATCCATCTTAGTGGTCAAACACAAAGATGTTCGGATGATAGCCCTAAGCAACACAAATGCGTTGCTCCTTGCACGCCTTTGCATCCCTCTCAAACAGTTGGGTCTCTCGCTGACTTGGGGAGAGGTAAACGGCAGAAAAAACCCGCACGAGGCAGAAGTGGTCCTATGGCCTCACACGAGGAGTTGGACATGCCCAAAAACCGGAGTAGAAGTAGACCCATGGGTAGTAGGAAACGAGGAGATCCTTCAGATGCTCCTACAAAAAACTCCGATGTATAAGGGAATGAGTGTGCTGTTTTGGAACGTCAGGGGCCTAGCTAGGCATTCTTTTAAGCCGAATTTTCGGCTCCTCATGCAACAACACCATCACCCTGCTATGGTTGTTCTAGCTGAAACTTGGGTAGGTCGCGAGAAAACGGCCGCTATTGTGGGTGATCTGGGTTATGACTCTTGGCATTTGCTTGAACCTATGGGTTTTGTTGGCGGCATTCTTCTTCTTTGGAAATCTCATATATTGGATTTTCAAATTATAGGAGAGGGTGCTCAGGGAGTCTACGGCGTGGTTGAGGTACTATCTTCTAAAACATCATTTGTGCTTACTTCTATATATGCTAGTACTAAATTTCTTAATCGTCAAACTTTGTGGAATGAATTGGAAAACTTTGCTCAAAACTTAAATAAACCTTGTTAGTAATAGGAGATTTCAATGAAGTCACTAATCAGAGTGAGAAATTGGGTGGTAGACCTATTTCTAGGAGAAGAGCTGACTTGTTTGTTAGGAAGATGGATAGGTGTAATTTGGTAGATTTAGGTTTCAATGGCCCTAAGTTCACATGGACTAACAAAAGAAAGCGAAAACCGATATTCGAAAGACTTGATAGAGGATGGGCAAATCCTGAATGGATCCAGTTGTACCCTAATGCAAATCTCTGGCATCTCCCGAGAGTCACGTCTGACCAGTGCCCTATCCTTCTCAATTTTGATAATGTCCCATTTGTCCAGGGTGATAAACCTTTTCGGTTTGAACCAATGTGGCTTTTAGACAATAGATTTAGAGAGGAAGTACTTAGGGATTGGCCTACACCCTGTAGATCGATTCAAGAAAGCTTAAGCATTTTTAGGCAGATTCTCATGGTTTGGAACCAAGAAACGTTTGGTAATCTCTATCGCCGAAAACGAAACTTGCTAGCCCGTCTGAAGGGCATCCAGTCTTATCTCCAAAACCATCCCTGGTCCCATTTCCACCAAGACCTAGAGATAGACCTCCAACATGATCTGATGGCCACCTTAGAACAAGAAGAAGTGCTTTGGAGAACAAAAAGTAGGATGGACCGTATCGGGGAGGGAGATCGTAATACGGGTTTTTTCCATAGAAGTGTCTTGATCAAACGAAATGCCTCTAGAATCAATTGCCTTAGAAATGACGTTGGAGAGGAGATTACTGATCAGGAAGGTATTCATGACCTGATTCTATCATTTTATAGAAATCTCTATACAACGGAGAAACTCTCATGCCCCATAGCTCCGGAAAGGCCGATTATCCTGGAGGAGAGTGTTGGTCATGTTCCAATTCCTATTGAAATTAGGGCTGCCATTTTCAGCATGAAACCCCTAAAAGCCCTGGGCCCTGATGGTTTCCATCCAGTCTTTTTCCAAAAAACTTGGGATACTGTCGGGGATGACGTATGCATGGAGGTGAGACAATGGTTTAGACAAGGTTGGATTCCCCAGGATTTGTGCCATGCATTGATATGCCTGATCCCCAAACAAAAATCTCCTGAAACAATCAAACAATTTAGGCCTATCAGCTTGTGTAACACGCTTTACAAACTGGTCACAAAAATCCTTGTCACTAGACTAAAACCCTTAATCCCGGCCTGGATCTCGCACTATCAAAATAGCTTCATTAAGGGGAGGGGCCCTGACATTAACCTTGTTGTAGCCTCCGATGTGTTGCATTCCATGCATAAGAAGAAAGGTAAAGGAGGGTGGTTTGCCTTAAAGATTGACCTTGAGAAAGCCTATGACCAGGTCGAGTGGTCCTTTGTTAAAGAATGTCTCCAAAATCTTCGGCTTCACCCCAGCGGCCATTAACCTAATCATGGATCGTGTCTCCAAAGCCTCTTCTTTCGTCTTAATTAATGGGAGGAAATCTGGCCAATTTGAACACACCCGGGGGTTGAGACAAGGGGACCCTATGTCCCCGTATTTGTTTAATATTTGTCTAGAGGCCCTCACGAGTAGGATCAATGAGGCCTGTCATAATAAACTTTGGACCCCTTTTTGGGTGGGCAGGGGTAGAATCCCGATCTCCCATTTACTTTTTGCCGACGATCTCCGTTGTTTGGAAAAGTCGATGAAGAGTACTTGCTTTTGCGTTCGGGAGGTGCTTCGAGACTTTTAGTAGGGATTCGGGAGAAAAGATTAACGAGGCGAAAAGCAAACTTATTTTCTCACCCAACACCTTAGAGGAACATAGGAATTTGTTCACAGAGACCCTTAACATTGAGGAGAATGTCAATCTTGGGATGTATTTGGGTTTGCCAATTTCACACAAACGCCCTACGAGAGCCCAGGTGCAGTTCATTGTGGAGAAAGTCAGGTCTAGACTCGCTAACTGGAAAACGAAATTCCTATCCAAGGCCGGTAGATTATGCCTCATCTCCTCAACTCTGTCCACAATCCCGGCGTATTACATGCAAGCGACATGCCTCCCAACTAGCACCTTAAATGATTTGGACACCATAGCCAATAACTTCTTATGGGGGGAAGAGGGGGGTAAGAAGAAGTTACACCTAGTCAGTAAACAAACCACCTTCCTCCCGAAGAGCTAGGGGGGCTCGGGATCCGAAGTCAAAAGCTTATGAATCAAGCCTACATGGCCAAGTTAGGATGGAAGCTAGCTCGGTGGCCCACCTAATCTTGCGCGTAAATGCATAACTTCCAAATACATACACAATAGACGTGTCACTAAATTCAAAAATGGGTCTGTCATCTGGAAAAATATAGGTACGGGTTGGGATGTCTTAAGTAAACACAGTTACTGGAGCCTAGGAAATGGTCTGACTATAGACTTCTGGCATGATGATTGGCTTTCAGTTGGCCCGTTACGCAGTTGGGTCGAGGGCCTTCTGGATACTGAGGAGAGTGTCAGGAAAGTCCATAGCTTAATCTCTTCAGGGCATTGGGATTTATCAACACTAACACTCACCCTTCCAATGAGCATTGTTAACCGTATTCTTAATCTCCCCCCCTCGCTCCAAAACTCTTCGGAGGATCTTCTCACATCAAAGTTTGTAACTCACAGAGGCTTTGTGCTTAAATATGTTTATGATACTCTCCTCCCCCAACCTCAGGAGGGGGTGGACTTGACTTGGATCTGGAAATGCCCACTAGAACCCAAAATAAGCTTCTTTATGTGGCTGCTCTGGCATGACCGCATTCCACATAGACACCTTCTGGCCATTAGGGGCATCATACAGGATCCTTCTTGCCCCAGATGTCACGGCCATACTGAGCATGGGGCCCATATTATCCGGGAATGTAGTACAAGTCGTGAGATTTGGGGATGCCCGGATATGCCTATAACTCAGGGAGGGGACTTCAAATCATGGCTTCATAAGAACATGACCTCCAATGAGACCTTTCGTGAACTACCTTGGAAAAGTGTCTTTCCCTACCTATGCCATGAGATTTGGAAGGATATAAATAATTGTGTGTTCCATAGCCGTGAGCCCTCGCCTATTATGATGCTGTGTGTTCGGGCCACGGGTTATGCTCGGGAGCATGCATTCTCCATGCCTAAGAATAGCATAGAACAAATTGCCCATAAGGATTTTGCCCATCCTCAGGATTACCTAATGATTCATGTTGACGCTTCTTTTGTTGGACTGTTGGAAGTAGCAGGGATTGGTGGGGTAATTCGTGATGGAAATGGCCAATGGGTTGTGGGATTTGGGAATAAGATTTACACTAACAACTCTCTTGTAGCAGAACTTCTCGCGATCTTGGAAGCTTTATACTTTGTGGAGAGGCATAACATCCCGAAGGCCATTATTTATTCTGATTGTCAAACTGCTATCGAGATTCTTACAACAGGTCATTATGATTTATATGCCAATGTGATTAATACGTGCAGGCTGTGGACTACAAAGCATCCGGAAACTCTGATTAAGCTCTGCAGCCGAAAGTTTAACCAAGTGGCGGATACAATGGCCAAGGCGTGTAGGGTCATGGAAGATGAATGTGTTGTAACTAGGATTTTCCCCATCCCCCCTAGTTATTGTACGAAACAACTATTATCGGATTGTAATATTTTCAACACTATTGTTTAAGGAATGAAATGCTCTGTTTACCAAAAAAAAAATAACCAATAACCACTAACCATTAACCAATACTCCTAATCATTAATATATGCACCTCCAGACATAAAAACAACCACATCATCATCAATAAGCACCAACAAAACCTGGAGAAACTAAAATGAAAACAATGACATTAATCTTCACATATTAGTTACTACTTCCTCCGTCTTTACTTACTTGCTACATTTTGCATTAATAGATCTCCTTTACGCGCTAAATTACCCATAGTCCCCTTTATTATTGTCATCTTCCTAATGGTAACTCCCAAATATTTGTCATTTTCCCATAAAGTTATAGCCCCTACCCCACATTTTCTCATCTCTATGCGGTTAAAATTAGTATCTAAAGAGAGTAAAAAGTCAATCTATAATGATGATGATCGATATCTGAAAAAAAAAAAAGACGAGGGAGATTAAATTACCTTCTTGACGGAAGCGGACCAAGACAAGGTAAGACCAAGGAAGACAATGAAGAAAAAGGGACCCCAAAGATCCCAATCACGGAGCGCCTTACCAGGGTCTTCTCGATTAGGATTAGGAAAAACAACAAGCTTCAAATTACTAACAATCCTAGACAGATCTCGTTTCACCGTATCCCAGACGGGCTCTGTAAGAGTGTTGGACGGGGGCCCGAACCCGGAAGCGGAGATCCCAGAGGAGGAGGAGGCGGGAGGAGGAGGAGGAGGAGGAGCAGCAGAAGCAGAGGAAATGGGGATGGAGGTGGGTTTGGAAGGGGGAGGGAGATTGGAGGGGATGAAGGGGGAAGGAGAAGCAGGGATGGATGCGCGAGGAGGAGAAGGAGGGTTTGCGGCGGGGAGGACGGAGGAAGGGGTGGAATGGAGGGAGGAGTGGATCAGATTTTCGATCTCGTCGATGTCGGATTGAGAGGTCGAATGGAGTGGGATTGTGTCGCTCTCCGATTTTAAGTGGGACATTTTAGCGATTGGAGGTTGGATCTAGAAGAGAGGAGAGGAGAAAGATGTTAATGGCGGGGAAGAGGAAGAGGAAGAGGAAGAGGAAGAAGAAGAGGGAGGTTGTCGGAGAAGTTGATGAGCATGGTAGGGTGGGATTGGAACTGGGGATCGCTGGTTTTAGTTTTGACAAACGACAATTGTGTAGTATTTGTGTCTTTTCTTTTGGGGGGTCTTTTTTCTAGTTTTTACTCCTCCTTTTCAAGTGTCCTAACAGACTCCTAACTTATTTTGTAAAGAAAGTTTCACAAAAAGTAACATTTGATATTTTTTTATAATAACTTTTATTTTCACTTATTAGATTTTGAAAATTTTGTTTGAAACTATCTTTTAGAACCTTTTTTGGGATATTTTTTGGAAAATTACCATTAGTATACTAATACTAAGATTCTAAGCACGCGATGCGTGCGGCGACAAATTCTTCATTATGATATTTCGTAATGTCGTAGAGCCTAGTTTTACGTGCAATGACAACTCATTATAGTAGTTTAAGTTGAGTTTTTTTTTATAAAGGCGCGTTTTGTTCAACTTATTAAAAGTTATTTTCAAAGAAAAATAAGTTCATATCATTTGATCGGATAAGCAAAATACGTTGAATATAACTAACCAAAGTAGTTAAAGAAAGCATGTACTTCTAATTAATATTTTCAACATAGTACTAAAAAATGTCCATAAGAATATTGCATAATCACCTCTTTTATCAAACTTATAAAAAATTTCCTTATTTGTCTATCATTGATAGTATAGCTAAAACTTCAAATGTAGTACGTTGTTTCGATCCGACTTTATTATCCTCCATGTAATTGACTTACACAAATTGAAATTATATAAACCCATTAAAATGATCATTTATGTACATGACTATAATGTTGTGGAAGTATATTGCTGATTTTTTAAAGTGATAATCTTTCCTTTTGATGGAAGATTTTGATATTTTGTTATCTTTATTTTTCTGTAAACTTTTTTAGTCTTTCCTTTATCTAAAACCTAAATTTTTAAGTTAATTCTAATTTTAGTTGTTTAAAATGGTAAATATTTTGATTGATTGATTACCTATTATTATTTTAAAAATTTAAACAAAATTAATGTAATTAAAAAAGTAAGGGTATTATAGTCATTTAATGAGGGGACACCATGCCTCCCCCCTTCACTTATATAATAGAGATAAATGATTTTTGTTAGCGACATACTTACTTTTACTTACATTGCCGACAATACACTTAAACTAATGACTTCTTAACTACAATGAACCATTTATTAATGCATAGTTTGATCTTGCTCTTTTTCAAGCATAATATATATGGATTATTGCAATTGTGTAGGTCCATAATTACCGTACACATTGGTTTCTCATCCCTCGGATTGAGACTAAATCAGAATATTGAAAATAAAGTAAAAATTCGATAGAAAAAGTTCAACTTGTTCGTTAATCTGCAACTAGAATGACAAACAGTCAAGAACTATTTGATATGCTATGATGTTTCTTGTGTGGCAAACAGGTCAATTCCAACACTTGAAGTTAGGAGGCCCTCTCGAAGTGTTCGAGGAAAAGACAAGTGTTAGATTTATTGATTTAAGGGAAGCTTCAAGGATTAAAGTACATGAAGACAGTTTAGGATCTTTTTTGGTTCATATTAGGTCTTCATGTAATATTTGCGCATGATATTCTTGGAGGAATTGCTTGTGTTGTTCTTAGTGTGAAATAGTTGGGTTTTAAATGTAACACCCCGACAATTCTCTATTTTCCAAAATACTTTTTTAATAAATAACTTAGAGAATTATCAAAGCATTATCGCCCGTGTGAAAACGTATCGGCTTACTTAGAATTTTGCAGCGGAAATAAATAAATAACTTTGAAAACTTAATAACTTAGTCAACCATAAGGTCAAATCCAAACCCAACCAAAAGTCAACCAAATCAAAAGTCAACTACTCAAACCACAATTAAAATCAAACTATAAAAGTATTAAAGCTAAACACAAGCTCTCTACGAAACCCGAACCCACGATGCATCATCTTCAGACCTGAAATGGTCGATGCTCTATTGATCCTGAGAGACTGCTCACCAAATGGGTCATCACAGGATCAATAAGGCACAACCATGATCGACATACACAAAAGTACGTAATCAGCAAAGCTGAGTACTACATACTAAATAAAATATAAAACCTACCATGATACTAATAAACATTAACTCAATGATAAACAATGACATAATAAATAACAAATTGACTATACTGAACTAGACTCCAAAATCAATAGATTAATTATAATTAGATTGAATAGGCAATGGATAGAGTCGTCCAAACCAAACCAGTCTTCAATTTAGAAGACGAAGTACGGGCGCGACTGCGTACTCCCATGACCAACGATATCGCGGTACTAATTTAAATAAAATAGGACACGATGATCAATACGGTCCCAAGAAAAGCCATGGGCTACCACTATGTACTCCAACTCATACTAGTCCAACACTTCAGACGTGCACAAGTCTAAAGCTTATTGCTATTCACTTTCCACTTTAAGTTATTAATAAATTATTTACTCGTTGAGACTCACAAAGTAAGGCAACCAACATAAATAAATAACATGGATACACAAAGCTTCCATTTTTATCTTAGGATTAAGTAGTGTGATCATACAACTCAAATAATCCAAGAGTAATTCCATTACTTAGTTTAATAACCAACCAATATTTATTTGTTGATCTAAGTCAACAATCAACAACCTTTCTATAGGTGAATATCCAACTTACCAAATAAGGCCCACGGTCCTCATAAAGTAAATATAATAAATAATCCAAAGGGAGCAACATGATCCAATTCATGATCCAATAAACAATATAAATATTAATCCTTCATGTTAATTAATAAAATAAAGTTCCCAATCCCACATGCTTGCATCAGTCATCCATACAAACATATTATAACCAACATAGGCAACATGTATGCTTCACACAACAGCATAAAACATGCAATTCCACTTGAATATAAACCACATATGAACTATAAAAAGCTCCCTATACATGATACTACATCAATCCTACTCTTAGGACATGATACTAGTCTACTAACACATAGGTATGTACGTACCTTGTGTAGACAAAACGAAGAGGCCACTTTCACAACCTTAGAATCAATACTCCAATAAATTTCCAGCAACTTTAAAATATTCTAAACCCTCTTTAAAAGTGTTTAAAATCCTTTTTAATCATTAAAACTCCAACTATTAATGTCTCCTAATATAGTACCCATACTAGTCATTAATAACCCTCAAAAACCATACTTTGACATTTAAAACTCCACCATAAGCATACTAATAGAAATTCCAGCAACTTATAATATGTTTAAAACCCTTTAAAACATACTTTAACATAATCATAAACATTAGATTACTCCATTTTCATAAACTATAATATAGTACTACAATTTCCAACTCATAAAACCCTAAAAATACATGCTTTGATGCTTAAAACCCTAACTTAAACATAATTAATAAATCCGAAATTTAATTACTTTACTATACAAATCATATAATCCGAAATTTAGATTTAAATCATCAAAATTGTAAACTTTAATCATAAAAACATTAAATAAATCCATAAAACATAAACTTAACATTAAATAATATAGAGGAGGAAGAAATAAACCAAGAAGAAGAGAGGAAGGAGAAGCACGGCCAGAGAGGAGGCGGCCGGGCCGCCACCGATCTTCTTCTTAGGTGAACGGTGGTCGGCGAGTGTGAATCGAGAGAGAAGAAAGAAAAGCGAAAGGGAGGGGGAAAACGTGGGTGAAGAGGAGAGAGAGAGAGAAAATAGGGAGAAAATTAGGGTGAGTGATTTTTAGTGTGGGAATTTTGGGTTTACATTGGATTTATATAGGTAACCCCTTGTGGGCTTAGGGAAATGTGTGTGGACTTTTAAAATTAATGATTGGGTGCTTGAGTTGAGTCGGGCTCCTCTAACCCATTTTAAAATCTTTTATACTACAACTCAAAAATAATTAAACTATTAAATAACTTTCAAAGTATGACTAAATAAAATATTTGATTATTTAAAAATATTAAATAATCCCTTTGACTTTAAAATAGTCAAAACTTAAGAATTTAATTATTTAAAGGAAATTCTATATGGTGGCCTCATACTTTTAATTTTTCTATTTGGTGGCAAGTCAAAAAAAGATTTATACAAAGTGACCTTCTACTTTAAGCTATTATACTCAGTGACCCTAATACACTTAAAACCTAGCTAACCACTCAATTAAAAGTTAATTACTAACTTACCCCTAAGTTAATTATCATTAAAAAAAAACCATCCCCTAGCGATTAAAAATGACGTTTCTTCTCGTAAACACTGTTCTTAGGTAAAACTCTTTCTCTCTCCTCCACACCTCTCCCTCCCAATCCATCCTCTCCCTTAGGTTGAAATTTCACCTGCATCTCTTGATCGTTTGATGGCTTGCGCGAGCTTAGTTGGGGAAATTGGAATTATTACCCTCAATTTGTCCCAAATTTAGCTAATTGAACATTTAACAAGAATTCCCAAATTCAACCTAGAATTTTTAATTCTTACATAGCAGTTTCAATCTCTCAAAATTTTCCTCAATTGAGTCGATTCTTCCACAAAAACGAACATCTCAATTGAACGTCCCGATAAATTTGCATTGAAGTAGCTCAAAATCTTTAAGTTTCGATCATCCAAGATTCTTGAATTGGCGTGATTTTCAAATTCTAAATTTCATTTTTTTTACTCATTTCAGCAATATTTTTAGTATCATAATGTAATCCCCCGTAAATTTATGGATTTTATAAATATATTTTAACGTATAGTTATTTATATTTAAGTATATTTTAGTATTTAAATGATTTATTTCTTCAAAGGTTGACTATTTGAAAGTCAAAGAAATTATTTTAATGATTTAAAAAAGTCAAATATTTTATTAAGTCATGCTTTGAAAATATTTGAAATGTTTGAAATGGTTTTTGGATTTGAAAAAGGATTCCTAAATGGGTTTGAGGAACCCAAACACTTTTAGACTTGGAAAAGGATTTCTAGTTTGAGCCCAATTACCTTTTCCTAAGCCCACAAGGGGAACCTATATAAACCCCCATAAACCCCAAGTTTTCCCCACACAATTATTTTCTCTCTCCTCCTTCCTCCCACAATTTCGGTTCTCCTATTTCTTTTTCTCTCTCTTCGGTTTTCGTCCTAGCTCTCCTTCGGCTTTCACTTCTTTGCTTCGCCAGGCACGCCGCCCGTCGACCCGATCACCGACCGCTGAAGCCGATCGTTGCCGGCCGCCGCCCAGTCGGCGTTTCCTCCTCCCTCTTTCCTTTGCTTTGGTTTGATTACTTTTCTTCCTCCTCAAGTTTTATTCAAAGTTTATGTATTTTAAGATGTGTTTTTAGTATGATTATGTTTAAAAGCTTTAGTTTGATGATTTATTTATGAATCTAAGTTTATATAATTTATGTATTGAAGAAATAAAAATTCAGATTTGCATATTAGGTTTGAATTGGATTTTTAATTATCAAAGCATGAATTTTCAGGGTTTTAAAGATTGGAAAATCATAGTGGTTTATTATAGTTTATGAAATTGGTTATTTTTATGATTATAACTATGTTTAAATATTTTTTAAGGGAGTTTTAACTTATAATATATTACTGGAAATTTAAAGGGAGTACTATTATGGAGTTTTATGATGAGTTTTACCAACTAGTGTAGTAGTACTATACTAGGAGGTTTGATAATCAAGTTTTTATGATGGGAAAAGTTTTTAAACATGTTTAAGAAGGGTTTAAAGTATTTTATTATGGCTGTAAATTCATGAAGGATTGATTGTGAATTTATATTGGTTGTTTTAGGCGGAGAATTCTCTCTAGGCGGTTTTTAAGACTGTTAAAGTGGCCTCTCAATTTGTCTACACAAGGCACGTACATACCTATGTGTTGATTGGTTTAGTATCATGATTTTAAGGATGAGAATTATGTGGTATCATGTATAGGAACTATGTTGAGTTCATATATGATTTCTATTATGTTGGATTTGCATGTTTTATGCCGTTGTGTGAAACATGTTGATTATGAGATTTATATTATGTTTGTATGGAAGATTGATGCAAGCATATGGTTGTGAACTTAATTTTATTAATTCACATGGGGGAATTAATATTTATATATTGGTTTGGATCATGATTGATCATTTGTTCTTTTTTGAGTATTTCACTGCTTTATAAGGATCGAGGGCCTTATTTGGTAAGTTGATATTTTATACCTATGAAAGGTAGTTTGGTTGTTGGCTAGGTTCAACAAATAAAGGAAGATTGGATTAAAGTTGGAATTAATCTTGGATTGTTAAGTTGTGTGATCACTTATCTAATCCTAAGATAAAAATGGAAGTTTATGATTGTTGAATGATTATAATGTTTGTTTTACTTGTGAGTCATAACAAGTAATAACTGATAAATCATGTAAAGTGAAACGTGGATAGCAATAGCTTTAGACTTGTGCACGTCTGAAGTGTTGGACACTTAGGAGTTGGAGTACATGGTGGTAGCCCATGGCTTTTCCTGGGACCGGATTGATCACTGTGTCCTATTTTTATTTAAAAGGTTCCTCGATATCGTAGGTCATGGGAATACGGAGTCGCTCCCGTATTTCGTCTTCCAAAGGGAAGGCTGGTTTTTGTTAGACAACTCGGTCCATTGACTATTCCATAAAGTAATAAGAATGTTGTTGTAAAGTTTAGTTCAGTAAAAGTTATATGCAAGTTATTATGTCATTATTTATTCCTACTTACTACTTATTAGTATCATGTTAGGATTGTTTATTTATTTAGTATGTAGTACTCAGCTTTGCTGATTACGTGCTTTTGTGTGTGTATGTTGATCATGCTATGCCTTATTGATCCTGTGAAGACCCATTTTGTTGAGCAGTCTCTAGGGATCAATAGTGCATTGTCTATCTACAGGTTTGAAGATGATGCATCATTGGGTTCGGGATTGGAGAGCTTGTGTAGTCTATTTATCATACTTTGAGTTTATACTTTTCGTAGTTGGTTTTGGTTTTAAGTTTAACTTTGACTTTTGTTGGTTTGACTTTTGAAGTTGACTTTGTAGTTGACTATGTTTTATTTATAAAGTTTATTATTATGTTTTCCGCTGCAAAATTCTGAATAAGCCGATACGTTTTCACACGGGCGATAATGCTTTGATAATTCTCTAAGTTTTATGTTAATAAGGTATTTTAGAAAAGAGAGAATTATCGGGGTGTTACAAAGTGGTATCAGAGCTTTAGGTTTTATTGGCCTTTCGTGCCAACCTTAAATTTGTAGGCGCCTAACTAGCTAGTTACTTAAAATTAATTTCTTAGAATTGAGCTCCTACTTATTCATTGTGTTCAAATTACCTTTCGAAAATTCTTTTTCAAGATTTCAAGTATTACTTCGGTTCGAATTAATTTTTTTTTAGGGAAATTCCACTTGGTACCACTGTACTTTGGGCTTTTCCATTTGGTACCCAATTTTTTTATGGATTTCATATGGTACCACTGTAGTTTGGACTTATTTTATACCATAACATTCCGTTAAATAAAACATTAGTTTTGGGTTAAATAGGGTTAGTAATTTACCTCGTTTATGTGCCTTGTCCATCGAGAATAGTTCAGCTAAGGTTTGGGAGTCATTTTGGCTCTTATGGGCAAAATTGAAGTCGAAATTAAAGAAAAACGACTAGAACCTCGTTTTACGTGTCAAGAAATGGCTACTTGTTTTTTTTTACGAAATTGGACCTTAAATTTGGTCGTTCATGGCAAAAGTTACTCCCAAAACCTTAATTACGCAAAATTAGACAAACCCCTAACCCTATTTAACCCCCAAACTAATGTTTTGTTTAATATCATGTTACAGTATAGAATAAGACCAAACTACAGTGGTACCATATGGAATCCAAAAAAAATTTGGGTACCAAATGGAAAAGTCCAAAGTATAGTGGTACCAAGTGGAATTTCCCTTTTTTTTAAAGGGTCCGAATTTTTTTTTATTGTGTCCGAATTTTTTTTTTTTACTTTATTTATTGAGTTCGAAAATTTCGAACTATAATATGTAATTTTTTTTATTATTTCGTTTTCGGTTCCTTTATAAATTCGAAATTATTTAAATTATTTTAATACTCTAGTTTATTTTATTATTTTATGAGAGATGGGTAGTATAGGAAGGGCATATAGGATAGAAATATTATATGTCTGCATTAAATAGTTAGTTCAGCATGATTATAATTTTCTTCCCTGCTAACTGTTTATGTTATTCCTATGCCTTATAATATTGTTGTTATTCTTGCTTACTGTTTATTGTTTGGATTATACGTTAAGTGAGAGTACCAATTGCTTATAGAAGTTATATTTATTTGTTATAGATCTCTAGCTATGCATGTCTGATAGAGAAACTACTAGAGTAGGAAGCTACTACAACCCTATTGTATTGAGTGATGATGAGTGTGATGGAGAGTTTGATAGTGAGAGGTACACCAGTTTTGACCTTGTTATGCGTTGTGTCTTGAAAGTAGGCATTCCTGATAGTGATGATGAGGTAATTCAAGAGTTTGATTGTACTAGAGGGCAAACCCGAAAGGACATCTACAGTGTTACTTAGAGATCTTATCTGAGCGATGTGAGTGATTCAGAAGCTGGACGAGGATGAACATCAACCCAAAAGGATTCGAAGATCTACTAGACCTAGGAATTCAGGTTATTATTATTATAGTAAAGACTCTGGAGACTTTGAAGATGAAATATTTACTCCATAAAAGTATAAAGAAAATAAGGATAGGGATGATAATGTAACTCCATAGAGTATTTATTTATGTTCTAAGGTTAGTAGTTGAATAAGTAGCTAAGCTACAATGGTTTAAATTTCCTTCGTTAGCATCTTTATATTGTTGAGGAATAAGTTGTTTATTTTGGATTGGAAAAATATTCTTATTATCGTTCGAGGAATAAAAATTATTATTCAGTTATTCGAGTTGAGTGAGAATATATCTTAGTATGCGAAAAGGGAATATTTTATTATTGTGATTGGTTTCATTTGATCCTTATGTGATTATTAATGTGAATATTTATTTATGCGTGGATACATGATTGTTATGGTTCATAATGTGTGAACTTAGTGTTATAGTAACTCCATGAAGATTGTTTGTTGATGCAATCTTTATGATCAAATCAAATGTTGCCTTCATAGAGAATGACATGTAAATTGTGTATCGAAACTTAAAGAGGAGTTACGTTGAATTTTAGGTCGCGAAGTATAATGGCCATCAATGATAACGCCTTAGCCTCTGTTATTCGCCTATTCGCGAGAGAATTTGACTCACGAAAGAGTTGAGTGTCCCGATCCCGCTAGGGACATGTTTGGGAGACTAGCTAAGATTAAACCGTCGTACTTTAAGGGGCAAGGCGACCCTACCTTCTTAGAAAGTTGGATTAGGGAGTTTGAAAAGATTTTTGGAGCTGTAAAGTAGGTCAAGCTATATTGTATTTGAAAGATGAGGCTGGCTTATGGTGTAAATAAAATGGAAATAGATTTAGTGATGTTGAAGGATTTAATTGGGATTCCTTTATTGCTGCTTTAAGAGGAAAATTTTTCCCTGCTTTTATGAGGAAACAAAAGGCTCAGGAGTTCATAAACCTTAGGATGGGGAGTATGACTATCTCTGAGTATTATAGTAAGTTCATAGCACTATCGAGGTTTGCACCTGAGGTAGTAGCTACTGAAGAGCTAAAGGCTCAAAGATTTGAGCAAGGTTTGACTGAGGAAATCCAATTAGGGGTTAGGTGATGAGACCTTTGTGTCCTTAGATGTTGTTTATGGGAGAGCCGCCCATATTTATGGTCTTCAGTCGAGGCGTGATAAGAAGAATGTTGTAATGGGTGAGAAAAGAAAAGATTTCAATGCTAGAGGAAATCAGTGAAACTTTTAGAAGAATAGAAATGGGAATGAGAATTTCCAAGAAGGGAATGGTCAAGGCTTTAATGGTAAGGGCCAGTCTGAGAGAAGTTACAACTGTAAGAAGTGTAATAAGAACCACCCTGGTAGAGACTGTAAAGGGGATCTAGTGACCTGTCATTACTGCCCACTTAGTTTTTAGTACTTTTTCTATTAACTCCGTTCTCGTGAAAGCGTTAGTTGATTCTAGAGCGACTTATTCGTTTGTTTCGTCGTCCGTTATTAAAAGTTTAGGGTTGGTAGACTTTGAAGTAATTAATTTACCTATTAGTATACCTACTGGAGAGATCGTAAGGTGTACCAAGTTGTTTAAAAATTTGCCTCTGAAGATAGGAGATTGTGTGTTTCCTTCTGATTTGATAGAATTCAATTTGGGAGACCTAGATGTCATTCTTGGGATGAATTGGTTAGGTATCTACGAGGCCAAGATAGACTGTGAAGTTCAGAAAGTAGTGTTGAGAAATCCTTTGGGGAAGTTGACCTCATATAGACGTTTTGAGAAGCCCAAGAGTTTTAGGGTTATTTCTGCGATGCAAGTGAGGAAATTGATGAAGAAGGGGTGTGAGCTATTTTTCTGTAGTGTGCAAGATGTGAGTAATGAGGTTGGGGTGAATATTGAGGATGTTCCAATCGTGAATGAATTTATGGATGTATTTCTGAGTGAGATTTCGGGTATGCCGCGTGCTAGAGCTGTTGAGTTCACCATTGACTTGGTTCCTGGAACTGCACCTATATCTAAGGCACCCTATAGAATGGCACCTCCTGAGATGAGTGAATTGAAGACGCGATTGCAAGAGTCGTTCGATAAGGGTTATATTAGGCCTAGTGCATCACTAGTGGGGAGCTCCTGTGTTGTTTGTTAAGAAGAAAGATGGGAATATGAGGTTGTGTATTGATTATAGGGAGTTGAATAATGTAACCATCAAGAACAAGTATCCCTTGCCTAGGATAGATGACCTATTCGACCAATTGAATGGAGCGAGCGTGTTCTCGAAGATTGATTTGCGTTCGGGGTATCACCAGTTGAGGGTATAGCTGATAAGGATATACCTAAGACTGCGTTTAGGACTCGTTATGGTCATTATGAGTTTACTGTAATGCCGTTTGGGTTAACCAATGCACCTGCCATATTTATGGACTTGATGAATAGGATTTTCCATGAGTTCTTAGATAAAATCGTTGTGGTATTCATTGATGATATTCGATTTATTCAAAGAGTGAAAAGAGCATGAGGAACACTTGAGGATTATATTGGAGATGCTTAGGAAGAATCAATTGTATGCCAAGTTCTCTAAGTGTGAGTTTCATTTGGAGAAAGTAGCATTTTTGGGTCACTATGTGTCTAAAGAAGGAGTCTCTGTAGATCCTGCTAAGATTCAAGCTGTTAGTGAGTTTCTACTCCAAAGATTGTGTCTGATATCCGAAGTTTCCTAGGTCTAGCTGGCTATTATAGGAGATTTGTGAGAGATTTCTCGAAGATAGCGAGGCCAATGACCAATTTGATGAAGAAGAAGTCAAAATTCGAGTGGAGTGAGAAGTGTGAGGGAAGCTTTTCGATTTTAAAAGAGCGTTTGACCTCCGCTTTGTTTTGACCCCCGCCTGATGAGATCGTGGGATTTGAGGTGTATAGTGATGCTTCAAAGAATGGTTTGGGATGTGTGTTGCAGCAGAATGGGAAGGTGATCGCGTATGCGTCGCGTCAGTTAAAACCTTATGAGGCTAATTACCTTACCCATGATCTAGAGTTAGCTGCTATCGTGTTTGCCTTGAAAATTTGGAGACATTACCTTTATGGGGCAACCTGTAAGATCTTTCCTGACCATAAGAGTTTGAAGTACACTTTCACCCAGAAAGACCTCAATATGAGACAGAGCAGATGGTTAGAGTTGATTAAGGATTATGACCTAGATATCCAATATCATGAGGGAAAGGCGAATGTAGTTGCGATGCTTTAAGTAGAAAGTCGAGCCATAGTATGAATGCCTTGGTAGTTCCCGAGGAATTGTGTCGAGATATGCAAAGGCTGAGCCTAGAAATTTTAAATCCTGGGGAGATCGAGGCAAGATTGAGTGTGTTGTCATTGAGGTTGTCAGTTTTCGACGAGATCGAAGAGGGTCAAGTTGGAGATGAGCACCTTGATAAGATTAAGGAGAAGATGAAGCAAGGTAAGGAAGTCGATTTTAAGATCCATGATGATGGAAGTTTGAGGTTCAAGGGAAGGTGGTGTGTACCACAAAAATGTGATGAACTTAAGAGACGTCTTATGGATGAGGGGCATAATACTCCATATTCTGTACACACTGGGGGTGACAAGTTGTATAAGGATCTTTAGAAGATTTATTGGTGGCCAATATGAAGCGTGAGATCACCGAATTCGTGTTTAAGTGTCTAACTTTGTCAAAAATTGAACATAGACCATAAGAGACCAATGGGGAAGGTTCAATCCTTAGAGGTAATATAACAATAGTTACCATGCAAGCATTAGGATGGCTCATTTTGAGGCACTCGTATGGAAGGAAGTAGAAGTCCCATTTCTTTGGAATGATTTTAGTGAGAATATAGTATTGGGGACGGAATTCATTGAGGGAGACCGTCAAGAATGTGAAGTTGATTCGAGGCTAGAATTAATTTTGCTCAAGATAGGCAAAAGAGTTATGCTAATTTAAAGCGAAGAGAGGATGAGTTCGAAGTAGGTGATAAAGTGTTTCTGAAAGTATCACCAACTAAGGGTGTGATGAGATTTGAGAAAAAGGGAAAATTAAGTGCCAAATATGTAGGTCCATATGAGAATCTGCAAAAAATTGGCAAGGTAGCTTATAGGTTGGCTTTGCCAATGGAGTTCGAGAAGATGCACGATGTGTTTCATATTTCCCAACTCAATCGTTATATCCCTGATGAGCGTCATGTTTTGGAGCCTGAGAGGATCCATATTGATAGTAGCCTCACATATGAGGAAAGACATGTGAAAATTCTTGATAAGAAGGTGCGTAGTACGCGCAATAAGGATGTCAATATCGTGAAAGTGCTTTGGTCGAACCATGAGTCTGAAGAGGCAACGCGGGAAGCCGAAGCTGAAATGAAGAAGAAGTATCCAGATTTATTCCCTGAGGTGAGTTACGAGGACGTAACTCGTTTTCTTTAAGGGGGGGTAGAATGCGATAGAATTTCGCACTTTTTACCTATTTTTATGATATTTTAATGCATTTTAATGCATTTTTATGCTTATTTTGGCGATTTGCACATGTTGGTGCAAAATAAATAGATTCTCCGCATAAGAAAATGTGTTCATAAGTAACACAAGTGTTTTTAAGTTGGCAAAAGAGTGCACATGAGTGGCACAAGTATTTCTCCAATGAGAGTGAGTTAAAAACTTTTTGAAAATGTAGGAGTTTTCGTGTCAATTTTCGGGATGAAACTTCTTTTTAAGAGGGTAGCTTGTAATCCCTGTAAATTTATGGATTTTATAAATATATTTTAACGTATAGTTATTTATATTTAAGTATATATTTTAGTATTTAAATGATTTATTTCTTCAAAGGTTGACTATTTGAAAGTCAAAGAAATTATTTTAATGATTTAAGAAAGTCAAATATTTTATTAAGTCATGCTTTGAAAATATTTGAAATGTTTGAAATGCTTTTTGGATTTGGAAAATGTTTCCTAAATGGGTTTGAGGAACCCAAACACTTTTTAGACTTGGAAAAGGATTTCTAGTTTGAGCCCAATTACCTTTTCCTAAGCCCACAAGAGGAACCTATATAAACCCCCATAAACCCCAAATTTTCTCCACACAATTATTTTCTCTCTCCTCCTTCCTCCCACAATTTCGGTTCTCCTATTTCTTTTTCTCTCTCTTCGGTTTTCGTCCTAGCTCTCCTTCGGCTTTCACTTCTTTGCTTCGCGCCCGCGCCCCCGTCGACCGCTCACCACCGCCTTTGAAGCGATCGTTGGCCAGCCGTCGCTGCCCGTCGGCGTTTCCTCCTCCTCTTTCCTTTGCTTTGGTTTGATTACTTTTCTTCCTCCTCAAGTTTTATTCAAAGTTTATGTATTTTAAGATGTGTTTTTAGTATGATTATGTTTAAAAGCTTTAGTTTGATGATTTATTTATGAATCTAAGTTTATATAATTTATGTATTGAAGAAATAAAAATTCAGATTTGCATATTAGGTTTGAATTGGATATTTAATTATCAAAGCATGAATTTTCAGGGTTTTAAAGATTGGAAAATCATAGTGGTTTATTATAGTTTATGAAATTGGTTATTTTTATGATTATAACTATGTTTAAATATTTTTTAAGGGAGTTTTAACTTATAATATATTGCTTGGAAATTTAAAGGGAGTACTATTATGGAGTTTTATGATGAGTTTTACCAACTAGTGTAGTAGTACTATACTAGGAGGTTTGATAATCAAGTTTTTATGATGGGAAAAGTTTTTAAACATGTTTAAGAAGGGTTTAAAGTATTTTATTATGGCTGTAAATTCATGAAGGATTGATTGTGAATTTATATTGGTTGTTTTAGGCGGAGGAATTCTCTCTAGGCGGTTTTTAAGAGCTGTTAAAGTGGCCTCTCAATTTGTCTACACAAGGTACGTACATACCTATGTGTTGATTGGTTTAGTATCATGATTTTAAGGATGAGAATTATGTGGTATCATGTATAGGAACTATGTTGAGTTCATATATGATTTCTATTATGTTGGATTTGCATGTTTTATGCCGTTGTGTGAAACATGTTGATTATGAGATTTATATTATGTTTGTATGGAAGATTGATGCAAGCATATGGTTGTGAACTTAATTTTATTAATTCACATGGGGGAATAAATATTTATATATTGGTTTGGATCATGATTGATCATTTGTTCTTTTTGAGTATTTCCTTTGCTTTATAAGGACCGAGGGCCTTATTTGGTAAGTTGATATTTTATACCTATGAAAGGTAGTTTGGTTGTTGGCTAGGTTCAACAAATAAAGGAAGATTGGATTAAAGTTGGAATTAATGTTGGATTGTTAAGTTGTGTGATCACTTATCTAATCCTAAGATCAAAATGAAAGTTTATGATTGTTGAATGATTATAATATTTGTTTTACTTGTGAGTCATAACAAGTAATAACTGATAAATCATGTAAAGTGAAACGTAGATAGCAATAGCTTTAGACTTGTGCACGTCTGAAGTGTTGGACAATTAGGAGTTGGAGTACATGGTGGTAGCCCATGGCTTTTCCTGGGACCGGATTGATCACCGTGTCCTATTTTTATTTAAAAGGTTCCTCGATATCGTAGGTCATGGGAATACGGAGTTGCTCCCGTATTTCGTCTTCCAAAGGGAAGGCTGGTTTTAGTTAGACAACTCGATCCATTGACTATTCCATAAAGTAATAAGAATGTTATTGTAAAGTTTAGTTTAGTAAAAGTTATATGCAAGTTATTATGTCATTATTTATTCCTGCTTAGTACTTATTAGTATCATGTTAGGATTGTTTATTTATTTAGTATGTAGTACTCGGTTTTCTTTGATTACGTGCTTTTGTGTGTGTATGTTGATCATGGCTATGCCTTATTGATCCTGTGATGACCCATTTTGGTGAGCAGTCTCTAGGGATCAATAGTGCATTGTCCATCTACAGGTTTGAAGATGATGCATCATTGGGTTCGGGATTGGAGAGCTTGTGTAGTCTATTTATCATACTTTGAGTTCATACTTTTCGTAGTTGGTTTTGGTTTTAAGTTTGACTTTGACTTTTGTTGGTTTGACTTTTGGAGTTGACTTTGTAGTTGACTAAGTTTTATTTATAAAGTTTATTATTATGTTTTCCGGTGCAAAATTCTGAATAAGCCGATACGTTTTCACACGGGCGATAATGCTTTGATGATTCTCTAAGTTTTATGTTAAAAAGGTATTTTAGAAAAGAGAGAATTGTCGGGGTGTTACACATTATTATTTAGGTAGATTTACATGTTTATTTGTTTCTGCAGTTAAGTGTAATTATACTTTTTTTAGTTGTGTTTTAGATGTTGACTCAGGGCACTTTAGTAGAAATATATATATCAATTTGAAGTTGCTTGTTTTTCTTTCCTTGTTGCCCAAATTGTGATGTTCATGAGGAGTCAAAGAGAATAGAGAAGAAGAGGAGATTATATGAAAGGATATGGGATTTCTACATATAGATTAGCAATGTGCAGGAAGCTTATTTGCTTGTTGAGGATGCAAAGTATTGCTGGCATAAACCACACAATATTTTTATGTCTTTGAATCAGTTGTCTGTATAGCTGCTAATCAATACCATTTAGAAGCAACATAAAGTAGAAGCTACCTAAAGCATTTGCAAAAGTTTTAGATTCTTGTTTGTGTTAAATAATTAGCTATGTCTTGTTCATATCTCACGGTCTCATGCTAATACTTGAATAAATAATGAAGCTCCCTACTCCATATGGGAATTGGCATTATATGAGAATTGGCATTATATTAGCATTATATGAGAACTAAGTAGGAATTTCCCTTCTTTATTTCTTTATATTAGCATAGCTAGCATTATATTAGCATTATAGATATGTTTAGGATATATATTAGCTCAATATGAGAATTGGCATTAAATGAGAATAATTGGCAGTAGGAGATATATTTCTTTCCCATACTCCTTTCCTTCCTTAACATGTGTTAACATTTACATGTTGAATGGTTAAAGTTCACGAGGTTATGGAGGGAGTGCTTTGGAATTTCTAAGAGAACATCTTTGAAGTTCAATTTATTACCGAGTGAATAGCGGAAAAATCACCTTTAAAGCGGTAAAATATCTGTTTTGGTGCTCATTAGGAAGACTTCAAATGCTTTGTATCTATGAATGATGTGTACATTAGGAAGACTTTAGCACCTTTGAACTGGTAAAATATCCTGTTTTGACACCTTGAAGTTGCATTATTTTACAGTGTGGTGTGCACCTGGAATTGAAGAGCTATAGAAATCTTTGGTGTCGTTATGACTTAAATGTAATTTTCATAGAATATAGCCTATTAGCTCAATATGGGAGAGCATTGCGTGGCAACACGCAAAGATGTAGGTTCAACTCCTACATAGGCAAGTTTCTTTAAATGCAACAATTAATAGGAAGACTTTAGCAACTAATTAATAAGAGCATGCTGCAACTTGAGACCCTATGAAGAACGAGGATGCGGGGAAAAATGCATATAGATCCTACGAAACACCGGGGCAGTGAGTAAACAACAATTTACAATAAATGTTTAGTAAATAAGGAAAAAGGTAAAAACAGGATAGACAAACATTTACATACAAGAGTGAGGGTGAGTTTCACTTTGTACTTCCATTGCAATGAACCACATCAACATAAAAATGTTTAGTAAAGGAGCTCTTTACCTGCAACATAGAAGATTGAAGAAAAAGCCTAAATGACTTTCTAAGCTTACAAACTCCAACACAAAAATAAAATTCAAAGAGAAAGTTGTTATCTCTTTCAAGCTGAGGTGGAACCAAGAGAAGAGTGTTGAGCGTAGGAAGAGTACCTAGTAAAAGCAACTCACGGGCTCACAACAATAACCGAGGGGAAGGGAAATGGAAAAGGTGATGTGAGGAGAATGAAAAATAGAAAAAGATATTGTGAGCCTCACTTAAATAGAACAACCAAAATATACCAAAATAATTCATCATTTATCATTAACAACTAAAAACCCACATTATTTCCAAGAACATAAGAGTTCATCATTCATTATTCTAATTTAAATCATACCTAATTACTAATCCAATATTAATAACGACAAGTTAAGTCTTGTTGATCTTCTCCTTTGGTTGTGATGATGATGCTTGTTGTTTCTTCTTGCTCGAGGGTAGGTTGAGTTGCGGAGCCCGTGCCACCTTCTTCTTCTTACAACCGAGATGTGGGAGCATCTCCCGTGAAGCAATCCTCTTTTTCTCCTTGGCGGTAAGTCCTCCTTTGCATGTCAACTTTGTTGTGACCAAACTCATGATAATTGGTGCATTTAATAGTTGTGGACCTTTTGCCTTTTTCTTGCTCACCAATTTCCCTTCTCCTGTTTCTTGGGGCCTCCCTACACCCCTCCTCAATGGTGGTGGCAAAATCTATGGTTGGGTCGATCTCCGGCCAATTCTCTTGATCCGGAATTGACTTAATGGTCGACCATAAGTTTGCTTGTAGACTCCCCCGTAGTACCGGTGCTAGTGTACTTGTATGGGTCTTCTTGAGCATATAAGAGTGCTCTCATTGCATGCTTGCAAGGCGGTCCCGATATTTGCCACAATCCACAAACACAAGTTCTCTTGTTCAAACTCACTGACAACATGGACTTCCCATCTACGATCTCAAACTCCCCTGGACCACTCTCATATGCTTTGCACATTCTTGAGTCTAACACTAAATTCAGAATTCTTCTAACTATGTTGGGGCAAGGTTCATTTTCATTCCGGTTGGCACAAGCTTGTCTTCTCCTAGACATTCTCACCATACACACCCTCCTAATGCATACACATAAAAACAGAGAACTTGTTATGCTTAACATGAACACACACAAAAACTAAGGTAAACAATTCATTACCATTACCTTCCTAACAGAGTTAACACGGGCCTTGTTACGTCAACTCCTAAAGTAGCGTTAAAACTCTCCACAAAATTGGTCTTGTTCTCTTTGAGCATATCTTGGGATCAAGCCGGTGTCGTGACCACCTTTCTTGATCTCCAACTTTAGACATGACCTCACACTAAAGCTAAGGGATTAGTCTTACGTATTTGTTCCATAGCTTTCTTAAAGGTAAGTGGACTTGTTGCACTACAAGCCTTCCGAGCGGTGAGTACATGAGGGGCCGGGGAATGCACTCTTCCGGTTCTTAGCAAGATGTTTGCAGCGGTATCTCCTCCCATTGTAGGCCATAAAGCAAGAAGCTAACATCGATGCCTCTGCATTGAACAGTTTTTTACAAGCAAATAAGACATATTAGTGAAATAGAAATGCAATCATTGTGATCAAATGTCGGAATGATAGCAAAATAGAGCGACTAATACCTTTTGTCTATCGGATATAATGCACCACTCATCCCCATCACCCCTGTTGCAAGATTGCAGTATTCTCTTCAAATGCCAAACAAAGAATTTCCAACTCTCCTCATCTTCTCCACTGACTATGGCCTAAGCAAAAGGGAAGAGCTCATTGTTGGCATCAATGGCAACTGAGATAGTAAGACTCCCCGAAGTTGCCCTTTAAGTGAGCTCCATCCACTCCAACTAAACTCCTACACCCTGCTGACCAATCCATCAATTGCTCCCTTGAAGCTAATGAAGACACGGAGAAGATTAGAACCCTATGTGGTCCTTGTTTAGTACTCCATGCACAGTTGGCTGTGGAACCCGGGTTTGTACTCCTAATCACCTCACAGTACTTCGGCAACCAAGCATAAGACTCATCATGGCCACCATTAATTTCCTTCAAAGCCATAGTTCTCATATTGTAAAGTGTACTAGTAGCCATGTGAACCCCATACCTCTGCCAAAGAAGCTCATTCAAAGTCCTCCCAGGGATGTCATTATTTGCCCTAATGTCATCTATTAATTTCTCAGCTGCCCAAGCCACATTGACTAATGGATTCCTATCATCTAAGCTCCTGCAAGTGTGCTCACAGTTCTTGATACTCTTGATGGCCCAAGTCTTGCCATCGGGAGTATGCTACTTATCACGACCTCCAACAACGGCTCAAGTCCTGACAAGTTATAGTCAATCTCCTAGGTGTTGACCTCTCAACAACTATCCCAAACCCACATTGAATGCAACAGTCCCTTAACATCCCCTTGAAATGTTGTTTGTCACTAAACAACATCCAAAGTTTCAATACAATGTTGCCCCATTCTTGTAAATTCTCTTCAAATATGACTCATCATTGTCCACATCATTTTGCCAAAACTCATCTTCATTTGGATCATATTTGTCATTAATGCTCATATGTTCATCACCACCATAATCCTCATCATCATCTGTCTCCAAAGGGTCATGCTCATCGTTATCTAAAGGGTCTCCCTTCCCTTTCTTCTTATTCCTGCCACCATCAGTCATCACCAAGGTTTGATCATCATTATCATTTTCCGGGTCTTCTAGACTTTCCACAACATCAAATTCGTGAGGTGAGGAGTAGCTTGGATGACAATTCCCTTCATAGTAGTGTTGTTGTTTTAGGTATCTTTTTCAAAAAAATGGTTGAAGTGTTTGACTTATTTAAATGTGGAGGGATGATAGGTTGAAGGATAGGTGGTGCATTTGAGAAAGATGTGATTTGAGAGATCAAAGGTGCTTCTGATTGAGCAATAATTTTGCTTGCAGTGGTTTGCTTCTTCCTCCTAGGTTCTAGTTTCTTTGGTTTTTTGTTCAGAGCTTTTTTCAGTTCAGGGTGTTCATCCAAGTGATTTTGTATATCGTCCATAGTTTCCTCATTTGCATGGTTTACCCTGTCCATTTCATCATAGTTCACAGTAGGCAAGGGGTTAGAGGAAGGAATTGGATCATTGTTTGTTGCCCCTCTCCTCCTGATCCTAGGTGGACTCTTTCCATAAATGACATTCTTAGTCTTCCCTAATCAAACTTCAATTTCCTAGCGGCTTTAACACAATCAATTAGCTTGTCTAGGTAACCATATATATATATATATATATATATATATATATATATATATATATATATATATATATATATATCACTTTACTCGCACTAAATCTCTGCAACAATGTCATCAAATCCTTATCACTATGAATTTCGACTCCCTCTTGCTTATAACAGTATTGAAAGGTAGGAAATTCAGGTATCTCATAGTTCTTCTTTCTAAATTCATCCTCATAGTCATTTATTAGGTCAATCTACATCACTTTATATCAATGTCATCAATCATCAGATCAACAGTGTTACCCATACAACTGAATTTTCAACACAATTTCATCCATCCTGTAAAACGCAATAGCAGCATTAGCAATCACATGATTCAATGCCCTAATTTTTCACATAAATTGCACCAAAAATAAGTAGCAGCGAATTTAATTTCCTCAAATTAATTTTTTTAATCATCAAATTACTAATTTTGCCATAGTCAAAACCTTAATATACATGGAAATTGATAGCCCAACACAAATAACCAATTCCTGGGTTGACTAATAATAACACTAATAATCAACTTTAACATAATGGTGTACATATATATTGTATGATTGATTTTGATATTGACGACAAGCACCAATATAATTCCCATTCTTTTATGGGATCCCTTCTTTTATAACAAATTTAATTTTTTAAATTTAAATATAACAAAATATGTAGGCTCACTTTTCAAATCATATTTAATCTATAAAACCACTTCCACGTAGTTATCGTCATCAAAGGACCACCATACCCACCAAATCCTGACATTACAAATACAAAAACAATACATATAATGCTCAAAGCTTGTCCCTGTTTTTAATGCCCCATCCAAGGCTCTAACCGGGAAGATAAGAAATACATAGTTCTATGCAAATAGGAAAAACAGCCATAACTCATAACCCAAGTGTATCTTCTTCCTTTTTCTTTCATCTACGAGTACACCATAGACACATACATACGTGATGAGTGATGACCCACGAAAAATTCAAAAAAAGGGAAAAAATCGGGAAAAATTAAAATAGAGATCTTGAAAATTTAGGCAATTGACAATCATTAAATTGTAATCATTCACGAAATTACAAGTTCAAAACATGGCGTAAAACGTTAAAAAGACAAAGAGAGCGAATTTACTTGAACTCGAAACTTCAGATTGATAGCAACAATGAATTTACCCGAATTCGAAACTTCGATTGTAGCCGCGAGCTAATTTACCTCAATTAAAACATCGATTGATACAACTTTGTAGAGTTTGAATAGAAAAAAGAAGGAGAGAACGAGAGGGATGAACAATGACAGGGCCACAGGGGAGCGAAGTTGAGGAATTAGGGTGATAAAAAATGAGGGTTTAGAGGGTTTTTTTTTCTTATGATAATTAATTAAGGGTAGGTTAGTAATTCACTTTTAATTGGGTGGTTAGTTAGGATTTTAGTGAATTATGGTCACTAAGTATAATTTCTCATAGTAGAAGGTCACTTTGTATAAATATTTTTTTGGCTTGCCACCAAATAGAAAAATTAAAAGTAGGAGGCCACCATGTAGAATTTCCTATTATTTAAATACTAAAATATATATAAATATACATTAAAATATATTTATAAAATTCATAAAATTGTGGGGGATTACAGTCTACCCCTCTTAAAAATAGTTTCGTCCCGAAACTTGGCACGAAAACCCTCACAGTTTTAAAATTTTGGCTCCAATTTCCATTTGGAAATACTTATGTCACAACATGTGCACACTTTTACCAACTTTAAAACCACTTGTGTTACTCATGAACACATTTTTCTATGCGGAGAACTAATTTATTTTGCACCAACATGTGCAAATCGCCAAAATAAGCATGAAAATGCATAAAAGTACCATAAAATAAGGCAAAAAGCGCGAAATTCTATCGCACTCTCCCCCCTTAAAGAAAACGAGTTACGCCCTCGTAACTCACCTCAATGAATAACTCAGGATATTTCTTCTCCATTTCATCTTCGGCTTCCCACGTTGCCTCTTCGGACTCATGGTTAGACCAAAGCACTTTCACAATATTCACATCCTTATTGCATGTACTACACACCTTTCTATCCAAGACTTTCACAGTTCTTTTCTCATACGTGAGGCTATTATCAATTTGAATTCTTTCGGGCTCCAAAACATGATTCTCATCAGGGATATATCTCTTAAGTTGAGAAATGTGAAACACATCATGCATCTTCTCAAACTCCATTGGTAAAACCAACTTATAAGCTACCTTCCCAATTCTTTGCAAAATCTCATATGGGCCAACATATTTAGCACTTAATTTGCCCTTCTTACCAAATCTCATCACTCCTTTGGTCGGTGACACTTTCAAAAACACCTTATCACCAACTGCGAATTCATCTTCTCTTCGCTTCAAATCAGCATAACTTTTCTGCCTATCTTGAGCAGCTTGAATTCTAGCTTGAATCAACCTTACATTCTTAACGGTCTCCTTAATAAATTCCGTCCCCAACACTACATTCTCACTAAAATCATTCCAGCAAATGGGACTTCTACACTTCCTTCCATACAATGCCTCAAACGAAGCCATCTTGATACTCGCATGGTAACTATTGTTATAGGAGAATTCAATCAAATCCAAGTGATCTTCCCAACTTCCATGGAAATCAATCGCGCACGCTCTTACATATCCTCCATAGTCTGGTTGGTTCTTTCAGTCTGACCATTGGTCGTAGGATGAAAAGCAGTACTCACCTTTAATGTTGTTCCAAGATTCAACTGGACCTTTTGCCAAAATTTCGAGAGGAATCGAATCACGATATGAAATAATGTCCGTCGGGACTCCATACAGTCTCACCACATGCTTGATATACGTCTTCGTTAGACGGTCCACGATAACTCAAATAGTATCATTGCCATTTCTCGTCTTTTGGCAAAGCGAGTCACAAAGTCCATCGATATAGAATCCCACTTCCATCCGAGGAACCTCAAAGGATTGAACCTTCCCATTGGTCTCTTATGGTCCATCTTTACTTTCGGACGGGTTAGACACTTTGACACGAACTCAACGACTTCACGCTTCATATTCGGCCACCCAATAAATCTCTTTGAGATCCTTGTACAACTTATCACCCCCAGGGTGCACATAATATGGAGTATTATGCCCCTCTTCCATAAGCCTTCTCTTAAGCTCTTCACACTTTTTTGGTACACACCACCTTCCTTTGAACCTCAAGCTTCCATCATCATGAATCTTAAAGTCAACTTATTTGCCTTGCTTCATCTTTTCCTTAATCTTATCTAGGTGCTCGTCTCCAACTTGACCCTCTTTGATCTCACCGAAACCGACAACCCCAATGATAAAGCACTCAATCTTGCATCGATCTCCCCCGGGATTTAGAATTTCTAGGCTAAGCTTTTGCATATCTCGGTACAGTTCCTCAGGAACTACCAACGCATTCACACTATGACTCGACTTCCTACTCAAAGCATCGGCGACTACATTCGCCTTTCCCTTATGATACTGGATATCTAGGTCATAGTCTTTAATCAATTCCAACCATCTTCTCTGTCTCATATTGAGATCCTTCTGGGCGAAAATGTACTTCAAACTCTTATGATCAGTAAAGATCTTGCAAGTTGCCCCATATAGATAATGTCTCCAAATCTTCAAGGCAAAAACAATAGCAGCTAACTCTAGGTCATGGGTAGGATAATTAGACTCATACGGTTTCAACTGACGTGACGCATACGCGATCACCTTCCCATTCTGTTGCAGAACACATAACCATTCTTTGAAGCATCACTATACACCTCGAATCCTTCATTTCCATCGGGTAGGGTTAAACAAGAGTGCGGAGGTCAAATGCTCCTTCAAAGTCTGAAAAGCTTCCTCGCACTTCTCACTCCACTCAAACTTTGACTTTTTCTTCATCAAATTAGTCATCGGCCTCGCTATCTTCGAGAAATCTCTCACAAATCTTCTATAATAGCCAGCTAATCCCAGAAAACTCCTAATATCTGACACATTTTTCGATGTAGACCAGTCATTAACAACTTGAATTTTTTCAGGATCCACAGACACTTCTTCTTGGACACATAATGACCCAAAAATGCTACATTCTCCAATCGAAACTCACACTTAGAGAACTTTGCATACAACTGGTTCTTCCTAAGCGTCTCCAAGACTATCCTCAAATAATCATCATGCTCTTCTTCGCTCTTTGAATAGATCAAGATATCATCAATGAACACTACAACAAACTGATCCAAAAACTCATGGAATATCCTATTCATCAAGTCCATGAATATAGCCGGAGCATTGGTCAATCCAAACGGCATCACAGTAAACTCATAATGACCATAACGCATCCTAAACGCAGTCTTAGGTATATCCTTATCAGCTACCTTCAATTGGTGATACCCCGAACGCAAATCAATCTTCGAAAACACACATGCTCCATTCAACTGATCGAACAGGTCATCTATCCTAGGCAAATGATACTTATTCTTAATGGTCACATTGTTCAACTCCCTATAATCAATGCATAATCTCATACTTTCATCTTTCTTCTTCACAAACAACCACGGGGAGCTCCCTAAGGTGATGTATTAGGCCTAATATAACCCTTCTCCAATAATTCTTGCAAATACGTCTTCAACTCGCCCATCTCAGGAGGTGCCATTCTGTACGGTGCCTTAGAAATAGGGGCAGTACTAGGTACTAAGTCTATGGTAAACTCAACGACTCTCTTAGGTGGCATACCAGCAATCTCATTTGGAAACACATCCATAAACTCATTCACAATCGGTACATCATCCTTATCTCAACTTCTTTGCTCACATCTCGCACACTAAGAAGAACAACTCACACCCCTTCCTTAGCAACTTCTTTACTTGCATTGCGGAAATGATCCCAAAACTCTTAGGTTTCTCAAATCATCGGTATGAAGTTGACTTTCCTAAAGGACTCTTCAATACTAACTTCTGAGCTTCACAATCTATCTTGGCCTTGTAGGAACCTAACCAGTTCATTCCCAAAATAACGTCTATATCTCCCAAATTGAACTCTATCAGATTAGAAGGAAAAACACAGTCTCCTATCTTCAGAGGTAAGTCTCTATATAACTTAGTACACCTTATAACTTCTCCAGTAGGTATACTTATAGGTAAGTCAATTACTTTAAAGTCTACCAACCCCAAAATCTCAATAACGGACAACGAAATAAACGAATAGGTCGCCCCAGAATAAAATAATAACACTTTAACGAGAACGAAGTTAATAGAAAAAGTACCAGAGACTACGTCGGCATATTTCTCGGCTTCATTGCGGCTCATCAAGAAACGGTTACCCAGGAGCTTTGCTTTGATTGTTGTTGTTGTTCTCATTAGCGAGCTTATCGTAGCTTCCTTGATTGTTCAGCGACCCCATAGGCTTCGACCCTTGGTTGTTCGCTTGGTTGAATCTAGTCCTTCTCTGACTACCATTCCCATTTCCATTCTGCTCTTTCTTCTGCTTGGTGAAGCACTCAAACTCTCTATGCCCCTTCTTTTGGCAGTAATGACAGGTCACTAGATCTCCTTTACAGTCTCTACCAGGGTGGTTCTTATTACATCTCTTACAGTTGTAACTCCTCTCAGACTGGCCCTTACCATTAAAGCCTTGGCCATTCCTTCCTTGCAAATCCATCCTCAGTCTAGGTAAAGTCCATCTTGTTGTGATAGAAATGAACAAGAACAAAAAAGTTTTAGCTAATGTAATGAAAATACCAATTGTTGTTTCCACCAGAATTGAAATCTTTTCTTTTCTCGCCTACTAAAACATTCTTCTTATCACGCCTCGACTAAAGACCATAAATATGAGCGTCTCTCCCATAAACAACATCTAAGGGCATAAAGGTCTCACCACCTAACCCCAATTGGATTTCGTAAGTCAAACCTTGCTCAAATCTCTAAGCCTTTAGCTCCTCAGTAGCTACAACCTCAGGTGTAAATCTAGACAATGCTATGAACTTGCTATAATACTCAGAAATGGTCATACTCCCCATCCTAAGGTTTATGAACTCCTGAGCCTTTTGCTTTCTCATAAATACAGGGTAAAATTTTCCTCTTAAATCAACAATAAAGGAATCCCAATTAAACCCTTCCACAACACTAAGTCTATTTCCATTTTCTTTCCACCATAAATCAGCCTCATCTTTCAGATATAGCACAGCCTGATCTACTTTTATATCCTCAGAACGATTCACTGCCCCAAAAATTTTATCGAACTCCCTAATCTAGCTCCCTAACTCCCTTTAAAGTACGACAACTTAATCTTAGCTAATCTCTCAAACATATCCCCTGCAGGATCAGGACGCTCAGCCCTTTCTTGAGTCAGTTTCTCCGCCAATAGGCGAATAGCAGAGGCTAACGCGGTATCGTTGTTTGCCATTCTACTTCGCGACCTGAAATTTAACGTAAATCTACTTTATGTTTCGATTCACAACTTACTTGCCATTCTCTACGAAGGCATCAATTCGACTTGATCATACAAGATCACATCACAATAAAATTCTATGGATTTATAATAGTGCCAATTCAATCACTATAAACCATACTCAACCATATACTCATTCATGAATAAACATTCACATCACCAATATATAAGGATCAAATAAAATTAATCACAATAATAAAATAAAATAGTCCCCATTCACGTACTAAATAAATTCTTACTCAACTTGAATAACTAAATAATGACTTTTATTCCTCAAAACGATGATAATAATATTTTTCCAATCCACAATAACCATACTTATTCCTCAATGAAGTAAAGATACTAAAGAAAAAAAGTTTAAACTATTGTAGCTTAGCTACTTATTCAACACTACTAAACTTAGAACATTGTTGAACCCTAGTTTTGATGATGACAAAGGAACAAAGATGCAAACTAAGTATTGGACTAACAAGTTATTTAAGTGAATGAATTTCAAGGTATCAATGAAAGGAACAAAGAGAATACTAAGTCAAAGAAGAAATTAAGTTTGGATTTTGAAGACTAAGTGAAGATGTTCAAAGATTTGGTACTGGAGCAGCATTGGAGCAAGAAGACTAAAGAGAGGCTTTTTGTTTCTAGTTCCAATGTAAAGGAACGAGTAAAAATGGTAAGGAACTGTGGCAATTTAGAATGAGAATGAACATTTGTTCCTTTGTAAGGAACAAACGAACTGACACTAACATAATAAGTTAAAGGAACTAACTATTAAAAGGAACTAGACCTAGGATGAAGTAGTACAACAGTTTAATTATGTCTGTTGAGTAATTTGTGCCTAAATTCTAGGTAACCATTTTATTTAAGGTAAAATCTGATTTTAAGGAAAATCTTTTTAAGGAAAAGATTTTATTTTTATAAAGATAATAAATATCCTTTTCGGTTTTTATGGAAAATATTTTAAAGATAATATTTTTGGTAAAAGGATTTTATTTTGGTTCTATTAATTAAAATGTTTTTAATTAAATTAGATTTTCGAATTAATGCTTTAAGTGGTTGCTAAAATTAAGGGAGCAGTAACATGTTTATCTCCCACGTTTAACAGTGATCATGGAGATCATGGGTTTAAAGAGGAACGTGTTCCTCCAAGTAAGGAACATCATGGGATAATGGTTTTACCACTAACACATGTTTTAATCCCACGGTCTAAGTTATTACCACTATAAATACTAGTGTCTAATGAAGTTCCAATTTGTGGCTGACCAAGTGAATTAGTGAGTTTAACTAAGTAAAGTGTCAGTGCCTTCATTCTCTCATAAAAGCCATTTATTCTTTGCCTTCTTACTCTAATTCCACTAAGTTTAATTGATCAAATGTATTTTGGTTTTTGGGGTAAGGGGACTTTGAGTGAAGTTCTATAAGAGAGAAAGCTTTGAGTGAAGCGAGTTAAAGTGAGAAAACGTCAAGTGAAGTTGAGAGGAACAGTTGTTCAGGAACTTGAGTTTAGGAACTCAAGGTGTGGCCCGTGAGTAGAATTAGGTTGTAACAAAGTTGTTTGGCCTAATTAGTGAATGTGTTGAGTTTAAAATCCCTAGTGGTCGAGGTTGTTTCTTCTTGTTGGGCCCAAGAAGTTTTTCCTCGTAAAAATCCCTTGTGTTCCTTTAGCTTGTTTCTTTGTTTAAGTTTAAAATTCCGCAAAAAGTTACGTTTATTTCTACACATATAATTCACCCCCTCTTGTATTGTTCCTAGTGAAATAACAATTGGTATCAGAGCCGAAACTCAGTGATAAGCAGGAAACCCTGCTGAGTTAAGTTCCTACAAGAAGAAGGAACCCGTACGAGAAAGAAACTGCACCCTTCGTCATTCAAAGGAACAAGTGGAGGTTGACTTTTTATTATCAAATAAAAGTCACTCAAGGATTATCAACGAACCCTTTGATGTAAGTATCTCTTCCTTGAGATATTTTTTTAAGCATACATTAAATTGAAACTTGTTCCTTATACTATTTCTAGTAAAATTATTCTATTCGGCTTTGATGTTTTTTTTTACAATTTTGGATAACTTTAAAAATTTTAAAGACAAAATTCAAATTTTCAAATTGTTTTGAAATTTCAAAGAATCAATATACTAGAAATGATTCAAGGAACAAGTCATATGGAACAATGCACATTGTCACTCTTGGAACTTGGTTTCTATACAAAAGGAAACTTCATTCTTTAGGCAGTACAATATATGACTATTTCATTTATTTGCCAAAGAATTGTTTCTTCATGCATATTGAGTATACTGGATATTAACTGTATGAATGCATGATTGTTCTTGTTAGTAGTAGAAGATATGTGAATCTTATTTGATTATGGATACTTGATGTTGCTCCTACTAATAAGAAAGGACCCAACATATATTTGGGTACCAAAACCAAGAACTTACTTATTTTTGCAGGTCATGTGAAAGGAACCTACATCTCTTGATGTAGAGGTTGTTTCTAGAAAGTACGTTCTAGACATGAGCTCCTCTCATTAGAAAAGTTGAAAAAGAACGAACACATTTGGAACAAGTTCCCGATAATGAAAAGGGAGTTCCGTAAATTATATTTCCGGATGAAGATATCAAAATGATGGAAGTAGCAGTTCAGAACTCAAAAGTAAGTCATCAAAATCAGTCCCAAGTGCTTCGAGGTAATTTTATGGTGAAATGTGACTTAAGGTATGATGTTCCTATTCACATTGTATCATGATTAATAAATTACATTGTTAAATTATTAATATGAATGCATAACTTTATAAGTCTTGCTTTACATTATGTGAATATATGTTCTTTATAATTTCACCTATTCATGGATCTGTTTAGAGGAACAAGACTTGATGAAGTATGACTTGAGTGTAAACATGTTCTTTTCCAAAGTTTTGTCGAATTGAGCTCTTACACATGTTAAAATTGAAGTGTTTATATGCACAATAGAGTAAATATGTTACACTTAATTCTTGTGTTGCAAAGGCATACTCACTTGCCTAAGAGTGTTAGAGGTCTCATAATAGAACTATGGATGCTATCAAAAATCCTAAGTTGCCAAAGGTACAATGAAAGAAACCTTGATGGAACAAGACAGGTTAAATCCCATAATATATTTCTTTAACTTTTAGAGGGAACAAACCTATTCTTAGCCAACCATCATCAGTTCACACCACATTTCTTCAAATATCCTTTGATTATTTAAATTCCTAATTCCATTCATATCATGTCGTCACTTCAAATATCCTAATTCCCATGTGCTCTAATTTAAAATGACTTTTTATGGTTCAATGATGCATAAAGAGTGATAAATGGTAAATACATTTTGAGGGGGAAGTTATGGAAGAAGTGAGAAGCAAGTATTTTGTGATTTATCAATTGATGTTGAAAAGAATATATTATGGAACTAATCATATAAGTTCCTAATGATGAAGGAATGGTAAGGAACTCATGGGGAATAAGGAAGAAATCGATATAAATGTGGCGTTCTAAAAAAAAATGCAACACCTTGTAATGACATTCTTGTTTAAAATAAAAAATTCAAAAGAAAAAGAAAAAGAAACAAGGGTGATCAAATCTTTATTATTTCCTAGAAGTCAATATTTCATATGAGGAACATAAGCGAATAAATAGAAGAACTTGATTATAAAGATGAATTCGTTCAAGTTTCTTCACTCAATGAGTTCCTCACGGTTGGTTGGTTGGTTGAGTAAAAGTGAACTTGATAGATATATATCAAGGTGAATGTGTGTGGGGGGTTTGGCGGAGATTTTAAAAGTGTGAAGTGAAGTGATCAACTCTAATTATTGTTGAGAACCTCCTATTAAAAGTCTAAACCATAGAGCACACTATATATCTCAAGTTCCCTCTACTCAAATTGTTCCATAAACTTCTTTCATATTTCTTTAAGCTCTGATATTACAATGTCCTATCTCTTAATCCATTCTTGACTTTCAAATCTGATTTTTGCTTGACTTTTATTTTCTTATTTGTCAAGTTCCTTCGATGATTTTTGAAGTTGGGTCTTTGGATTGTGAGTTGGAAATTCGTGTAGCACATGCATCCTAAGTTTGAAAAATTGAGATTCTTGAGGCTTTTGGGACTAACAAGTGTTTAACCATTATGGTGGTAAGTGTAACATATAACAATCAGTGTATATGATTTACCTAAAACAAATGTGTGTAAGTTGATCCTTTTCGATAATGACAAAAGGGGGAAGATTATGTATGATGCTTATGGTCAAGTATAGTTAAGTCTAAATCCTTATATGATGAAAGTTATTTATATGATGTGTTTATCGATGTTGATATTTCCTTCATATACATGCATGACATGTTAGTTAAGGGGGATTAATGTATATCATTTATTGTTTAAGTTGTGATAAGCATCATTTATTTGTCATCATCAAAAAGGGGGGAAATTGTTGAGTCATGTAGTGTTTTGATGATTGTAAACAAATGATGATTATCAAATAACATGTGTGTTTGAGATGTGCATATTACATTAACATAAAATAAGTCATGGAAGGTTGAATATATCACATCATGGAAGACTTCCAACAAGTGAAGTTCCTAACAGAGTTCCTATTAGGAACACAAACAGAGCGGTTCCTAGGTACATCCTAAGAGGAACATTGAATATGAAGTTCCGGAGCAGTTCCTGAGTGGGAGCAGGCAAGGTGACGTTTCGTAGTTGAAACAAGAAGTTCTGCCGAGCAGAACTATAGGTGCGAAGTTCCTTAAAGGAACTAGCACGTCGAAGTTCTAGAGGTGGAGCTATCAACATGCGGTTCCTGAGTTGGAGCAGCATGGAGCATGAAGACAGGAAATATGAGTTTATTTTCTAGGATTCATGTAAGTATGTGGAAACGTGAAAGGTAATGGAACAAGGTGTCAAAAAGGAACTCGTGGAACTTAGAGTCAAAAGTATTTAAGAGTCAATAAGTCTGATGCATATTATTATCTTAATCTATAGGATTTATTTAGAGTTTGTTTCTTAATAAATCTCTACATGATTAATTGTTTTTAAATAATATGCATTAGTTGTTTTAGGATAAGTTTTAGTTTTTAAATAAAAGATAAGATTTAGTTTTTAAATAAAGGGTAAGTTTTAAATAAAATAGTTTTAAATAAAAGGAAAAATTGACAGAGAGGTCCGAACTTTGGCCGATAATTTTTAAAAGGTACCAACTTTGGATTAACCTGTGGAGGTCCTAACTATAGGGGGTCCTAACTTTTATTGGACCCGTGTGACTTGTAACCGGCAACATAGGTCATAACCTATTATACAGGGTCCCACGTAATATTTAATGAAAAAGTAAATTACAGAAGTTGGCCATTAACAGACCCTAGTAATTGTTTACCCCCCTAAAATTAACTTCTCCCTCCCTGAACTGTTCATCTTCCTCCTCCGTCGCCATTACTGTGCAGTTTTGAAGTTGAATGAAGAAGGAGAGCAGACAAGTTTCGCGATTTTGAAGAAACCCTAGTAAGTGAATTATCTTGAACTTCTTTGCTTGTTTGTAAAGCTTGAATTTTTGGCAATGGTGTTTAGTTTGAAACACGATTTTTTCAAAACAAGAAACAATGTGTTTGGTAAAGGTTGAATTTTTTCGTTTAGTTAGTAAAGGTTGGTTTTTTTTGTTTAGTTAGTAAAGGTTGAATTTTTGGCTTTGCAATTTTTTTTTTGTTTTATGCTCAACCCTTAACAAGAAATTGTGAAAGCAAAATGTTGATTATTTTCTTGTTGTTTCATTCATGACTGTAGTTTGCAAGTGATGGATATTGTGACCTTAAGATTTTGGCATGGGGGAATTTTCAAAAAAACTGATAAGGGTATCGAATACATTGGTGGAGGTGGGAGGACCTTTTCTCGTTGATCCCGATGAATCGTGTTGGTTTTTTTGGAAGAGTTGGCCAAAAAATGTGGTACTTATAGGTTAATTGATAAAGTTTTTTACCTTATTCCCGGGAAGACACTAGATGATGGTTTGAGAATAGTTTACAGAGATAAGGAGGTGTTAGAGATGGGAGAAATAGCATTGAAAAACAGGTGTCTTCGACTCGTTTGTATTACATAAGGGTCGAGGAACCTCAAATGGTGGAGGAAGTGAACCTTTAGGCGGGCCACTAACCAACTCCGAACCCATTGAGGGGCCCGACCAAATTCAACCTAGTCAAGGGCCCGAAGCCAATATGTCAAAACCTGGGACCGAACCAAATGGACTTGAACCAAATGGACTCGAACCAAATGGGCCTCGAACAAACCGGGCCTTTTTTCAAGTCGACCTTTTAAGCCATCTCGTACTGCTCAAAGAAATAAAACCGTAACCGCCCACAACTAAAACCTCCCTTCCAAAACAAAGGCTAGAAAAACTCAAATGCTTTGGTAAGAAAAAGGGCCCACAAGTACCGTCCCCACCTAGGTCTAGTCTTAGGCTACAAGAAGTTCGGATACTCTCTCGAGAACCCTTTGCAAATAAGCCTCCCTTACAAAGACCTTCAACTACAAATGTAGATCGTCCTCCCAAACCCTCACCTGGTCATTACATGTGCTCCCTCACAAAGACCTTCGCCTACATCGTAGATCTCCTCCCCAACCCTCACCGTCATCACAGAGCTCCCTCACAAAGACCTTCACTCCAACTCCCTTTTTTAATGAGTCCAAAGAAAGAACCTTTCATAGATGACCAAGAAACTCTTCCACATGATTACTATGAATGGTATGACAACAAAGCCCGAAAGTCCTCTTACATGGAGGGAGTTAGTTGGTGAAGAAGACAATAGGGACTCCTCTAGGTATGAACCTAGCATCGAAGGCTCAAATGAAAGTGATTCATCCGATTATGTAGATGAATCAAATAGGTGAAGATGAGTTACATGATCTATTGAATGAGGAGTATAAGGAGGTGGCCGAGGATGAAATCGAGAGAGTTGTTGATGGTGATTATCCTGAAACCAAGTGATGATGAACCGAGGATTGCAAGAAGTAGAGTTAGAGGGACCAACACCAAACCTGTTTGAAATTGCACAACAGCTTGCAAAGGGAAGCCGTAAGGAAGGATAAGAGGGGGAAATGAAAAACAACCACATAGTGAGAGTGAGTTTCATGAGTGAATACGAGGACAAAGGAAGATGATATTCACACTCCCCGAGAACAAAGTGATGTCAAGGAGAGGACAGAGGGCCTAGGGAGGAGAGGCAGGGGGTTATTGATTCATGGAGACATTGATTACAACAACTTTGCCTCGGACAGGGGGCAGGGTATTTCCAAATAGGGAATGCTTTAGAGAAGCAAGAGCTATGTTTGTCAGGCAACAAGGTAGGAATTTGAGTTTTTCAAGTAGTAATAAAAAGAGGCAAGCAGAGGATGGAAGTTAGATGCAAGAAAGGATGTCCCTTTAGGTTGGATGGATCTTGGGATACAAGGAGGGCATGTTTTGTTGTCAAATTCGATTGACAAGGCACACAATTGCACAAGGAACATGGAGAGCAATAGGCAAATGAAGTCATCTTGATCGGCAAAGCAACCGCTTGAAATCTTTAAGGCTAGGGCCTCACCGCGCCTAAGGAACCGTGAGGAAGGGTTACAAGGTTTTAATTAAGAGAGCCCTAGCTTATAAAGTCAAATACAGGGCTCATAGGCTCCTCCATGGATCCATGGTTGATCATTATGGCAAGCTGGGCAGATATATAGCTGCCATCAAAGCAAGCTGCCCTGACACTGTGATTGAACTGGTTCATGCTCCTGCAAGAAAGTGTGAGAAGGTCCCAGTATTTCAAAGGCTCTTCATATGCTTTGATGGTGTTAGGAGAGGGTGGATTGAAGGTTGCAGAAAATTTCTAAGCATAGATGCTTGTTTCCTCAAAACATTTGACTTCCCTCCGTTTCTCAATATTTCCAAGTTCACCCTTTTCACCTATAATTTTGTTGTTCATGTCCCAAAATAACGAGTGCCTAAAGGAGTGGGTGTTTTCATAGCCGATGATGGATCTACTTTTGTGAGGGTAAGAAGCTCACATAATCGACCCCGATGTTACCTAATTATTGTTATCAATCTTAACTTACACCGACATGTCATGTGCACAGGGAGGAAGAGTACCAAGAATCATCAAAGAAACTGTGGGTTCAAGTCAAGCATCAACCCAAGCATCAACCCAAGCATCAACAAACTAAAACTGTTATATGTCCAATTCTGTTTTGGGAACAATATTCTGTTTTTTGGCCACATTATTCTATTTTGGGAACAAAGTTGATCTATTTTGTAAAACTGTTGTTACAAGCAGTAGCTATGTTTGCTACAATTGTCCACTTGTTGATGAGCATCGATATTTAATTGCATGTTGTGTCAATCAATACACTTGAATTACGTTTGTTTCTCAATATTTGCAAATACATGAAAGAGTAATACACAAAGTATGTCAAAATAGGATTCATTCATTCATCCAAAATGCATAATCATTGATTAGTTGTTACATTCATGAAATTGAAGCCCACAAAATAAGCCATCTAAGGCACTTTAACCAAACTTAAACACCTACATAAACATCCATCATCCATGAAACATCTATCATCCTAATGCCAATTTCACTCCTTACACATCCAAAAGTAAGCTAACAACATCCATGAAACAACCATCCCCATTATAGCATATCTCGTCCCCTAGCCGTCTCTCGCATTTCCCCACGCATTAGTATCATCTCACCTTCATTTGATGCATAGACATCGTCATGTTATCCTTCTTCAACTTTAGTTTTCCAAGCTTCTCTTCCAATGTTTTGAAACCAAATTCGAGCTCGAAACCGTTGTGTGTATTGTTCCATTAGCTTTGATCGCAAGTCCTCACATTGGTTGCACCCTTTTGTAAACATTGCCCCACTCTCCCACAAGAAAAATTCACAATCATGCTTCTACAACAAAAAAAGGGCAACAATTTCATTAAATGTCCAAATTGCAATTATCAATAAAAAAAACACAGAAAACCCTAATTTGCGCAAAATCCTTATTTCCGCAAAACCCTAATTTGCGCAAAATACATCTCGTTAGTAAACTAGAGAAACAGAGTAGAAAACTTACCGTCACATTGAATGCACCGTAAAACCTTTTCCCATAGCTTCCACTCGCTTTTCGATGTCCTAAGTTTTGCCGAATTCCATGGTTGCATCTTACAATTGCTTCACTTTTGGAGTTGATAGATCCAGAGCCGCCGGATTTTTGAGCTTCCATTGTAGCTTAACACAGAGAAAGAAAGAGAAAGGAAGAGAGAGAAAGATAAAGAGGGATTTTAATGAAATCAACCTAACGTGCCTTTTTAATGAGGTCACGTGAGGGTTTACCGGATTTAGTAGGTTGGCAACCTGTAAGGTCCAATAAAAGTTAGGACCCCCTATAGTTGGGACCTCCACAGGTTAATCCAAAGTTGGTATCTTTTAAAAATTATCGGCCAAAGTTCGTACCTCTCCTCGTCAATTTATCCTAAATAAAATTGGTTTTAATTTAGGATTCTGATTTTAATATCTTTTATTTATATTTTATCTTATCAGTTTTTGGAAAATAAAAAGCCTAGATTTATAATACGTATAATGAGTTTTGTTGAAGAAATTGTTTGTCTGTTCCTCTCTAAGGAACAGACGTGCTGGTACTATTAATCTAAGTTAAAGGAACGAAGTAGCAGTTAAAGGAACTAGGCGTGTAAAATATTGTGCAACGCTTAAAAGGAATCTGTTGAGTTTTTAAAGGCTATATTTTAGGAAAATGATTTTATGTGGTTCAAATATGATATTAAAGGAAAGATCTTTTATGGAAAAGATTTTATCTTTATTCCAAAATAAAATCATTTTCGGATTTAAAAGAAAATTATTAAGTAAAGAAGTTCATCAAAAGAAAAACAAAAAAAAGGGTTTAATTTAGTAATTAAGTGGATTTAGAAACTCACTTAGAAATTAACAAAAATCACAAAAAAAGTAGAAAACTTTGCAAAAGGAAGTGCATCATTGAGCTAGCAAGGTAAAGTTCAAGTTCTTGTTATTTTTCTTAACCATCTTCTTAATCACCTACTAACTTTCTCTTTGTTTCCTCTTAATATTTTTTAATTTTTGGAGTGATTTGGGTATGTAGAAGTCCTAATAGGTTCCCAACCTTAAATCACCCCACCTAGAATAGTCAACTCTAATGGGGAGACTCTTAGGAAATATGTGCTTATGTGGTTTTTGTTAATCAAGTTGTTATTCATAACCGAAAACATGTTTTCATAAAAAATCAAGTAGAGTTGTGCATAAACATCTCCATAAAAAGAACATGTGATGCTGTAATTATGGTCAGTTTTAATTTCGTACTTCATTTTATTTTTCGTCTGTATTATGTAAATAGTTTATAGGATGTAATATTTTTCCTATGAAGTTCAAGATGTTTCAGAAACTGGGCTTTGGATTTCTAAAAAATGAATTTTGTGTAAATAATTAAAAATCATACAACATTGTTGTGCAAAACTGATTTTGTCTAGTACCACATAAGCTTATTCCTTCAATAAAATTTAAAATAAACTCATTTAGACAAGACTAAAAACATCAACTTTAAAGTAGACATCAGTAGCTTTCCAAAAACATAAAAATCATGTTCATATGAATTTTATACGATTTTATATCATTTTTACAAAAACGTTCATGCAAATCACTAAATTCCAGAACACTGATTTCATCTTCAGTTAAGAAAATGAATAAAAAAGGGTCTTGAAAATGTCCAATTTAAGTGAAAATTTCTAGTCTAGTCCTTCAAAGACTCTATAATGTTCATACCAAAATTCACTTCAAACTAAGTTTAGTAAGTTGGATTTCAAAGAACACATTGACTAAATGTCCTATTTTGACCAGTTTGAGTATAAAATTCACCATAATTCAATTTTCTCATTAAAAGCTTGTGAAATTTTTAAACAACATAAAGAACTCACTGATCTATCCATAAGTGTATGACATGCTCAATTTAACGCTTTTTACAGAAAGTTATGATTTTTATAATTCAGTACAAGAACAAAAGTGCAATCTGGAAAATGAAATAAAGTGATTAACTCAAGTTTCATAAAAAAATATTTTCGTTTTATACCAAAATGTTAATTAAAAGCCATGAAATTTTAAGTTTCTCTTAAAATGGTTCATTTTTATTATGTAAATAAAAATCAATAAAAATTATCATAAAAAAATCAAAATCAAAGAGGTTAATTAATCTTTAATTTTCACAAGTTTACAAATAAACATGAATTCCAAAGCCTAAGAGGATGAAGATCAAGGAGTATCATGGTCAAGATCAAGATTGAAGACTTGTATAGATAATAGAATTTGTACATATTTTTGTAATAATAGTTTCTTTGTAAATAGTTATTACATCACTCATTAATGAAAAAAATATGGAGATGTTTATGCATAATTTTCATAAATAATTCCACACAATTCTTTTTAATAAAATGAGCAACCAATGTTAAAATTTTTACATGTTGGGCCCAATATATCATAATATATGAATCAAATGACCCAATCTCAATTAAGAGGAAAAATAGCAAATCTAACTAAGTTAAATTGTATGATGATCCATCTTACATTTTCAAAATTGTTCTCCATCTTCAAATGGATCAATCATATAATTTATATTGCAACTTTTGCCAACAATATGGACATGAAACAGACCGGTGTGTTGACCTTCGACATGCCATTCACCAATTCATAGGAGATGGAAAAATCCCTATTCCTCCATCGTGGATGCCTCCAATCATATCTTTTACTAAGGCCGATCTTCCAAAGGAAATTGATCCTCATCAGGCTTTATACATCACTTTAAAGAGCAATGGACGTGAATTGACAAATGTGTTAGTAGATGACGGATCGACATTCCACATCCGCCCAAAGGAACACTTTATGAGTTGGGGTATAACAATACATTATTGAGCCCTACCGATACAAAAGACTAGGGGCATATGATAACTCTTCGGGAAGGACCATTGGGATGATCAATCTTTAGTTGAGATATAAAGACTGGGTTTGTGACACAGATTTCATGGTCGTCGAAGCTTTGACTTCATTTTCTTTGTTGTTGGGACGACCGTGGCTCCATGCAAACAAAGGTATCGCTTCTCTTGCACACCAAAAGCTCAAATGGCCAACAACCTCGGGAATGATAACCATCCATGGGGATCCAAAGACAACCAAGAAGTGTTACCCTGAACCGCCAAGTCGCCAACCGTGGAAGATGAAGCGCATCCTCGAGAAAGTTCTCTCAACCCTCGCATGTTAGGGAGAAATATTCCTTCATGCACCCCCAAGGATCTAATTCGAAGCTATTTACACCGTTCTAATGAGAATTGATCCGTTCATCACTTTTGCCGACATCCGTTGTGCCCGGGAATATGACAATAGGATCTCTCTCAATACGTATCAGTCGAAACCACTACTCGCCATAACCTTCTATGATAAAGATCTTCCCGATAACCCAACTCATAACAAAGTGCCTTATATATCGTTGTCGATCACAAAGGCTGCACATATCAAAGGTGTAATGGTTGATAATGGAGCTTCCACCAATATCTTTCTTCTCAGTTTCCTTAAATGGCTCAGGTGTCCCCCTCCCCAAGGAGAAGCCTCCATAGGGACCATGGTTGCGTATGATGGTTCAACACGGGAAATCATAGGGGCAACAACTATGATCCTACGCATTGGAGCAGTCATACAAAAGGTCGATTTCATGATCATCGATTGCGAAGCTCCTTTCACGATGTTGTTGGGACGACCGTGGCTCCACGAGAACCAGACTATCATCTCAACATTGCACCAAAAAGTAAAGATGGTAACTCCGCACGGGTAATCACAATCCCGGGAGATATAACAATGGGAGCGCAATGCAAAAATCTTGCGTATCTCATGTATGTCACTTAAATCACAAAAAGAACGGCGATGATCACGCAAGGATTGCATCAAATACGCCACCTTACAAACTGGTGAAATCCTATTTCCACTGGCCTATTCCTGAGCAAGATCATGATCAACCAGACTGGAAACCAAACATGGGAGAGGTTAAGAGGATTGAGAATAAATTCCATTGGCTTTACAAAGAGTCCTGGGCCGTTCAGGTGAAGGAGAGGAGAATCCAAGACACACGCCGTTCGCTATTCAATCTATCATGGAACCTTACATCTTCCTTGATGAAATTGATTATGATACAAGAGTCTCTTGCATGCTTGTGTGCAAGGCATGGGCATCATGGCTTCTCAGTCGAGAAAACAACCCTTTATATATCAAGAAGAAAAAAGAAAGGTGGAACAGACGTCTTCAGACAGGAGAACATATGGCTTGGCACCCAGGCGGATCAATTCAAAAGTTTGAGAAGTACTTGAATCAGTTATTGCTTTTACATATTGTACTTTGTAGGTAGAGCTACGTGCGGCTTGATCCCCTAAAAAAAAAAAGTTTTTAATGTTGTAATGCATCTATATTAGCTTTCTACTATGTAATGTACTAAAAGGGGTACGTAGGCAACTCATTTTTCGGAGTTTCGCAAAAAAAAAATTATGTAAAATTTCATTTTTCAATATATCGAACTACGTTGGGCCCGATTCTCCATTAAAAAAAAATCACAAGAAAAATTTCTTCCCCAAATCCAAATCTACCTATGGAGATACGTAGGCAACCTTCGAGTTCGCCCCCTTTGCATTTTGATATTTTCTTTTATGGTTTCATTCGCTTAAAAGCAATCAATACATGCGGATCACCACAAAGAAGAACGATATCTCGGGGCATTATAATTTGCCAAAATGAGGACACATGCTTCATTATACCTCCTTTCTCTTATTTTCGTAGCAAGAGAAATGGAAGGATATCACCAAATTGATTTTGTAAAACGTTTGTGTATTATCCCAAAAAATACGAGTCTAAAAAATGGAAGTCTAAAATATAAATAAAAAGGTCCAAGTCTAAAAAAAGGAAGAAATAATAGGTCAAAGAAATCTAATGGTAGAGTCAAGGTTTTACATCTTTTAATAAATGATAATTGAAATTGGGGTTAAAAAAACAATAAAAAAAGAAACATTTCTCAAAAATATCATTTCTTTCATTCCCCGTGGATAAAATAATAATATAAAAAAAGAGAAAAAAAAAGACAAAGGCCGGATAAATCATGGTGCTAACTTTTCATTTCATTTACGAGAACTCGCCTCGGGCCCGCTTTTAGGATCTAGGGCCGATTCGTCGAAGTTCTAACCATAGTGAACGTCCTGCGTCGCTGATACTCGTCATCCTTGTCTACACCCGTTGTATTCTCTCGCTACACGTCCTCAAAGAATATGCTTGGAATTCGAACAATGAGCACCCACGAGAACTCTACCCCTCCACCCGATCCAATGGTTGAGCTCCGAGGACTTGTCTAGGCCATGCTTGGACCGACAAGGATAATATTGAACAAACCGTGTTTGGCTTAATGCGCCAAAGCGCCCGGATACGCCTCCTCCTCCTCCGAGTCGGAAGTAGCTTCACCTTTTCACCTTGAGCCTATGAACAATGAAAGAGAAATTCCCATTAAGCTCGAGGAAGAAGTAGTTAAGCTCAAGGAAGACTTAAAAGGCATGACGAAGAGTTGAACCATGGATGGACATTCATGAGTTAACACTTTTCCCAAAGGCACAATTACCTCATGGTTTCAAGATGCCTAATCGACAAAGTTTGATGGGACTAGTAGCCCCACCAATTTCCCGAAGATGTATGTGGGGGCAATGAGTCCCCGGGGAGTGGAAGAATCTTTGATGGCCCAACTCTTTCAACGGTATTTAGATGGTGCCACCAGACATATTGGTTCCTCAATCTTGAGAACACGAAGAAATCCACTTGGGCTGATATAGTCGAGAGAGTTCTCAAACCAAGACAAGTATAATGAAGAAATTAATGTTACTAGAAGGGATCCGAGACCACTTCTCAAAACCTTAATGAAACATTTTCTTCATTCATCACTCGGTGGAGAAACAAAGCCTCCAAAATGATGAGTAGGCCTAATGAAGAAGAACAATTGCAAATGGCGTACCAATATTTCCCGACTTTCAAAGCTTTGATTGCTACGGGAACTCTAGTTGAGGATGCTATGAAAAGGGGAGACATCAAGAAAGATGAACCTACCGGGCAGACTACTTATAATGCAAAGTTTGGAAATAACAAAAGAGCCCCAAACAATGATTCAACAGTTTCTAAAACAACTAATGCGATCCATGCCATTGGCGCATCGTCCGCATTCCGATTTGCGACCACAAAGGAACTTTACTCCTTTGAACATGACTTATTCCCAAGCTCTCTCCAAGCTAAAAAAAGTCAATCTCATTCAACCCTTGAATCCACGTCCACCTCCTAAAAATCCTTACTCTGGTTATGACCCAAACCAAAACTGTGAATATCATCAAAGCCCGGGCATAATATTGAAAACTGCACGGCTCTAAAGCATCAAATTCAAAACCTTGTGGATGATGGAAAACTCTCTTTAGGATCCACTTCCACTAAACCAAACGAATCTCAGCCCAACATCACAAAAAACGCCATTCCTAATCATAAACCCTCATTTACGATTAATGCAATCTCTTCTGTGTCAGACAGATGCGATCCAATCCAGTTAATCCGCAAGACAATTCCCCAAATGTATGAAATGCCAATAGCCGTAGGTTACAAGTGCCTGGTTTATGAATATTTCACTCAAGAAAAGGTCAAAATGATGCCTTGTAAAGACCCCATTTTCACTCTCAACAAGGATCCATTCTCTGACATGTGTGGAACCTTGGATTATGATGGTGCTTTCTTCATTTTGGACTCTGATGCTGATGAAGATGCCTCTTCGATCTTGACAATTGTGGAGAAAAGCACTGGAGGTCACTTCACTACTCCAAATACATACTGGCGCCCCATCTGCCTCGATGATCTTAGTGATGAGGAGTACGTGGATATATCTCATTTGACTAGAGAAGGTTGCCATTTTAAACCATCCCATTTGGAGGATGAAAATCTTTTGGTGGTATTGAGAAGGAAAGAAAAGGGAAAGGAGCCAATGACGAGAGAATAGTAATAAAGAAGATGATGTTATTAAGCGCATGAAAGAAGTAAATGCTAATGTTTCCATCCGGAAGTTGTTAATGCATTCCCGGCCTTATAGGACAACCGTTCTAAAGCATCTCAATGAAGCCTCCGTAAGTTCTTTCATAGCACTTAGGACCGGATGGTGGGGCTCATTCATGGTGTAGATCGAACTCTCATGTTCACGGACAATGATCTCCCTCATAATATCAACCACAACAATTCATTGCACATCAACGTACGTTGTAATGGATGGGAGATACCTAGGGTATTGATCAACAACGGCTCGCAATTAATGTTTGTCCTCGCGTGTGCTAACAAGACTCGGGTATTCAAAAGAAGATTCGATACCATCCAACCGGGTGGTCGAGCATATGATAATGCCAAGAGAGAATATGGGTTTAATCAGCATCCTCGTTGAATGTGGTCCCGTGGCAAGGAAGGTGGAATTCATGGTCATTGACATTCAAGTATGTTTCAACCTCTTATTAGGAAGACCGTGGCTGCATGAAAATAGAGCGGTAGCCTCTACTCCACATCGAAGGTAAAGCTTCTCACGGATCGTAGTCTTTGTGACTATTTCGGTGATCCGGAAATTATGACCATCTCCAACACCAGGAAATCGGTATTGTATCTAAACGAAGTAGAGGGCACTAAGTTGGATGGTTACACTATCCACTTTGTATTCTAGCAGGGGCCCGAAAATTCGTGGATGAATGAGATCCCGCGGCCACACCGGATGTAAGTCTTTGAAGATACAGAGCCGGAGTATGAACTAAGTGAAGATGATGATGAAGAGGTAGGAGCTCTAAGCATCGGCACACATAATACGTCATCGAAGCACCGGAAGAATCTGGATTAGCAATCCTCCGGGAAATGGGAGGAAATGATGATAATGAGTCAAAGAAGAGATCTAGGGAGCGACGATTTGTACTGGACTTTATGTAGTAGGCCCTATCCGAGAGGTTCACCTTTGAGTCACCGATTCTCTTTCCGGGATATCAACATGAAGATCACTATCGTGAGTTGCCACAGTTCGAGAAATTTGATGGGAACAGTGATCCTTTTGTCCACTTAGTTGGGTTTGTGAATGCCTTACACCCATGGGGCATACCGAGGAGGAAGATTACCCCATGCTTTTTGACAAGAGTTTAGAAGGACCGACTTTGCGGGTACTATTCTTTGGATTATGTGGATAGAGCTAGTTGGGAAAACGCTAGCCAAGCTTTCGTTAATTGGACTCTCGAGCATAAACAGGACTAATGTCAAGAAGTTCAAGCTAGTCACTTTACGTCAAAGCGCCTTAGAAACTTTCTCGCACTTTTGTTCGAGATGCGCTTATCCGCGCCCGGCTTCGTGTCCCTATTGCGATCGGGAATTCATGCTTATATTCTTTCAAAACACGAACGACTTCTATTATCGTCATATGGTTACCATCAAGTACACATGCCTCGGCCACATGGAGCGACATGGCTTTGATATCGATACTACGAAATTGCAAGAAAAAGCGACCTGAGGGAAAATCTTGAACTCCCAATGCAAATCCAAGGGTTTATGCTAAGATAGATGAACCATTAAGTATGGTGTATGATCGTCTTGAGCCAAGGTATAATTCAAGCCCCGGCGCATGTGCACTTTGTTTACCCCACTTCGGAACAAACATGAGCAAACTACTGCGCTTATTGTCGCCAATTTAGGCATGAAAGCCGATCGATGCCATGATCTTTACTACAAAGTGCAAGCCTAATTGATCGAGGCATCATTAGTCCAACCCACGAAGAAGTACACGCAAGGACGGTGTCGTCACATCCTCGACCGCTTGATCCTAAGTCGATATCTTTCGCAAGCTGGTTGAACAAGGTCGGATTCATCCCAGCTTCCTAGACGCCCAAGGGCAAGTCCTCTAGGGTCAAATCTCCACAAGTACCGCCATTAACATCGGTTGCATGGTCACGGCACAAACCCAATGTCATGCTCTCGCAATCGCATCAAGTAAATCACCAATATAGCTCTTGTTTTACCGCAAAGCTACTTGATCGTCTCCACGGAAGGGGAAAATTTTTCGGTAAAAGTCTGTAGGGGTTAGCCCATCGAAACAAAAAGAAAAAGAAAAAAATTCTTTCGGTTCGTTCGTATCAGAGAACTACGTGCAGCTTGAATCCCCATTATCACGTACACTTGCACTGTGAGATCACTTCACCTATGTAACACTTGGGGTACGTAGGTAGCTCAATATTAGTGCAGCTGCTTTATTAAATAAAAACCTTTAGTTCCTTTTAAAATAACGAACTACGGCGAAGTCCGATTCCCCATACAATGTACCGGAGCAATGGGGATATGTAGGTAGCCTTCAGGTTCGACTCAAACGTATTAACCATTGTATTTCGAGCAATGTGATTAGAACCTAAGATCTTAGTCATCACTGGAGCATTTTCGAATTACGAATTTACACATCATTGGGGATACGAGCCGTAATCTCTATATTTTCGGTCTTTGTTCAATATTAAAGCAAGGAATGGAAGAATGAAAAAAAATACATTCGTTTTCAACCCAATGACAGTGAAATCATTCAAGAGAGTCAAAATAAATAAAAAAACAACAAAATTGTAAAGGTGGACCATTCCAGTCTAAATATTACAAAATCGTTTTAGAAAATTTTCCTTATCCAGTGATGCATTCTGTAATATGTAGCTTTCTTCTCTTATCTTTTAATTCTTTTTCTCTACTTTTAGGTCCAAAAAGAAGAAATTTATCCTTTCTCTAAGGATGGCCAATTACCACCAGAAAACAAACACCTCAGCCATATCCACAAATGCGGTCAAAGAGCCTGTAGGGTTTGCCATGCAACCTCTGTCCAAAGGACTTCAAATCATGATGAATATGGGTTATACTCAAGGAACCGAATTAGGGCATGATGGTAGGGAATAAAGCAACCAATCCCCATAGTAGACAAGCAACCCGACATGGATTAGGATATGATCCGAGTGCCACTTCTTACAACATCATAAAACCTACATTACCCTCAATGGCCGGTTCATCTTGCAATGAGATACTAAGCCATACTATGAGTTTCCCGAACATTGGCTTAGTTGGAAGGATTTTACGGCGATCGGAGATATTCTTCAATGAAGCTAGAAATCGGACTTAATCAAAAGTTGGTTTATCCAAAAACAAAAAATGTAAAGGAAAATGGGCGGGTGGATAACGGAACATGGAGTCCTTAAGAAACTTTTCACTTTCGATTCCATTGAGGAAGGGAATTTTAACTTAGTGTCTTTGATGATACCTTTTGGTGAAAGCATTGAACATAAGCGGAGTATTGAGTATCGCACAAAAGACGGGCCTATAGAATTTAAAATGTTTTTAGGAAACCATCCTCCACATCCATCTCTTGAAACTACTTCCTTTCACCCCTTTAAGATGGATATCATACGATAGAACATGTTCCACCCAATCCACCTTGCATAATGTGGTATCCGATTTTTTACTATCTTAATTAATCGGCCTACAATTCTACAAAGTCTCTCATTGGACTACGAGTTTAGAAAACTTTGAAGTCGCCACCTTATTAATATCCCGAATAGGGACATATTTATTTAATAAATCGTTTTTAAAATCAATTTCAAGAAATATCCATTTTAAAAACGTATGATGACTTTATATGGAGCTAAGGCTTTTTGGAAATGGGTCTTTCATACCATGAGATAGGGTTCGTGGTTTAGGTTAAGAGGGTGCGAACGTCCGGGAACTCGTCTCCTCTTCCGTTCTACATAACCCGGAGCTCTTACTAAATGCGTTATTTTCCATTTTAAAGTAATCATGACTATTAAAAAGAAAGAAAATCACATAGTTTGCACATATACACATCAACCATTTTTATTTAGGACCAATATATCATTTGTACATGGTAGGTTTGAGCAATCGAAGTTGCACTACGTACCAATCATTGCGGGATTGGAATCCACTCATGGATCAAAACCATTGTAGTTCCGATGCTTATGTGCTCACTCCTAAATGGCCAATTCTATTGGGGATGAAAAGGAAAGAGAAGGGAAATAGATTATGAATAATACACCTTTAGAATTAGACAAATCTATTAGAAACTGAGGTAATCACTCCGGAGTTAGTGATTGAAATGAGATTAAGATAATCACCTTAATTAGTGATCAAATATGAAGGATTAAGATAACCACCTTAATTAGTGATTAATAAGGAAGGAAAGTAAGTAATAACCCTAATTAGTGATTATTCAAGGTTTGGGCTAATGATTAAATAGGGAAAATAATCGCCCTAATTAACGATTATTATGGTTTAAGATAATCCAGCTCTAATTAGTGATGAAATGAGAAAATAATCGCCCTAATTACGATTATTAAGGTTTAAGATAATCACTCTAATTAGTGATTAAATGAGAAAAATAATCTCCCTATTAACGATTATTAAGGTTTTATGATAATCACTCTAATTAGTGATTAATTCAAGAGTTTGAGTTAATCGCCTAATTAGCGATTAATCGGGATTGAAATAACCACCTTAGTTACTGATCACATTTAAATAATTTTCAAGAGGTCTTAGGAACAGAGGTTTGCTTTCCTAATCAAGGCTTTTGGATGATGAGGAATAGTCTAATTTGAAGATTATTAAGCCAATTTTAAAGAAATGATCAATTTGACAAAATTTGGATATTTGTGTTCACACCTAATTTGGCTATTTAGCGAGACACGTGAAACGGCCTAAAATCAATTAGGAGATCATAATGCCTTTCTAATTATGTCAAATCTATAATTGATCCATTTGAAGATTATGGAGGACAATTTTAAAATGTAAGATGGATCATCATACAATTTAACTTAGTTAGATTTGCAATTTTTCCTCTTAATCGAGATTGGGTCATTTCCTACCATATACTATGCTATATTGGGCCCAACATACAAAATTTATAACATTGGTTGCTCATTTTATTAAAAAGAATTGTGGAATTATTTATGAAAATTATGCATAAACATCTCCATATATTTTCATTAATGAGTGATGTAATAACTATTTACATTGAAACTATTATTACAACAATATGTACAAATTCTATGATCTATACAAGTCTTCAATCTTGATCTTCACCATGATGCTCCTCGATCTTCATCTTCTCGAAAGGGCTTTGGAATTCATGTTTGTTTGTAAACTTATGAAAATTAAAGATTATTTAACTTCATTAATTTTATTTTTTATGATGATTTTAATTGATTTTTATTTGCCAAAAAAAAGAGTCATTTTAAGAGAAACTTAAATTTAATGACTTTTAATTAACATTTTCGTGAAAAGAAAACATTCTTTTTATGAAAGTCGGTTAATCACTTTATTTCATTTTTCAGATTGCACTTTTGCTCTTGTACTGATTTATAAAAATCATAAATTTCTGTAGAAAGCGTAATATTGAGCATATGATACACCTATGGACAGGCTGCCAGTTATTTATGTTGTGCTGAAAATTTCAAGCCTTAGCGACAACTCGAATTATGGTGAATTTTATACTAAAATCGGTCAAAACATGACCTTTATTCAATGGGTTCTTTTAATCTAACTTAGGGCCTCTTTGGGAACTAGAATTTCATTTGAAATTCTCAATTTGGCCCAAATCTGGTGTTTCGATACTCAATGAAATTTAATTTCGGAATCGGGCCAATTACAACTCAATTCCAAGCCATGTTAAAAAGCTATTTTCAAATCACACCTCCTCCCCATGTGATTTCACTTCTCGGCCCAAGATAAATCTCACCCCTTCCCCTAAAAAAACACGATTCTCTCTCTCTCCTCCCTCCGTTCGATTTCTTCGCCTTTCGATTTCTCCAAATGAAATTTCACCTCTCGCCATATTCGATCTCGATCTCAAAATTAAAAGAACGAATTTCCTGTTGATATCAAAGATCAAGGAACGATTTTGCGTCTCGAATATTCGATCAAGGTACAATTTTTTTCATCTTTATCTACTTCTGTAATTAGGCTTTATTTTCTCATATCGTCGAGTTTATGATTTTTTTTTTGCTTTTTTTCATGATTAAATTTGTGAATTTGATGTTTCTTTGACTATAATCGTATTGCGCTTTACTTATTTATGCTCTGATTTTGCGAATTAGGGCTGGGGTTCCCTAATTAGGGCTTGGGATCGTAATTGGTTTACATTCATGATTTAGTAGATTCATGTTACCGCATGTTCTTCAATGGTCAAAAAGTTTCATCAAGTAGTTATAACTTCGCGTATCATAATACATGGATTGAGATTGCAAAATTTTATATCTCAGACACGAAATATACAAGTGTGTATTCTATCATCCGAAATCCTGACATACAAATCATTTTCATCGACTCGTAACTGGGTTTAATGCACAAACTTTACATAGGAACACAACCTCGACCTCAAAAACAACTCCTAGAAATTCCAGCTTTAGTTTCAAGCTTCATAGCCGTAAAATCACCAATGTTTATACATTTGTACTCGAATTAGAGTTAGCCGGGGTGTGGTCTTCACACAACATACTCTACAACGATCATTTGGCAACTTCCATCGACTCCGCCACTAATAACATGTTATGATGTAAAATTATCAAACAACTTGATCGAATCTTGCTCCCATCATTACGACTTCTTTTCTTTTTTTTTAGTACTTTGGTGCTGCAATTTTCTTTCCGTTTCAATTTAATTTTCTTCCTTATGTGATATGTTACCTTCGCTTGTCACCCACCAAACCGACAATGTGATTTCAAGTTAGAAAATTAGCTAAAACATGGGAAGCACTCCTACATAATGCCTAGTCCAAAGTTTATAATATTTTGTGGCTCGGGCTCGCCAATAAGCTCGACCGCTTGAGCATTTGTAAAACCTTAAAGTCGAGACCTAATCTAATTTCTAAGCTTAATATGAAATGTATTATAAGGCCCTCCACCTGGGGCGCATACATGGCAAATCATGGATGCAATTACTCTTCCCTATAGAAAAATGGGGTGTAAATGTTCAACCTTATTCTCGCCGAAGTGGTTTTGTCCCAATCTGACCTTAGTCGTCAAGTTAGTTTTGTGATCAAGTAGTTATATTCATGCTTTGTTGGATGTTTAATTTCATGTTGTTGGAGCAGTTTTCTTGAAGTTTGGCATGAGATAGTGATGGATTTTGTTATTTATTAATTTTCGCCATTTTTATGTCTCAAGATATAGTAAGATACAATATGTCTCATGATCAACAAGTTTCTACTATTAGAAAGCGAACTGGAGATGACAATGATGATGAAATGGAACTTATCGCAATAGTTAGTGCCTTTATTATGGTAACAGGGTGCATGGCATAATAGATTAAACATAAGGACATGCCTTGGAATGAACATGAACGGCAATGAAAAGAGCGTATTGGCCAAAGTCCCTTATGAATGATAGAATTTGTAAGGAGCAAAAGCGTATGGACGGAGTTGTTTTGATAAGTTATGTCATGTTTTAGTGGCTAAAGGGAGGTCTTCTTACTACTAGGAATGTGACAGTTTTAGAAGTTGTTGCTTTCTTTCTACATACTCTTGCACATGATCTTAAGAACAAAACGATTGGTGCCGTGTTCACTCGTTCGGGAGAAACGTAGCCGTCAGTTCCATACCGTGCTCAAAGCCGTGATTTAAGATAGCAAGTTATATATTAAGCAAGTTCATTCTAGTGTGACATATGATGGGGACAATAAGTGGAAGTGGTTCGAGGGGGCACTTGGGGCACTTGACGGGACACTTATTAAGATGACAGTTCGAGCTGAAGATCTGCCTAGATATAGAGATAGGAAAGCGAGATATTACTACCAATGTACTAGCTACATGCGATCCTAGTCTCTGGCTCAATTATGTTTTGCCGGTTGGGAAGGATCGGCCTCCGATCCTCGCATTCTTGGGGATGCCCTCCGAAGACGTAATGGTCTCAAAGTTCCCAAAGAGTAAGAAAAACCTCAAGATTTTTCATATATCTCCTTTTAATAATAATAGTCAATTTAGCTTCCTTATAATTTTTTTAATGTCACGTATAAGCATTCCTTGTCGATTTGGGATACTCTAATGCACAAGGATTCTTGGGTCCATATAAAGGCACTCGTTACCATTTGAACTTGCGGAGAGGAACTACTCCTACAAACTATAAAGAATTTGCTCAACTTCAAGGCCATTCGTCCGCACGTAATACTATTTAAAGGGCATTTGGGTTATTGAAAAGAGGTGGGCTATATTTGAGGAAAAGTAGCTTTTATGATAAGCAAACACAAGTAAGAATCATAAATGCATGTTTTGTTCTCCATAACTTTGTTAGAGAAGAGAATTTAGATGAGGAGAATTTGCTATATGAGGTAGACGAGGATTTATCAAATGTTCAGCCGTAGATACCCTAGAGGACGAAGGGGAGGATTTCGTATTAATGGCACAAGCCTCACCTCAATGGAACGATTTTAGAGATGAATTGGCAAGAAAAATGTTTCGGAGTACCAAGCTCGAAGGGGAGCTACCTCACATCCTCTACCTTAGTTATTCTAGTAAAGTTTTAATATTGTAATAGCATATTATCCGGACCTATGGACTAAAGGGTCCGGCCCTTTTCGCTCATTTTTTGTCTTTACTTTGCTTTGCTCAAACTTTAAAGAATACTATTTTACATAAATGTCATAAGCACACCGTAATGGCACCAGCTTGCCTTGAGATGTTAAGATTTTGTTAATCTTGTTTATGAAATCCTAGTAGGAGTGATTGGTCGAGTACACATTCGCCTTGTCAAAGTCCCCCGATAAATTCTTTATGATGTGCACAATGAACAAACCGAAATATGATATTCGTCTCATTTGACTTTAGCATTTCACGTGTGGATCTTAGCAGAATCAATTTAACGGGAGCCTTCCACTCGTCTCCGCCATTTAACATCCCTAATCCTCCGAGAATATGTCACTCGCTAATCGCTCTAAGCTTCGAGGTCTTTGAGCTCATCAACAACAACAATAACCTAGCTATTCAAACAGAAGCTTGCACTTCGATCGTAACCTCGCCATTTCATCTCGGAATCTTCGACATCTAACCGCACTCCTCAATAAGCCACTGGTACTGTCCCTAGTTTCCTCGCAACTCAACAACATTTAAGAATTCTCGACCTTAGCCATAATTTATTTGACGTTAATTAGTTCGTAGATTATAAATTTGCTTGTATTTGAAATTGTTGGCGAGTAATGAGCAACAAACGGAAGGAACCGTGTGCAAGCTCTTAAAAGAAGCTATGTGTCTTGGAATAAACAGATGGATGATATTCTCACCCGAGTTTATTGGAACAACTCCACAACAAGGAAAAAGGAGATGGAGATTTTAAGCCTCAAGCCTACCAAGCCGTTGTCGATGAACTAAAGAAAGAGCTGGGCATCCCAATCAACGTGGAGCATGTGAGAAATCGAACCGGACTTTGGAAGAAACACTATGGTCGCATCACCGATAGGAAGACTTATACAAAGTTTAAGTGGGATGATGAAAGAAAAATGATCGTCATTACCATTGAAGATGTAAAGCAATGGGAGGAATATATTAAGGTATTTATTTCAACAAACTTTCTATATTCTCGCACCCATATTCAAAATCTTTTTCTTCCGTAATTTATAAATGTTCTTGCTTTTACCGCTTCTAGCAATGCCATATTTCTTAGGCTCACCGATTTTTTCTTTCTCTCGTCTCGGCTAAATGCCATTAAGATTTCATTTGTTTCCGTGGCTTTTGCCGTATGCTTAGGTTTATCCCATTTGGATCAAACATAATTTTACTTAAGGTCCGGCTATATAATATAGGTGATTAGATGGTTTTTCAATGTAAAATTTACCGCAATTAGTAACCGAGAACTATTGTTGTCAATTCCGTATGAGCATATCATTATTGGGTTCAAGTGATGCTTATCTTAGTCGCGGCAACCTTATATGAGAAAGTGCCGCTGCCTCCCGAATCCCGATGTGTTAATTTCTTTTGATTGCTTTCTTGTTAGCCGTCATCGAAACTCCCTTGCTTTTATATCTAAGCGAGACTGTTTCTTAGCTTATCCTCATATCTTTGTTTCACCATCATCATTCCATTTTATAAAATTGAAAGTTGGATGGAAGACAAAAAGCGGGGAACTTGCTCTCTAACATACGAGCCGATACAAGCTCGCACATGTCGTGGTCAAAGATTTGAAGTGGGTCAATACTATCTCCACCAAAGGGTCTGTGTGTCTTATTGTGTATCCATTTGCTGACATGGCAAGCAGCTAAAGACACGTGCCATTTATGATGAATAAATTCACTAGTGGTCTGTGTGTCTTCATCCAAATTCAAATGGGATATTTAGTCGTATAAAAGCATACATTTGTAGTCATTACATGTGATGTTTATGCTATAATATATCTTGCTCTACTATCTTTTTCAGAGAACAAAAATGCAGCCTCTTATCGCAACAAGTGCATAGAGAATTGGGAAGATATATGCACTTTATTTGGTGCGGATGGAGTCAGTTGGGGATGGTTCGTAACAACATGATGAGGGCAAGGGACGCCATGGAGGAGGAAATTATAAGTGAAGGAAAGAGCTCATCCAAGGATCCAACTCGCTTCGGGCTCTCCCCAAGCGCAAAAGGATAGTGTAGCCGATGCGATCAACGGGCGAGTCCTTCGTAGAATATGTGCAAAGCATAATGAACGACACTCCGAAACCCACTTGTCAAGAGATACATACTGTTGTGTCTGAGGTATATGGCATTTCTAGGAATCAGATTATGAGGGCAGTAAAAAGGTTTATGAATGGTAATCCCGACGAGCTTCTAATGTTGAAAGAGCTACCGGAGGACGAGAAACTTGATTGGGTACTCTAGTGCGTTGGCCGAGTAGTCTCGACTCATTTTCGTATGTCATTGTAGGTTTTGTCAAATACTACTCTTAAATGTTGCTCTCTATGTTGAGATAACTTTTGTTAATAATTTTGGATTGTTGGAATGTCAAATGCCTTTTATTTGCTAAGGATTTAATATTTTTTGTTGAATGCAATTACAAGGTTATCCAAACAATATAATGGAATTAGAATTCAGGAATTCAATTCCAATGTTTTCCAAACAAATACATAGATTTGAAATATTGGAATTCAATTCCCATGTTTCCCAAACAAGTTTGAGAAATTGGAATTCAAATACATGATTTCAAATTTTTGAATTAAAATACTACCATTAAAATGAAATTCGGTTCCCAAACGCTACCTTACCGAACTTAGTTTGAAGTTAATTTTGGTATGAACATTCTAGAGACTTTGAAAGACTAGACTAGAAATTTTCACTTGAATTGACATTTTTAAGATCCTTTTTATTCATTTTCTTAACCGAAGAGAAAATCGCCTTTCGGTATTTAGTGATTTACATGAACGTTTTTGTTAAAATGATATAAATTTGTATAAAATTCATATGGATTTGATTTTTATGTTTTTGGAAAGATACCGATGTCTACTTTAATGTTGATGTTTTTAGTTTTGTCTCGAATAAGTTTATTTTAAACTTTATTGAAGGAACAAGCTTATGTGGTACCGGACAAAATCGGTTTTGCACAACAATGTTATATGATTTTTAATTATCTACACAAAATTCGTTTTTTAGAAATTCCAAAGCCCAGCTTGCAAAAATACGTATGAAAATGAAATGAAGTACGAAATTAAAACCTGACCATAATTACAAAGATCACATTTTCTTTTATGGAGATGTTTATGCACAACTCTACTTGATTTTTTTTATGAAAACATGTTTTTGGTTATGAATAACAACTTGATTAACAAAAATCACATAAGCACATATTTCCTAAGAGTCTCCCCATTAGAGATGACTATTCTAGGTGGGGTGATTTAAGGTCGAGAACCTATTGGGACTTCCAAATACCCAAATCACTCCAAAAATAAAAAAAAATGATAAGAGGAAACAAAGAGAAAGTTAGTAGGTGATTAAGAAGATGATTAAGAAAAATAACAAGAACTTGAACTTTACCTTGCTAGCTCAATGATGCACTTTCTTTGCGAGTTTTCTACTTTTTGTGATTTTCTTAATTTCTAAGTGAGTTTCTAAATCCACTTAATTACTAACTTAAACCCTTTTTTGTTTTTCTTTGATGAACTTTTTTACTTACTAATTATAACTTTGCTTTCTTTTTTGAATGATATTTTTCTTAGAGGGAGGAATTAAGGAGAAGGAGAGTAGTATTGAGATTTCTAGTTGTGAGAAGTAGTGGAGTTAAGTCAGGTCGTGTTGTTTTTGAAGTTGTTGTTGTGTGAAGTTGTTGTGAAGTAAAAAAAAATGGGGGTATTTATAGGGAAATTAGGTGATGAATTAGGGCTTGAAGAAGGTAGAAAATCGATTTTCACCCAAAAATCCGATTTTTATCATCCCAAATTATCTTAATGACATCATACCAATGACATCACCTTAATGACATCACTAAATCCTCTCAAATCTTCCTACATCATCAAATTTATGGGAAATGCCAATATTCTTATTCTCTTTAGATTTGATTTTGATCTTTACACTAATGAGGCAAAATCGAATTTCAAGACATCCTAATACATTGAAATGCATCGAAAAAACGTGAAAGAAGTGCCGATCGGATCACTACGCCAAACGCAGGAACCCCGCGCTAGGCGCACCGGCCTCGCGCTCGGCGCAGAACCCGTCGTGTGGCACCGGGCGCATGATCATGTGCCTAGCGCACAACTCGAATCTTCCGAAAAAATCCCGGATTCTCGCTCTTACACTTTGGATTTGATTCTTATTCTTATTCTTTTTCTTGATTCTTATTCCTTAACTAATGGATAAAAGAATGTGATTGGTGGTTAAAGAATATATTCTTATTCTTTATCCAATGAACAATGACTTCGACCATCAAGAAAACCGATTACTACCCGGCTTTGGGAGACGATTAAAATTCCGGCGCTTAATTGCGACTTTTTTTCTCGCGCAAAAAACTAACTTAAAACAATTAAAGAAAACTCGTCAAATTAGTAAAGACGAGCATGATTATACTACAAATCATTTTATTAAACCGGTGGTTGTAGTTATTGACTACGACTTACGTAAAATTATATTTATAAGCTTTAATTGTATGACTAAAACGCGGAAAAACGAAAAAAAAAAAAAAAAAAAAAAAACCATACGACGGAATGAAACTCGCGCTCCGAGACGAAACATGCCTTTGACGGGCGCGTGCTCCACAATACTTGACGGCTCTCATTATTTTTATTTCTTTTCAAAATCTTTATTTTTAAATTTTGTACGCAAAAGGGGTTTAAAATTTGGTGTCTACAAAATGCCCCACCTTTGTCGAATTTTGGATGAAATGATGATCAATGTTTGAAAAGACACAAAATTTTGCCCGTAAAATTTCTTTTGAGATAACATATTCTCCATAGAAAATAGTTATCATCGGTGCTCTTTGAAAACATGATTTGCGACTTCCGATAACGCTTTAAGTAGAAAATACCAATTACCTTTGAAAATGCGACTTTATTGTCGCCTTAGATAAGAAAACCAATTAATTTTCTAAAATTGGAAAACGCGACTTTATTGTCGCCTTAGATAGAAAATCCCAATTAATTTTCTAACATTTGAAATGCGACTTTCGACGTCGTCTTTAAATAGAAAATCCCAATTAATTTTCTATAATTTGAGAATCCGACTTTATTGTCGCCTTAGATAGAAAATCCTAATTAATTTTCTCGAAATTTGAAAAAATGCGACTTTATTTGCCGCCTTAAATAGAAAATCCCAATTAATTTTCCCGAAATTTGAAAATGCGACTTTAACGTCGCCTTAGATAGAAAATTCCAATTAATTTTCTAAAATTGAAAACGCGACTTTATTGTCGCCTTAAATAGAAAATCCCAATTAATTTTCTAAAATTTGAAAATGCGACTTTATCGTCAGTCTTTTTTAAGTTTTGTCTTATGAATTTGTCTTTTGTTAATGCGAGAGACTCCGACAATTAATAGTCCGACTTTAGTTTTTATCACAATTTTTATTGTATTGATGACAAACCAATTGTCAAGTCACCATCATTCACTTTTTATGACTCCATGTGTTATCATGTCACCTTAAATTAGGACATTGTCAGTTATGTCACCTTAATGTGATGCATTGTCGTGTCATGTCACCTTAAAGTAATGCATTGTTAAATCATATCTCCTTAAAGGGTCGATCAAAGGTTATTACCCCTCTAGATAAACTATGGTGGACCAATCATCATATGGAAAATTTTTATCCTGCTTTTCAAAAATCTTTCAGGAAATTTTTCATGCATAATGCTTATTCGCTTTATCGTAAAATGATGATCACTATATAAAATAGATTGATCAAGATCATTATTTTGGATGATTGCCAAAAAAGATTGTATCAATGTTCTTGATTCATCATCGACACCTGTTTATCGATGTTCGGCTTTTAACAAAAATTGCCATACCACAAATGCATGGTCATTAACCATTGTTAGGATGCTCCTTATTACCCTATGGACAATACTCAAACTATTTATCCATGGCATGGATGATCATTTTTTGTCATCTATAAAAGGGCATGGTTCTTCATTTCCAAATGCACCATCTTCACTACTCCAAAATCTTCTCTAGCTCTTCTTCTTTCACAAAAAAAAAATGGCTCCTAGTTATGAAGAAACTAATGACATGGGGAGTGGTAATCAATAACACTTCTCGGGATTACAAAGAATTTGGAGCAACCGAGGCGCTCTTCTTCTTCCTCCCGTTTTACTAAGGCTCTTATGCCTTTGCTTTCTCTTTCTATTTGCTATGAAATGATTTATGCTGCTTTCCAATTTTGGGATAAAACTCATCATGTCTTCCGCTTTGGAGACCGAGAGATTGTGCCTCTTGTTGAAGAGGTCGAAGGATTACTAGGCTTATCCTCCAATGGTCCAGTTATTACACCTAGATCTCCTACAAGAATCTCGGGAGATTTATCAATAATTTTATACTTTCCTAAAAACCTTCATGGCAACTACCTATAGTATGGGGAGGTACTTCTTCTTAATCTATTATCGACCTTTTAATTTGGTGCGTGGCAAATTTCTAACAATGCCAATTATAGGATTGCTAGAGAAAATGCTTCGCATTCTTATGATTTTAGGAAGTACCCTCACTAAATGGTCTTTAAACACATGTCATGTCCGGTGTGATTCACTTATTCCTCAAATTGTTAGTGGGCTCCTCGGGACCACTTATTTTGGGGGACATATGCTCTGGCTTAGACGAACTCAAAAGAAACCTCAAAGCTTTGTGAAGGGATGTCCATTAGCCCTTCACTTATGGTTATTGGAAAAATTTTCTCTTATGAAACCTCACCGGAGTCTTGCTTACAAAACTAATCATATCCGAGAAAGAGGTTTTCATCCTTTCTTCTATCAACTTAGTAAAAATAGTGGGTGGGAGGATCATTTCCGCAACAAGACATAAAGTGGGATACAAGCCACCTTGGCATTAGTGTAATTGGATATCGTAACTCGGGTCGCAGAGGTGTACAATTACCTGTGGCTTTGCCAAGTCACTTTCTACCTTCCATGGAGGTGTCTAAGGCAAATTGGTCGAGGCAGCAACACATTCTCGCCCTCCGTACTCTTCCAACGTGTACTACTTATGAGGCCGACATGAGTGGTATTCATAGAATGCCTACTATATGGCAGGGGCTAGAACTATATCGCACTACCGGAGTCTCCCTTTCCAATGATTGAACGATGATTATCTTCAATGACTTTTGGCCGATATTGGTCAAGACAATGGTTCGGACTTGGCCTACCATGAAGAGGAGAAGGGTTTGAGAGAAATATCATGTTTATTCTCCATGTTGCTTTTTTTCCTTTTTAGTTTGGTAGGAGGCATTTTGTCTCTTTATGTATGAAATGAAGTACCCAATTGGGATGAACAAAAAATATGTTTAGTGAGAATTATCTCGCTTGTGAGAAATTCAATGTGAACACAATTCTAAACACGTGCACACTTTAACATTAAATATGACATGCAAATCATAATTAATCAATCATATGACACATAAAAGCATAACACGTAAAACCTTAACAATCAAAACATCCTCGCATGCTTCATCATTTTTCTTTTTCTCTTTTTCCCTTTTTTGTTTTCCTCCTCTTTTTTTTGTTTTTTTTCCATACATTATATGAATATCTAGAAACACATGGCTTGTTTATTAAGAATAACTAGATAGGATACAAAATCCACAAACTCGCTCGGTTACTTCGACCATGACAATTACAATTACTTTGATGCCTAAGCGCAATATTTCTTCAATCGATCAAGATTAGTGAAATGGGTGAATTCATTTCCATCAAAATCCATTAACTTTACCGCTCAATCGTGGTGACATGCTTGACTAGGAATGGCCTGCACCGCTTAGGCTTGAATTTTCCTCGAGGATCATGCAACGGAGCTCTATTTTCCTTTAAAACTAGAGCGCCTTCTCGAATGTCTCTATCTCGAACCTTTTTGTTAAATGCACAAGCAATTCTCCACCGATAGAGTTGAATGTTATGCAAAGCTTGTAGCTCTGGCGCTCATCCGCAAATGCAAGCTCATCATAACGAAGCTTTGTACCATCGGGTCCTCCGAGATTTCACTTTCTCGCTACGACCCCGAGAGATTGTATCTCCACCTCAACCGTAGGGATCGGCTCCATCCCGTAAACCAAAGAATACGGGGTTGTTCCCGTTGGAGTTCGATTGATATTTTATATCCCAAAGGGCATATGGTAGTTTGTCATGCCACTCCCTAGTCTTCTCCGCCATCTGGCAACAATAGTCTGATTGCCTTATTGGCCGCTTCCACCATTCCATTTGCTTGGGGAGATAAGGTGAGGACCGATGATGCTTGATTGCATATTTTGCGAGAGTTGCCTTCGCATGACCCTCAAATTGTGATCCATTATTAGAGATGATTTCAAAAGGTATGCCATACCGATAGATAATATTATTAATCACAAATTTCGAGACTCGCTTTGCCCCTAGCTTTGAAAATGATGCAGCTTCAACCTACTTCGAAAAGTAATCAATTGCTACAAGAATATACCGATGCCCATTCAAGCCTTTGGATGAATTTGTCCGATTATGTCTATACCCCCAACCTCGAAAATGGCCAAGGAGAGGTCATATTATGTAGTGAAATAGGTGGCATATGATCGAGGTTAGCAAATATCCGACATTGCATGCAAGCACGGACAAAGCTAATGCAATCACCTTCTAGGGTACTCCATTAGAAACATGCTCGTAAAATTTTATGAGCCAAAGATCCTTCCATTCATATGGGGTCCACATTCACCTCCATGAACTTCTTCCACGATGGATTGCTTTTCATTGTCATTGACCGAGCAGTCGTAGAGTACCATCAAACCCTTTGTGATATGGACCGCCTTTTAATATGAGAAAATGAGCAACTAGCCTTCCGATGGCTATACTGTCCTTCTTGCCATTTCCCTTTGGATATTGCATAGTTTCTAGAAAATTCTTGATATCCTTATATCGACATCATCATCTTCTTGTTGAGCCAACGTGGAGACAATTTGTGCTTCCCGTCACCGTAGGCCCCTTCCTTTCTTTCAATTAAAACCGACCGGATTTTTGTACCATTTTCCCATGTTAAATTAACAGTGAGATTGATAAAGCGTCGGTGAAACTATTTTGTTCCCGAGGAAGATGCTTCAAGCCGATGTCATCGAAATAAGGGATCAACTCTTAAAGGTACTGTGGTAGAGTCAAGTCTTTCGTCTCTAACTTTCCAAATTCCTATTGTCTCGAGATACGATGAGATTAGAATCTCCATACACAAGTGAGATGTCTTGCCCCCGCTACCAAAGCGGTTTTTACTCCATATATACAAGCTTCATACTCAGCTGTATTGCTTATTGTTGGGAAATCCAAATTTGACAACAAATGGAACAAAGCCCCCTCGCTCCATTAAAATACTTGCACCATTGTGGATTGTCAATGAATAATATATACTCATTAGGGAATGCATCATCATATTCATCTCCTAACAATGATCCTTCGCTAGGGCTTCAACTATGGCTCTTCTTTTACCGTATTTCGGTCGACACATTCAATATCAAACTCGTAAAGCATAGCATGCCATCTCGCTAATCTTTCACTAAGAATGGGTTTTTCGAACGGATACTTGATCGGGATCAAGTCTTGAGATCGATAGTGGCATGAGCTCAAGGTGATGCCTCAACTTCTTCGTGGCATAGACCAAAGAGATACATGCTTTTTCCAATGGGGTATATCTTATCTCATACTCCAGAATTTCTTGCCGAGATAGTATATGGCAACTTTCTTCTTTGTCCCCTCTTGATATTGGGCCAAGAGAGCTCCCATATCTCCGTTTATGTGATAGCGAGGTACAAAATCATAGGTTCTCCCGGTCTAGGTGGCATTAGAACAGGTGGATTTGAAAGGTATTCTTTCATGGAATCGAAAGCTTCTTGACATTCCCCATTCCACTCATGGAATGCCCCTTTTTCTGAGCAGCTTAAATATAGGCTCACATCTCATAGTGAGTTGTGAGATGAACCTGCTGATATTTTAAATTCTACCGAGAAATCCTCTTATTTCTTTTTCTGTTTTTGGAGGAGGTAGCTCTTAAATAGCTTTTACCTTTTCCGAGTCCACTTTAATGTCGTCTTGACTGACAATGAATCCAAGCAATTTCCCTGAAGTAACACCAAACACACACTTTAGAGGATTTAGCCTTAGATTAAACTTCCTAATTCTTTCAAAGAAGGACCTTAGTGCGGGAATATGCCCTCACGATCTTCACTCTTTGCGATCATGTCATCTACATAAACCTCCGCAATGTCGTGGATGAGGTCATGAAGGACAGTGGTCGCAACCCTTTGATATGTAGCTCCGGCATTCTTGAGACCGAAAGGCATAACTCAGAATGAAAGTGCCCCACTGGAGTGATGAAAGACGTCTTTGTCATGTCTTCTTGAGCCATGAATACTTTATTATACCCCCGAGAATCCATCCATGAAGGAAAACATTGCATGACCAGGCCGTATTATCCACGAGGACATCAATATAGGGTAGAGGAAAGCAATCTTTTGGTGATGCAGCCTTCAAATCACGAAAATCGATGCACACGCGAATTCTTCCATCCTTTTTAGGTACAACCACTATATTCGCGAGCCAACTCCGGATGTTTTACAACTTGGATGAATTTGGCATCAAGTTGCTTCTCGGATTTCTTCTTTCACTTTCGACTAACCTCGGGTTTCATTCGACTGAGCTTTTGCCGCTTAGGCTTGCTTTCAAGATGTAATGGAATGCGATGTTCCGTGATTTCTCTATTAACACCAGGTATATCAAGATAAGACCATGCAAACACATCTACATACTCTTTTAATAATGCAATAAACACAGATCGTTCAGCTAGGGAGAGGGATGAACCTATTTTGACTTCTTTTACAAGCATTTTTAGTACCAATATTAATTACAATGGACTCTTCCATGGGTTTTATATATGTTTCGCTTGCGCCAAGTGATTCATCATTATTAAGTTCATTGTCGAAATAACATCTTGCATGCAAATGTACTTAGATAAAGGTTCACATTCAATTTCCTCACTCGTCGAGTCTTCCGACCGGGTATGCAAGGTAGATTGGCGCGTAAGATGAGCTATCGAGATGATATCCATCGAAAGGGGTGAAAGGGTAGTTTCATGAGATGGATGTGGAGGATAATTTCCTAAAAACATTTTAAATTCTATAGGCCCGTCTTTTGCCGTACACTCAATACTCCACTTATGTTCAATGCTTCCGCCAGAAGGTATCATCAAAGACACCGGGTCAAAATCCCCTTCCTCGGAGGACTCAAAAGTGAAAAGTTTCTTAAGGACTCCATGTTCCATATTATCCACCTAGTCATTTTCCTTTTTCATTTTTTTGTTTTTGGACAAACCAACTTTTGATTAAGTCCAAATTCCTAATTTCATTGAAGAATATCTCCAATCCCAAGAAAATCTCCCCGTTCTTTCCTACTAAGCCAAGGTTCTGGAAACTCATAGTACAACTCAGTATCTCCTTGTAGGACGAACTGACCGTTGAGGGTAAGAGAAGACTCTTTGATGTTGTAAGAAGTGCTGCCCGGATCATATCCTAATCCATATCGGTTTTGCTTGTCTACTATGGGGATTGGTCGTTTTATCCCCCTACCATCATGCCGTAATCCGGTTCCTTGAGTATAACCCATTTTCATCATGATTTAAAGATCTTTAGACATAGGTTGCATGGCAAACCCTATAGGCTCTTTGACTGCATTTGTGGATATGGCCGAGGCTTTTGTTTTTTGATGGTAATTGGTCATCCTTAGGGAATGGACAAATTTCTTCTTCCTGGTCCAAAAGGTAAGGAAAAAGAATTATTAAAAGAAAAGAGAAGGAAGCCACATATTGCAGAATGCATTGTAGAATAAAGAAAATTTTTGAAAACGATTTTGCAATACTTTGATTGGAATGGTCCACCTTTATATTTTGGGTTTTTTTTTATTATATATATATATTTTTTAAAAATTTATGTTGACTCTCTTGAATGATTTTACTGTCATTGGGGTTGATAACAAATGTGTGTTTTTTTTATCATTCTTCCATTCGCTGCTTTTTTATTGAACAAAGACAAAAAATATAGAAATTAGGGTCTGTATCCCTATTGATGTCTCAATTCAGCATTTTGAAATTGTTCCTATGATGACTGGCACCTTGAGTTGTGATCAAATTTCCTGAAATATGATGGTTAGTTCATTTGAGTCGAACCCGAAAGCTGCCTACATATCCCCATGGTCCAGGTGCATTTTTAGGGAATCAGACTCAGCGTAGTTCGTCATTTTAAATGGAACTAAAGTTTTTTATGTAATAAAGCAGATGCACTCATATTGAGCTACCTACGTACCCCAGGTGTTACATAGGTGGAGTGATCTCACAGTGCAAGTGTACGTGATAATGGGGATTCAAGCTGCACGTAGTTCTCTAATACTAACGAGCTGAAAGATTTTTCTCTCTTTTTTGTTTCTTTTTTTTTAATGGGCTAACCCCCTACAGGACGTTTACCGAAGATCTTTCCCCTTCCGTCATCTGATAGGCATGAGACAATTAACTAGCTTTACGGTAGACAAGAGCTATATTTGTAATCTGCTTGATGCGGTAGCTAAGAGCATGACATTGGTTTGTGTCGTGACCATGCAACTGATGATAATGGCAGTACTTGTGGAAAATATCAACTTGGGATTGCGGTTAAGGGCACGCCGACACTATCCTTGCGGGTACTTCTTTGTGGGTTGGACTAATGATGCCTCGATTAATCAGGCTTTGAACTTTGTAGTAAAGATCATGACATCGATCCGTGTCATACCCATATTGGCGATAATAAGTGCAGTGTTTACTCATGTCTGTATAGGTAGGTAGTGCACATATGCCGGGGCTTGGATCATACCTTGGCTCCGATGACAATTATACACTACACTCAGTGGTGCATCCATCTTAGCAAAGACCCTTGGATTTGTGCTAGGAGTTTCAAGACCTTCCCGAGGTCGTTTTTCTTGCAATTTCGTAGCATCAATGTCGAAGCCATGTTGTTCCATGTGGCCGAGGCGGGTGTACTTAATAGTAACCATGTGACGATAATAGAAATCGCTCAAGTTCCGCAATATTATAAGCATGAACTCCCGATCGCAATAAGGATACTGAGTCGGGCGTGGATGTAAGCGCATCTCGAACAAAAGTGCGAGAAAGTTTCTAAGGCGCTTTGACGCAAAGTGACTAGCTTGAACTTCTTGACATCAGTCTGTTTATGCTCGAGAGTCCAATTAACGAAAGCTTGGCTAGCGTTTTCCCAACTAGCTCTATCCATGTAATCCAAAGAATAGTACCACCCGTAGCCGGTCCTTCTAAACTCTTGTCAAAAAGCATGGGGTAATCTTCCTCTCGGTATTCCCCATGGGTGTAAGGCATTCACAAACCCAACTAAGTGGACAAAAGGATCATTGTTCCCATCAAATTTCCTAAACCGTGGCAACTCACGATAGTGATCTTCATGTTGATATCCTGGAAAGAGAATCGACGACTTAGTGTGAACCTCTCGGATAGGGCCTACTACATTAAAGTCCAGGTGAAAATCGTCGCTCCCTAGATCTCTTCTTTGACTCATTATCATCATTTCCTTCCATTTCTGAGAGGATCGCCAATCCGAGATTCTTCCCGGTGCTTCGGATGACGTATTATGTGTGCCGATGCTTGGAGCTCCTACCTCTTCTTCATCATCCTCACTTGGTTCATACTCCGCTCTGTTTCTTCAAAGACTTACATCCGGTGTGACCGCCGGGATCTCATTCATCCACGAATTTTCAGGCCCCGTTAGATTACAAGTGGATAGTGTAATCGTCTAACCTAGTGCCCTCTACTTCGCTTAGATACAATACCGATTTCCCTGTTCAAGATGGTCACCGGATCACTGGAAATAGTCGCAAAGACCCCGATCGATGAGAAGCTTTACACTCGATGTGTAGTAGAGGCTATCGCTCTATTTTCATGCACCCACGGTCTTCCTAATAAGAGGTTGAAACATGCTTGAATGTCAATGACCATAAATTCCACCTTCCCCGCCACTGGACCACAATTAACGAGGAGGCCGATTAAACCCAGTATTTCTCTCTTGGCATTATTATATGCTCGACCACCTGGTTCGATGGTACCGCATCTTCTTTTGAATACCCGAGTCTTGTCAGGACACGTAGAGGACAAACATTGATTGCGGAGCCGTTGTCGATCAATACCCTAGGTATCTCCCATCCATGTGCCGCGTATAGTGATGTGCAACGAATTGTTGTGGTTGATATTATCGGGGAGATCATTGTCTGTGAACATGAGAGTTCGATCCACACCATGAATGAGCCCCACCATCCTGGCCAAGTGTTATGGAAGAACTTACGAGGCTTTATTGAGATGCTTTAGAATGGCCGCCCTATGAGACCGGGAATGCATTAACAACTTCCGTGATGGAAACATTAGCATTTACTTCTTCATGCGCTTGATAGCATCATCTTCTTTATTACTATCCTCTCGTCATAGGCTCCTTGCCCTTTTCTTTCTTTCTTAATACCTCCTAAGGATTTTCATCCTCCAAATGGGATGGTTTAAACCGGCGACCTGCTCTAGTCAAATGAGATATATCCACGTGCTCCTCATCACTAAGATCATTGAGGCGACATAAGGCCCCTAGGTAGGTATTTGGAGTGGTGAAATGACCCTCCGGTGTTTTCTCCACAATTGTCAAGACCGAAGAGGCATCTTCATCGGCAAGAGTCCAAAATGAAGAAAGCACCATCATAATCCAAGGTTCCACACATGTCGAGAATGGATCCTTGTTGAGAGGAACTGGGTCTTTACAGGCATCATTTTGACTTTTTCTTGAGTGGAATAGTCATAAAACCGTACACTTGTAACCCGCAGCTATTAGCGTTTCATACATTTGGGGAAATGTCCGGCTGATTAGGCTGGACCGATCGCATCCATCCGAAGCGACGAGATGGCATTAATGGCAAATGAGGGCTTATGATTAGGAAGGGAGTTTTTTGTGACGTTGGGCTGAGAGTCGTTTGGTTTAGTGGAAGTGGATCCTAAAGAAAGTTTTTCATCATCCACAAGGTTTTGAATTTGATGCTTTAGAGCCGTGCAATTTTCGCATTATGCCCCGAACTTTGATGATATTCACAGTTTTGGTTTGGGTCATAACCGTGTTAAGGATTTTTAGGAGGTGGACGTGGGATTCAAGGGTTGAATGAGATCTGGCCATTTTTAGCTTGGAGAGCTTGGGATAAGTCATGTTCAAAGGAGTGAAGTTCCTTTGTGGTCGCAACCGGAATGCCGAATGTGCCTATGGCATGGATCGCATTAGTTGTCTTAGAGCCGCTCGAATCATTGTTTGGGGATCTTTTGTTATTTCCAAACTTTGCATTATAAGTGGCGTTGCGTAGGTTCATCTTTCTTGATGTCTTCCCTTTCACAACGGCGTCCTAAACTAGAGTTCCCGTAGCAATCAAAGCTTTGAAGGTCGGGGAATATTGATAAGCCATATGCTTCGATGGACGGGAAGAAGGTTCTTCACAACCATTTGCGGTTGTTCTTCCTCATTAGGCCTACTCATCATTTTGGAGGCTTTGTTTCTCCATCGAGTGATGAATGAAGAAAATGTCTCATTAAGGTTTTGAGAGGTGGTCTCCGCATCCCTTCTAGTAACATCAATTTCTTCATTATACTTCAGTCCGGTTTCGAGAATCTCTCGACTATATCGGCCCAAGTGGATTTCTTCGTGTTCTCAAGATTGAGGAACTAATGTGCCGCGGCACCATCTAAATCCTTGTTGAAAGAGTTGGGCCATCAAAGATTCTTCCCCTCCCCGGGGACTCATTGCCCATCAAACTTTGTCAAATTAGGCATCTTGAAACCATGAGGTAATCGTGCCTTTGGGAAAAGTGTTAACCCATGAATGTCCATCCATGGTTCGGCCTTCGTCATGCCTTTTAGTACTTCCTGAGCTTAACTACTTCTTCCTCGAGCTTAGTGGGAATTTCTCTCTCATTGTTCATAGGCTCAAGGTGAAAGGTGAAGCTACTTCCGACTCCGGAGGAGGAGGAGGAGGAGGCATCTTGGCGCTTTGGCGCATTATGCCCAACATAGTTTGTTGGATATTATCTTGTCGGTCATGCATCGCTTTGGACAAGTCCTCTGAGCTCAACCATTGGATCGTGTGGAGGGGCAGAGTTATGTGGGTGCTCATTGTTCGAAATTTCGTACATATTGCCGAGACGTGCAGCGTAGAATACGACCGGTGTAGACAAGGACGACAAGATCACCGATGGGAGAACGTTCACTATGGTCGTGAACCTCGACGAATCCGCCCTAGATCCCGAGCTGCCCAGGCGAGTTCCCTAAAATGAAATGATAAGTCCAGGACCATGATTTATCTTGACTTTGTCTTTTTTTTTTTCTTTATATTATTGTTTTATCCACAAAGGAATGAAAGAAATGATATTTTTGAATTTTTTTTTTTGTTTTACCCAATTTCGGTTATCATTTATTAAAAAGGTGCGAAACCTCGACTCTATCCTTTGTTTTCGGATTTTTCATTAGATTTCTTTGAACTATTATTTCTTCCTTTTTTAGACTTAGACCTTTTTATTTATATTTTTTGACTTGCATTTTTAGACTCGTATTTTTTGGGGGATAATACACCAACGCTTTACAAAATCAATTTTGTGATATCCTTCCATTTCCCGTCGCTACAACATCTAAGAGAAAAGAGGTATAACGAGGCCTCGTGTCCTCATTTTGTTAAATTATGATGCCCCATATATCATTCTTCTTTGTGGTGATCCGTATGTATTAATTGCTTTTAAGTCGCCGAAACCATAAAAGAAAATATCAAATGCAAAGAAGGGGTTCGAATCGCAAAGGTCGCCTAAGTATCTCCATAAGTAGATTTGGATTTGGGAAGAAATTTTTTGTGATTTTTTTAATGGAGAATCGGGCCCAACGTATGCCTTGATGTATTGAAAATGAAAATTTACATAATTTTTTTTTTACAGCTGCACTCAAAAAATGAGTTGCCTACATACCCCTTTCGGCACATTACATAGTAGAGAAAGCTAAGATAGATGCATTGCTCTAGGCACCAGAATTTTTTGCTCCTTTTTCGGGTAAATAAAGATTTTGAAAAGAAATAAAAATAACGAAAACCATCATGCATCGTGGAGTGCGCGCCTGTCTAATACATGTTTCGCCCCTTAGCGCGAAGGCTCTTCATTCAGTTGTATGGTTTTCCGTTTTTTGCGTATTAGTCGTGCAGCTCCTCGACTCTCTAAAAGGTAATTTTTCCGTGAGTCGTAGTCAATAGCTACAATCACCGTGTTAATAAAATGATTTGTAGTATAATCATGCTCATTTTCACTAATTCTGACGATTTTTCGTTAATAATCTTAAGTTAGTCTTTCTAACACGCATAACGGTCGGCGATTAGGCTTCTGGATTTTAGTCGTATCCTAAAATTAATCGGTTTTCTTCATGGTCAAGGCATTGTTCATTGGATAAAGAATAAGAAAATATTCTTTATCCACTAAACACATCCTTTCTCCATTAGTTAGAGAATAAAAATCATGAAAAGAATAAGAATAAAAATCAAATCCAAAGTGTAAGAGCCAAGGATCCGATTTTTTTTCGGAGAAGATTTAAACTGTGCGTCGGAGACATTGTCGTGACGCATGATCATGCGCCTTGGCTGCTACATCAAACTCTCGCGCTAGACGCAGATTCCAAGACGCTTTGCGAAATATAGGCGCGCAACATCCTAATCGCTTTATTTTTGCATGTTTTTCGATGCATTTTTTTACGTATTAGGATGTTTGGGGAAGCATATTCCTTCCAAAATCCGATCTAGCTTCATTTATGAGAAAATCCAAAAAGGAATAAGAATATTTGTGTTTCCAAGAGATTTGATGATGTCATTAGGGTCAGGTCATTAGAGTGATGTCATTAGGTGATTCAGGATGAAGAAAAAAATCATATTTTTGGGTGAAAAATCGATTTTCCACCTCTTGAAACCCTAGTTCACCTCCTTCATTTCCCTCTATAAATACCTTCCTTTACACTTCAAGGGCAAGTTGGAAAAAACCACGATTCAACTTAACAACTTCTTCTCTACTACTCTTCTCCTCCTTAATCTTTCCATCTAAGCAAAAAAGTCTTAATTAGTAAGTAAGAAAGTTGAAAAAAACACAATCCAACTTCACTCATCTTCTCTCTACTCCATTTCTCTAAAGAAATCACACTTAAGAAAAGAAAGTAAAGTTAGTAAGATAATTAGCGAAGTAAAGAAGTTCCATCGAAGAAGAAAAAACACGAAAAAAGAGTTTAAGTTAGTAATTAAGTGGATTTAGATACTCACTTAGAAATTAAGAAAATCACAAAAAGGTGGAAAACTTTGCAAAAGGAAGTGCATCATTGAGCCAAGCAAGGTAAAGTTGAAGCTCTTGTTATTTTTCTTGATTATTTTCTTAATCATTTACTAACTTTCTCCCTTGTTTCTTCTTATCATTTTTTAATTTTGGAGTGATTTGGTAGCGAAAGTCCTACTAGGTTCCCAACCTTAAATCACCCCACCTAGAATAGTCAACTCTAATGGGGGCTCTTGGGAAACAATGTGATTATGTGATTTTCCTTAATCAAGTTGTTATTCATCACCAAAAAAATGTTTTCATAAAAAATTCAAGACAAATTGTGCATAAACATCTCCATAAAAAGAAAATGTGATGCTGTAATTATAATCAGTTTTAATTTCGTACTTCATTTTATTTTTCGTCTGTATTATCATAATAGTTTGTAGGATTTAATATTTTTCCTATGAAGTGCAAGATGGTTCCAGAACTGGGCTTTGGAATTTCTAAAAAAAAAATTTGTATAAATAATTAAAAATCATACAACTTTGTTGTGCAA